>CM076581.1:1455234299-1455773479 GCA_034641835.2 Pinus albicaulis
CCGGTGGGCCCAAAAAATCGATTTTTATGGACTTGAAACCGAATTTAATTCTGTTGTTAGGTTTGTTTGAGGTTTTCTGAAGAGTTGTGGAGTTGGTTTTTGGAGCAGCTTCATGGTAATGTTAAATTCTTAAAGTAAAAGGATGAAAATCATCCTTTTACTTAAAATTTTAACATTACCATGAAATGACTCAGGATGTTTGAGAGTGGTTCCAACCTCATTGGATTTCATATGGAGTAAGTAGAATTTTAGATCTCATTCAAAATCTAGCAGACTTATCAATTTTTCAGGATTTCAGGATTGGGTTATTGCAATGTTTCCATCGAATTTTGTCATGTATTAGGGTATGGAACTCGTATTTAATCAAGAGCACCAATCCCTCTATGTACCTTGATGACATGATGTTAGTGACATTGGTTATGTTTTTTGTTTTGATCTCTATATCATCATCTTGTATTGGATAGTGCACTAGGTGCAATTTTGATATCATGGATATATTCATGAGCCTACTTTGATCATATGTTGTCTTTTGTGACTTATCTATATTGTAATGCTTTGTGTTTGGAAACATGAATAAAAATCTTTAAATTTATGTTTTTGTACAAAAAAAATAATATTTAATGTATTTTTTACAAAAACCGAGTCATTGAAACCGAGTCGACCAAGTCATTACCAATTCGGAGTCATTATCGAGTCATTACCTCGGCCTGGTAGCTGACTGATTTCGTTTTTTAAAACATTGCTTAGGACACAATTCCCGTGCTCTCCATAATCAAGGATCCTCTCACAACTCGTGCGCTGTCTTGTCACACAAACCTTGTGCACAAGACTTATGAATTCTTTATGCCTTTGACCTCCTCTTTATAGGCGCGCAATTCGAACATGCAAGGTGGCCTAGTTCAAATTTAGAACTCAAGTTCTGATTGACGAGTTAATTGAGAGTTCTTCTCGTCCTTTCTCCAATCAACATTGGAGCTCTTAACTAGTTCTCTCTCCAATCAACATTGGAGACTAACTCACCCTAACTGAACTTGTAATTGCCACTTCATTTTGTAGTCAAACTGATGAAGACTCCTCTTTAACTGAAGCTCCAAATCTATGCATGCGAACTTGATGATTATTCCAGTAAATTGGAAATAACTCATCCTAATTGCATACTATCTCATGAGGACAATTTGAGGTCTTTACTGGTTAAGGCACAACCCAAAAGACTTTGCTCGCTACATTTTCAACAGACATGATATATGCCCAAGTAGGGTGGAATGTGTAATTCAAATGCATTGTTTCCAACATGCATGGTGATGGCGATGGTGTAAGGACTCTAATAGAGTGGTTGAAACTTCACACGAGGCCCTTTAACCTATACTTTTGTATGTGTATCTAGAGTTTAGCTATGCAGAACACCTCCTATTTTAAGCACATGTATGTAGCTCAAGTGGGTCTCACCAACAAAGGGGATCTACCCAAGATGGGCTTCTATTTTAAGCATTTTCTACATCTCTATGATGCCCTTATAATGCATCCTAAATATACACTTAGGCATTGTCAACATGCCCTTCTGTGGTCATCTTGATTAAGGCAACTTTGTCACTTTTAGGAACTGAGACTAAGGGGTGTTTTATCTTTGGATCTCTCCTATATATACTTTGAGATTAGAGTGTGGTTCCATTGCCTCGTTTGGGTGGCAAGTGGCATGTTGGCCATTGATCATTGATCCCCTTTTGGTACATTGATCATTGTTATCTTTCCCTCTTTGTAAGAGATGTTGTTGATTATAGATCTAAGACTCTCCGTTTGTTGTCCATAGCAAATCCTATTAGACTGATCACCTTCGATTTCCAGGTTATCTTGTAGGGTTAGGGAAACAATAGGTGAGGGGATACCTGTCATCCACATACTGATTCATTGGGAGCCCATTTTGTGAGACATTGGCTCTCTAATCCCAGATCGGCCTCCTCGAGGCACTTGAAGAGTTGCCACTCCAAACCTAATGGTGTGCATCATGTTGCATGCCTAGAGCGGCCAGTCATCTTGTCATAGAAATGCTTCCTCACTGTGTGTCACCTCCCTTGCATAGGATCATACTACTAAGCCCCATGAACCTTGGCCATACATCGGAGGACATCATCACATTGTATAGTGGTGATTTTAATCAGTCTTAAGGAGGTTGTCCAGAGTTTGAGTGAATCAATTTATTCCCCTTTTTAGATCAAATTCCTTTCAAGTAAAAGAAATTTGAGACATGTCAATCTTGAGGTACTACTGCAGCAAGTTATAACGATCGAGATTATTAACCATCAAGAGCGCATATTAATTCATCATGAGATCAACACCCTTAGATCGATTGACAATAAAAATATTTGCATGGGTTTTAGCTAGGTCATCCCCTCAAACCAATAATTACCAGCACTATCTGTTGAACCTTCGTTTTGAAGTGAATTCAACAGAGATCTAGGGCACTAGACTTCTTCTGGCAAGTCTTTCTTGCATCAATTTTCTTCGTGTGGAATATTTCAAGAGGAGTGCGTGTGACCAATAGTTAAATATTTGTATGAGCAGTAAACTAACATTTGTTTAGCCTTGAAATGCTAACAGAATATAGTACCATCATTTTGATTATTATAACAGATTATGACTAAAAGAACCCTGGAAATGAAAAGTATTGCTGAAATATTATTTTATCATGCCATATATATAAAATTGGAAAACAGTTCTGTCATCAAACCATACCCATTCAGGTTTCAAACTTTCAAATCCTGAGACCTTTAAGTTAATATGAATGTGCTCATCTTAAGGGCATGGGTGCTAAATCCATGTGAAAATGAAACAAGTAAATTATTAGATAACAGACAGATCAATTAAAAATAGAACTCCTTCAAGAAATTGACCTGCAGTGAAAGTCGGAGTCTGTGGCAAACCAAAAATGAAAAGGGAGAAAATTAAATGAGATGGAAAGAAAAGAAAAGAAAACCATCGGTGCTATCATTGGGCATGGAGTCTAGACTAATTCCTGTGTAGATGTCTTTTTACATAGGTAGTTGAATTCACCAAAGATCTCTGCAGAATGCTTGTTGAGCATAAAATCTGAGGGATCTAAACTTTGCAAGAATCACATGAAGGCTAAACTAATCATGGATTCATCGTAATTATTGCAAAATTTTAAAGATTTAAACATCAATCTAGGGTAAGAAGTCAAAGCCCTAAGATATTCAACTTCAATCCTAAGATCTATCTAAATATTTTTACAAAGAAATGCAATAGAAATGAACATACTTCACTTGTATTGTTTGCTTTGCAATAGCTCCTTCCTCAATGTCTCTTGCATACCAAAGCCTTCTATAATTATCCTAGACCAACCTATTCAAAATAATAGAGAATAAAATCCACCAAATTTAACAGCCAAATGACTGAGAAATGGGGAAAACACCCTCCTTATATATTATAGATAAGGCATTTCCCAATACCATACAATGACCATGAGCTACAGTGATATAATGTGCTCATATGCTGTGCTGAGATAAAACAATAAGCCAAAAACCATGTTCCCAAGTAAAACCTTCAAACAAAGGGCGCTCTCCTCAAACTGTGCAAATTTTAACGAACCACCACATTGTCATCCATGAGGGAAAGGAAGTGCGCCCTCCCCATATTTAGCTAACAACCTTTTTAGAAGCATATGTGAGGTCAAAGGATGCCCAAGAACAAGGGCGCTCCATAGCTAACCCCATAAATCATGTCACAACTCATTCACATGTGTGAAACAAGTAAAAGATGAGGTGTGCCCCTTCTAGAGGCTTTCAGAAGTTTTACACACGTGAAGAGTATATGTATTGTTATAAGAATATATGTATTGTGACAAGCATGAGTATGAGTGATTTTGATATGGTCTCATAGGGTTGTGTTTTGAATATGTCTACATTGCAAATATGCGTTTGAATGGTAAGTCATGCATCAGTAACTTGAGATTGGCTGTAGTTTTCAATCTTGTAAAGACATGACAACAATATTTAAGTTGTTTCTTGCAAAGATGGAAGATTTATCCTCTTTAATATGGATATGCTATTTTTGCTTCTGAGGAATTTTTTTTATGTCGCCTGTAAGCAGGAGATAATAGTATTTAAGAAAAATTTCCATGTGAAGATGGAAAATTTAGCTTCTTTAATATTGATATATTCCTTTCGCCTTTTGTGAAAAGGCAGTTTTCTTATGGCATAAAATGTTGTTTATGTTTGCATTATGCACAATATCCAAGTTATTTTCCCAATGAATGGAACAGAAATTTAAGTTATCCAGTGTAATTCATGTTCTTTCACCTAAGCTCTTAATCTCATCCCAGAGTATAATATAAAATTGTCTATTTGATATAAATCTTCAGATGCTTATTGATCTCATTTTTCCAGAATGTTGGTTTGGTAATTTTGATAAGATGAGATAATTTTATTGATTGTTTACAGTGTTCTTTAACCTTCTATCTTTGCTAACTCATTTTTAATTCATGCAGAGTGATCCTATGGCTGTTGTATATACAAAGAAACCAGATGGATCACTTGAAGAACTAGGTCGTACTGAAGTAATCTTAAATTCTTTGGATCCTCTCTGGATAACAAAACAAAGGATCATATACTATTTTGAAATTCTCCAGCCATTACTGTAAGAATCATACTACAGTTCCTCTAAAATTTTTACTATATATGAAAATGGATATTTCTTTACTCCCTGCTAGACTGCTGTATGTGATTGCTTTTGTGTTCACTGTTTTGTTAATACAGCACCTAATATTTTATGTTGCTGATGAATGTCTTTTCATGGCAGTATCAGAGTGTATGATGTTGATACCAAATTTCACAATGCACCAGCCAAGGTAGTTCATGGAATTTTACAATCTACATTCTTGTGTTTTTACCACTTTTGTGGAGTTTGCTTTTTACCCACTTCACAGGAATCTTTTCAGAATGCTGCAAGTCGTGTTCAAATTTTCATGCTGGGGTAATTATATTATTTGCATTTTTAGCAAGAAAAGCTAGCAGCATTTTACTGTCTACATTCTTGTGAATTTACCACTTCTGTCGAGTTCTACGTATTAGCCACTTCACAGGGATCTTTTTAAAATGCTGCTAGTCATGTTCAAGTTTTCATGCTGGCATGATTCTATTGTTTGCAGTTTCGGCAAGAAAAACTAGCAGCCCGAAATCAACGATTCTATAAGCAAGAAACTTAGCAGCCAGAAATCAGGGATTCTATAAGGAATAAACTATCATTCTTGGGAATTTCCTTCGGTGCATTACAATTTTTTTTTAACCTGATGTAAAAATATATACAGCCATCACAGGCTACGACTTTGTAATGATCTACATTGCAAAATGAGTTTCCATTGAATGACTATTATTAGCCACATAGATAATTTTCATATTGTAATACCGTGGATGACTGTATAGAGCACAAAAAAAGACGAGAACATCTGTGATGAGAACAAGCTGCTCCTTAAATGGAGACTCAAGTATCTGATGTGAAGGAAAAATATTGGAAATGTTGGTTCTCCAGTCACATTATTTGTTTAAGAATGCCTTCATGTTGGTTATCTCCCTAACTCGAGCGTCTCCTTAAGCTTTTGTAGGCTGTAAAAGTCTTGGTAGTTATGGTGCAATTGAACTGTGACATGTAAATGACATTGTTATAGTCATGGCCAAAATCCAATAAAACAACTGGCCAGTGGGAACTTGGAAGCCCCAGCTGGCAGGATGAGATATATATATATATATATATATATATATATATATATATATATAGCCAACCTGGTATTCTACTGGCCAATTCCAACATTCATTCCTAATCTTCTAGAGTTTATATATCTTCATGTAAGCTTTGAATATATTTTTCAGCTGACCTTAACCTTCAAATTGACCTCTAGATGCATCACTCAAAAGTAGTATGCTTGTCCTTGATATCCCAAGTGAATTTCTCACTCCAAGAGGTAAACCCATACTGCTCAGACTTGAAGAGAAGCATTATGATTGTGCAAACCACCAAATTTGGAATTCACGGCCAAAGTGGTACCGTGGTAGTTCTTGATTTTGTAAACAATTGTCAGTAGATCATTTTGTACTAGAAGTATTCAATGTGGCAATGCAAAATTGATAATCATATTGCAGGATAGATATTAGATTGTGTTAAATTTTTTCCATCTTATATCATTGCTCAACTGTTTGCAGACATGAAAGTTTCGAATCGAATGGTATCCTTCCATGAATACAAGTCTGTTTAAGATTTGAGATAGCATCAGGGAGCAGATCTTAGAAACTCGTAAAAAATGCATATAAATTGCATAATAGATGTGGGGAATCTGTTCTCTCATAGTGATTTATGTAACATCATGCTCATGAAAATACCGTAGTACTATACCTTTTGTACCGGCTCCATATTAATCAGTCTGAGTTGTCACTCCCTTATAACAGTAAATGTAGTTCTCAAAATTAGACTTTATTATTAATTGATGTCCAAAGCATATGATCTGTATTGAATAAGTTTTGGTCTTCTGCCTGAATTGTTCAGCTGGTCATAGGTTGCATCTGTCAAACTGTTTTGCAACTGTGGTGCATTCTATCTGAATTTGTAATTCTTGATCTGAAATTCTGAAACTTGTTATAGCTATTAATGTATGATCGTGTTGATCTTTGTGTAGATGCTTCGTTTGGATGAACAACAATTTCTTGGGGAGGCAGAGTGTTTTCTGTCAGAGGTACTTTGGATTCACAAGATTTTACATTGACAACAATAGGGTTATTTGAATTTTAAAAGGTCTTTTTTACAGAAAATAGAGTGTAGAATGTGCTAATAAGATACAAAGCTCAGTTGATGATAGCGACAGATGATTCTCTCATACAGTCTTTCTTACTTCTACTTGTGTTTGTACTTAACACTGTCTGTATGGGGATTTCTTCTTCTTCTCACTTCTTTAATGTAATATTCGAATTAGGGAAATACACTGAAATATCAAAACATGAACTTAGACTAGCTACAACAAAGTAAATAAGCATGCAATCTGAAATCTCCACATGAACTACAATTTAGAATACTACTGAGAAGAAACAATAGAGCTGAGCCATTTTATTGAATATCCCATGGAAATCTGAGTACAAAATATAGTGGAATGAGTGCACCTGGGCTTGCTAAGGCAAGCATGCAAAACCCAGGTGAGAATGAAGGAAACTTGTTAAATTTTGAGGACTGAATTGTTCTTTGCTTTGATAATTGCATTTACGTACTTTTCATCCTTTACACATTCATTCACCCCATAACATCATTAACAACATATGCAATTATATATAAAAAACAACATCATCAACAGTGTAGCGGAAATAAAAGGAACATCAGAAGAAAAACACATACACATAGACACACCAGGATTGGTCAGAGACCAGGGAAAAACCCACAAGAGGAAAAACCCGGAATTCAGTTCTTCTCCTATTAGATTTCATCAATTGTTCATCTGAGTTACAAAATATCAACAGGCTGCCCTTGGACTAATATCTCTTGTTCGCAACTTCGTTTTTGAACGAGATTCATTATCATTGATGACTTGCAATACTGACATTGGGATTGCAACATGTAAATATCCTTGCTCTGAGATACATCAATGAGAAACTGTGATGCCTTACATATGACTGAGAGAAATGCCATATATATAAAGGCGCAGCCTTCCATATATCTGTGATGTTATATAACTTGGTGGCAATTACATAGTGCCAAGAGTGATATATCAGGGCTGAGAACAACTATATCATTATCAGATTATATTGCAGCCATAAATACTGTACAGTAACTGTTTATCAATGCAATCGGTGTCGAAAATGTCCACCACGAAGAAGTGATATGTCATCGAGTAGTTCCCCATGGTCATCATCATGCTGGGAACATATCTCGTACACTGCATAGTCCTATCACTGGGCACCAAAACTGAAAATCCCTCAAAGGTCTCTGTCTGAATGCCTCTCTTCTCTACCAGCTGCGCATCAATAAAATTGTGGGTTGCCCCACTATCCATCTTCTCTGAAACTCGCTCCCTGTACAGTGCCCTGAATCCGTATTATCAAATACTTTGGAAATACCCTAAGTGAAGCAATAACTCCACCAGTAGGCAAGAAATCTCCTCCACTAGGTGGGGGTAGTGGGCCAACTCCTCCCGAGCTCTGAGGTCCACTCTCACCTGCATCTGCCTCCTGGTCTGTATCCTCCTCTTCTGGCTCACTGTCTAAAAATACCTCTATGCAGTGGGCCTTGCCCTTGGTACACCAATGCCTTGGTGCCCATGGCTCTTGATAAGTAAAACATAATTTCATCCTCCGGGGGTCCCTCTTGGTCTCATCGTTCAACTGTCCTTTGTCTGCCCACCCCTTTTGAGAAGGTCTGGTGTCTTTTCCCTTCTGAGGGAAAGAAGGTCAGTAGGTGCTGGAACCCTCGTCTTTGGAACAACATCTAGCTTGTCCCCTGCTCGGCTAATGGCATCTTGTAATGATACTGGGCTATAAGCTCGCACCCAACCCTATAGTGGCTTGGACAAACCCTCAATAAACAACATGATCAATCTCGCCTCAGAAATATCTGAGACCATAACCTCAAGTCTCTGAAACTCAGCTATGTTAGCCAGCTCCCTGAAGTTTAACTCTGGATCCTTCCTATCAAATCTCTCCACCAGCCTGTGAGTGAACTCACTATGGGATGTGATGGATGCATGCCCAAGTGTAACTAATCCGTGATACCACCACTCCTGTGCATCACCCTCCAAATGCAATGTAGCAAATCTGACGGCATCTGCCTCTCGCATGGGATTTAGACTAAGGTAAGTGTCTAGTTTCTGAAGTTTGAACCCATGACCTCACAGAACTCCTGGTTTACCCATCAAAACAAGGCAATGCCACATTTGCCATTCTTCCAAAAATTTATTTAATACCTCCACTACTTATTTATCCCAAGTTTTATTTATCTAATATTATGTTAATCGCCAAGATTGCAAAATTGAAATTTTCTTGGACAAAATTTTAATTGGGGACATGACATTTAATTTTGGGCTTCCTATTGTACTTTTGGTGACAACTTTTGCAGTCCCTTTATTCACATTTTTAATGTTGCAGTTTACAGTCCCTTTATTGCCATTTTTGTATGTTGCAGTTTATGGTCCCTCTATTGCAATTTTTATATGTTGCTGTTTACAGTCCCTTTGACCTATTTTGGTTGTTAGCGGATACTAATATAATTTCATTTTATATCAGAATAAACAAATTTAAAGGATAATTTATGTTCATTTAGAATAATTTGTTCTTAGGAATGGTCTGCATTATTTGATCATGTAATGCCTCACTGTACACACATCCGTTTGCTAATCCTAAAAATGGTACAATTGATTCAGTTTGGGCTTGGTTTTTGATTATTTGCTTCATAATCTTCTTCGAACTTTGATTTGACTGGTTAAGAAAATAATATATTTTGGTTTGTTATGAAAACTATCATGCCTGCCTTGTTTTAGATGTCAAACATACATTCTTAGGACTTGGCAATTTCTTGATGTACTGGTACCTTTTATCTTTTGGGCATCTTTAGTAAGTGTGATTGCTACTTAATGAGACTTGAACAAGAGAGTTTGGTTAACTGAAATATTGGTTGAGGTCACTATTAATTATTATTGCTATCCTTTTTGCTGCAGATAGTGACAAAACGAGGTAGAATTCTGACCCTCCCACTCAGACAAGGCACTGAACACAAAGGACCAAGCCCACGGCTACCAAAATTTGGAGAGATAACTCTACAAGTGGAGGAGACTATTGATTCAAAAACTATGGTTGAGATGGTTTTCCACTGTGTTGATCTGCCAAACAAGGATCTATTCTCCAAAAGTGTATGGCACGATTCATGGATTTTTAGTGAGGCATAGGTTCTTATTTTTTTATTTTTCTTTTTGTTGTTTCAACTGTAAATGAATGGTAAATAAGAAGTTATGTCATGCTTTGACTCCCTTTTCACCTTTATAGGACCCCTTTTTAAAGATATTCAGACCAGTTGAAAATGGGCGTTTTGTCCCAGTGTGTAAGACAGAAGTTAAAATGAATGACCTCAATCCACTATGGAAACCATTGACTTTGAGCATACAACAGATTGGGAGTAAGGTAAGTACTCTTTGCTCTTTGCATAACCTTGTAGTGTCAATTTGCTGCTTTAATTTGCATAAAAATAGTGTTGTCCTAACTGCTTCTATGTCTTGCAGGATAACCCGTTAATGATTGACTGCTACAATTTCAACAATAGTGGGAATCATGAATTGCTTGGGTAAACGCCAATTAGAGTGGATGTGTCACTTAATTGTTCACAATTACTTTACCTTTAGTTATGAGTGTTTACAATACTTTTCTTTACTCTCCTTGTATCTTCTGTAGAAGGATGCAAAAATCGTTGGGTGACCTGGAGAAGCTTTATATAAGCAGGACTGGAGAAAACTTCTATTTACCAACAGGAAGTAGTAATCATCATAACAAGGTCTGAATGCAAATGAGATATCCATAAGTTTATATTCTCAATGGAGTTTCAGGTTTATTCTTACACAGTCAGCTTGTGAGTTTTTTACATCTTTCTGTGGCCTTGATTATTTCCTTTCAGATATTGAAGGGTCAGTTATTTGTAGAGAAGTTCTCAACAAGCACAAAACATAGTTTCTTGGACTACATTGCCAATGGTTACGAGTTAAACTTCATGGTGGCTATAGATTTTACAGGTATTTCTATATGTCTTTTTGCACTTTATTAAGATTTTAATGTTTTTTTAATCCACATCAATTATTGAAAATATTTATTTCTTGACTGCAGCTTCAAATGGGAATCCACGGTTACCAGATTCTTTGCACTATCTCGACCCTTCGGGCCGGTTAAATGCATATCAGCGAGTGAGAAGTTACTTCATTTTTTGCAGGTTTTTGATAAAATGGAAAATTTTCCTTATTATTTAGCATGCATCTGTTGGATTCCTTCCCATGGGATGGACTTAGCAGTAATCAAAATAGATATTGAATCATATATTCATATCAATGACAGGCAATCTGGTCAGTTGGTGAAGTTCTGGAGTTTTATGACACTGACAAACGGTTTCCTGCATGGGGTTTTGGAGGTAGACCAATTGATGGGCCGGTTTCTCATTGTTTCAATTTGAATGGAAGTGGTAGCTATGCTGAGGTGAGGGATTATACTTTTATTTGGTCATGTATGGTGTGCATTTTCATTTGTAATTGTGACATACCCAATACCCTCTGTGCACTATGAGGATATGGGGTACTCTTTATCCACCCAAATTCACACTAAGTTTTGCTCAGTTACCATATCTCATTTTTCTGGTATTGTCTACCATATCCAGGTATGACAGTACATATGAGAGCAACATAGTGAAACCATTTAATTATCGATAAGATCATAATTTATCACTGCCGGTCCCTGGATAATACAAGCAGTCAGAACTGAACAAACTGGAAATTGATTCAATCCATGACAGAGACCATAATATTTCAGTGTTAATTCAGCACAATGCATGGTTATATTCATGAACACTTATCTGTCCAGAAGTTGTTCACCCATTCGCTGCAGAAAAGGGATGTTTTACCCTACCATAGGCTCTCTATTTCACCAGTGCTCTTTGCAACAGAGGCCACCCTTGTGTTGAGGCTATGAATTCACAAGGGCAAACTCTTTCAATGGCTGGTTCTAATATCTCTTCTCACAGTGCAATTTCCCAAGCTAATATTTATCAGTGTTCCACCCCAGGATGGGGAGTGCGCCCCTTCGCTCCTCTACGCTCCCGGAACGAGGAAACTCCTGGGGAAACATTTACCAGTGATGGAACACGTTTCCCTTGTAAGGCAGGCTGGGGATGCAAGGGGGACACAGGGGGTACGCCCAGACGCTTTTCATTGTTCCAGTTTTGAACTTTTGAGTCTAGATACTGATGGCTGAGTCCTTGACTCTTAGTACTTTTTGAGAAGTTCACTATTTCACTGCTTACGATGTTTACTTTTAGTTTGGTATTCTATTACTATTTTAGACTTCAAGATAATGTCATTGTCATATGATGAATTTACTTTTAGATGTGCATTACATTGTCAAATGATGAATTTAATTTAGAGGTACCTTGCATAATGCCAAATGATGAATTTAGATGGAACATTGCATAATGTGAAATGATGGATTCAATTTACTTTTAGATGTACATTGCAGAAATGATTATTCATAATAGTCTAATACAAAATGATGAAATTCAATATAGATGTACATTTCATAATTATTAAGATTTACTATTTAGTTATTGACATATTATTGAGATTTTATTTTTTATTTTTATATATTAAATTTTAATAATTTTATAAATTTTAATTACTCTGATGTCCCCCGTTTCCCTGAAATTTCCCTAAATTTTGGGGTTGCTTATATACATCCACCTTGTGTGTATCCCTGCTCCTGCGCTTCCCCATCCCGGAAACTCAATGGAACATTGATATTTATACTTACAGCAATCTCAATCCACAGCCCTCTTCTCCATCAGCTTGCACAACCCAAGGAATGAAATCCGCTTCTCTGATCAGCAGTCCCTGTTAGACTATTCCACTTATCTACAGGGCTGCAGCACAGTCTGGATGGGAAATTTCACTGCTGGGATTCCAGGGATTATCAACTGTAGATAGATTTACTCTAGAACATTGATTATCATCCGTACAACTATAATTCTCATACAAGTCATGGCTGTAGTATTTCATAATTCATTTACAGTATGCTCATGGAAGTTTGCTCAAGGATGATTCTCTCGATTTCCCCAACTGAAGGATAGTTCATAGGGTAATTCAAACCCCAGATGGTTTGAGTATTCTGCAAATTCTAATTGTACCCAAAGGAACATTCAAGCTCTCCTCTCAAGCCTTCAACGGAATGAAAGTTCACTTGCATGGCAAGAAGGTAAAGTTTAACCTGCATGGTATGAAGGGGCCACGCCTCCTTACAAAGACCTGCATACCTCTTTCATATAGTAACCTCCCCACAGCTTAATAAAAACAGTCGTTATTTATTAATCAAGGAATATAATTCAGGTTGCAAAGACTTTGGGTTAAATTAGTTACTCAGATCCTTTTCCTTATTTTACTTAAGCCTCCTTGTCTTTCCCCTCTTATAGAGTCATATCCCCCTATTCTTTTGTCCTTCTCTTTTGCAGTTGCTGATGTATGGTTTAACTTTTCCATATTCATCATATACATACACAACACTGAATTAAGGATAAAAAATCGGGGTATTACAATAATTGCCGAATACTGAAATCATAATGCATTGAATAGGCCCACTTTTATGAGATTATTTCTTTAGAATGTGAAGTACTTCCTGATTTCATATCTAATTGCAGGTTGAAGGGATAAGTGGTATTATGTCTGCATATGCAAGTGCCTTACGTAATGTTTCACCTCCCCACAGCTTAATAAAAACAATCATTAATTATTAATCAAGTGATTTAATTCAGGTTGCAAAGACTTTGGGTTAAATTAGTTACTAAGATCCTTTTCCTTATTTTACTTAAGCCTCCTTGTCTTTCCCCTCTTATAGAGTCATATCCCCCTATTCTTTTGTCTTTCTCTTTTGCAGTTGCTGATGTATGGTTTAATTTTTCCATATTCATCATATACATACACAACACTGAATTAAGGATCAAAACTTGGGGTATTACAATAATTGCCGAATACTGAAATCATAATGCATTGAATAGGCCCACTTTTATGAGATTATTTCTTTAGAATGTGAAGTACTTCCTGATTTCATATCTAATTGCAGGTTGAAGGGATAAGTGGTATTATGTCTGCATATGCAAGTGCCTTACGTAATGTTTCACTTGCTGGACCAACTTTATTTGGACAAGTGATTAATGGTGCAGCTCAAATTGCTGATATAAATGCAGGAAAGCGGAAATATTATATCCTCCTTATCATTACGGTAAAACATTTAAAGATTAGTTACGTGACAAATGTCAGCTAGCTCACTTGTTATTATTATTGTTATTTTGTAATTTAATAATATTTTAAGAATTTGTATTTCAGGATGGAGTCATTACTGATCTTCAAGAAACAAAGGATGCCATCATCAGGGCTTCAGATCTGCCTCTTTCAATTCTTATTGTGGGTGTTGGTGGGGCAGATTTTAAGGAAATGGAGGTAAACTCCTCTCCTTGTGATTTCCATTCAATAACCATACGAAAATTCATTTTTCTGTGATAAGACATTTTTCGTTTTTTCATTTTATCATGGACAGATGTAAAGTTGCTTTTACATATGCATGTTTATTTTTTGTTGGAGTTTGATTGATGGTTTCAATTAATGATATAAAACGTGGCAGATCCAGACTGTTTTTTTGACCAAAATCAGTCAAACTTGGACAAGAGTCCAAGACTGTTTGACTCAGACTGGCCCAGCTGAGACATTGTTTGACTCAGTTGAGACAGCAAAATAAAGCCCTAAGTTGACCGATTCAGACATTGTTTTGCTCAATCGGCATTGCTGACATGTGAGACTGCTAGCAAGGCCTATGCTTAAAAAAAGAGAAAATGGGTAAAAAGAGAAAATTGTAGGAGAACTTTTCAAATCTAATCCTTAAAGGTCTGATTTTCTTTTTTTTTTGGTTTGATGCATGGGGGATTTGAACTTTGAATCTCATGTTTTACATATACTTCATAACACAACGATCACCAATTGAGCTCCCTCCCACGGGCTTAAAGGTCTGAATTTTAATTCTTAACCTTTCATGTTAATTTTTAACATTCAATAAATGAATTAAATTTCAAAATTAAAAGTTACAGGCAATACCTCGTTCCAAGAGGTTTGGTGGTAAAATCAAGGTGTGTTGGCAAAGTTTGGGAGTGGAGACTCAACCAAACTTCAAGGTGTGGTGGCAAAATCAAGAAGTATAGGAACTCTAATTCACTAGAATCTTCAGGACTATTCTAAGACAATTTTTTGGTGTTTTTTCCTTTGTGATAGATGGGTTTTTGTGGCAGAATTGCAAGGAGGTATCCAAATCCTAGATGGAATAAGAAACCCTAGGAAGAAAAGTTACCCTAGGTCACTACTGTGTTATCAAAGCTGGCTCTCCTTCCAGCCTGAAGGGTTATGAGAAAATGCCGCAGCAAACATTAGTTACCCCTTTTGGGAAGGAGACTGCTGAATTTTCGCAAAGATGTGAAGATCGTGTCAAGGACATTATATAAATGGGAAAACAGATCAAGGCATGGATAAAAGCACACCCCAATGATCAGTCATGGCTATACCCTCCTACAAATTATAAAGAGATCAATCTCTTGAATCTGGTGGTAGGGATAACCCAAAATCTTCACCTCATGATAATTGCAAGGTTCAAGATAAGTCTGGGGATGATGAGAAGTCCGAGCAGAGGTCTATATGTGCTCAACCTTCCTTGGAACTGGTAAATTTGCATTTGGCATCAAGTATGGGAAAAGAGAGTCTTATTACAGTGCCACTTTCTTCTCCTCAAAACCAGTCAATGGGACATATTGGGTCATTGCAGTTCTCCATTTTTGCAGAACAAAATGTTTTTGGCTACTCTCAGGCTGGGGTACATTTTACACCACACCCTTCTATTGTTAATCAACCCAGTAAAGATGTGTCAGGTCTGTTTGCTGTTAATCAACCTCATCTTGATACAACAACTCAAGAAAACCAATATGATCCGTTATGTGATGGTAGTGGCCATTCTAATGGGGCTCAAAATCCCTTGAAAAAGGATGATATTCCCGTTGCATCTCAGGATGTGAAGAGAGATATTGGTGGAACTTCCAGTAGCTTGGCCAACATAAATGTTAGGTTTGAAATGGAGAATTCTCTCACTGTTAATACAGGTTTAGTTTCCTCTGATGATGGGCTTATCAACACATCTCTTAAAGATATACAAAGCACATATGTAGAAGTTAGTTACAAACTGAAGCCAAGCGCGTTGCTAATATTGGTGCCTTCATTCAGGATAAAATTGAGGCACCACGAGGTAATGCAAAGAGAGATCAACATGCTCTAGAATGTTCTTTTCCCGAGGTTGAATTTTCCCCACTAAACATGCTAGATGCTCCTGATAGTGAGTTGAGTTTGTGAAAATTCCTTGAATGCAACACCCAGAGTTTAATCTTCCAATTATTAGCAGTTTAATTGTCTTATGTTAATTACTAGCGACATATAATGATTAAATCAGTGATGCATTCTTCACGATAAGAACATTGCGAAAATATAAAATACGGAACTGAGAAATAGGCACACACACAAAATTTACATAATTATTTTTGGTCTATTGTCCTTGCCACTTGGAAAAATCCTGAAGGAAAAACCAGTGCCACAGATGAGTGTTTTATTCTTATGCACCAATTGGAGGGAAATATCACAACTGGTTGCCTAACTAGCAAACCTCTGGAAATGTATTAATCACAACTGGCAAAATATGCTAGAGATAAAATATCTCCCTCTGCAATCCAACTCGGCCTCTGTATAGCCATTCAACATCTCTCTAGCCATTCATACTTCCTAACTACTCACACTGCTGGACTGGAAATGCGCAGATTCGGCCTCTGGAAATTCGTACAACCCCAGATCTATCTCCAGGTGAGAATTCTAGCCTCCCTCTGCCTCTGGAACCAACTTGCTCTACCTTCAGGACCCTAATCTGATTACTGACAATTGAAATGAGTCTCTTCTGGCAACTCGCACTGGCCTTTCTAGCGATTCACATTGCTTTGTATGGCCTCTTCCGCAGAAATTCAGCCTCCTCTACCCTGCCTCTCTCGGACACTGGCAATACTGAGGAAATATTCCTTCGGAATCTCTGCTGCTCCCTCACTCTATGATGCTTCCCTAGCTTCAACTACACCTTGCTGAAAATCTGCAACTGGGTAGTCAAACTGCTCAAATGATATTCGATGCCATCTCTCCAAACCCTCGACTTGCTCTTATAATCCTCTGTTGGGCTACCAATGGCCAATATCTAATCCCGATCAATGGCTTAGATCTCTTTGACTCCATCAATAGAAGTCTCTAGAGCAAAATCAAATTACCTTAATAAATTAACTTTAATTAACCAACTTCCCTAAGTTAAGCTTAGGAAATAATTAAATTATTGGCTAATGAATTTAATTAAGGTGTTTCCCAGACCTATTCTTGTGAAACCTTTTCTGGGTTTTGGAGATTTCGTGTTCCTTAGCCTCTATCATAGAGAGTAGAACACCTGTTCGTTGCTACTCCAAAAACTAACAAAGTTTTTTTTTTTTTTTTTACCAAATCTCATGTCCATGAGATTCAACTATAAATGAATGGTTGGATAAGAATATGGAAAGTAAGGAGTGGTTAGATGATGGACTTGGGCAACATGGTTACTATGAGGGAGTTAAATATCTTTCCAAGTTTGATGTGGAATGAGTAAAAGAACTAACTCATGGTAGGGACAGAATAGTACCTTTGACTGATGAGATGTTGCACTTCAATATAAAGGGATGCATGATGACCTGACATCGAAGGTAGCACTGAACAAGTTAGTAATAATACGAACAATGGACCAAATGTTGAGGTGTCTTCTCCTTCTCTTGAAATGAAAAATTCTCAACTAGTTCATACCACTTTCCTAGTTGATAATAATTCTCGCAGAGTTGTTGCTCGTACCTTTGCAATTGATAAGGGTATTTGCAAGTTGGAATGTAATCTAGCAGGATTCCACAATATTGATACGAGTATGACTAATTCTTGCAATAATGGTGAGCTCAAATGAGTATGAGTAGTATTTCTAATGAAGGATAAGGAGCTATGGGGAACTGTTAAATTTGGACAACTAGGTCCAAACTCCATATTAAGATGCTCAGATTAAGAGGCTAATATTTTTGTTGGATTCCTCTTTGTGAGAGGTGTAAAATCCATATAAAATATGTCTTAATCCGATGAGCAGAACTTATATTTTGAAGTTATTATTTTCAATAAATTATATGTGCAAGATCGGCCGATTTTGTAATGTAGGCTGTACCCTTGAATCCAATACACCCTCATGATGGATATATACGAAGAGGGAAAGAAGTTGGAGAGATTTTCATCATCATCACAGCTCATCTTCCTCTCTCATCGAAGTCTGACTGCAAGAAGGGCAGATTTAATCCACCGCGTGAAGGACGAAGAGAGGACAAGAAACATGCGGTCAAGGCTGAAACCACAGTTCTTCTTGCTAGATTTCCAGCCCAAACTTTGACCAGCGTTGACTTTGGTCAACGCTTGGTCCAAACAAGCTGAAAATAGGTGGAAGGTTCGATTTATGAAGGCCGTACTACCTGGCACAAAAATCGAGGTCAAAGGGTTGACCGTTTTGCTGCTGCGTTGACTTTTCAGGACAGCGTTGACTTTTGCAGAGTTGACTTGGGTTGACTCATCTACTGATTGGAGGGTTGTTGTGACACATGCTGGGCTGGCTGACCAAAGGAGACTTTGCTGGTTGAAGCATCCTGTTGACCGCAGAAACGAACACACACATTTTTCCTGTTTCTGATTTGTCTTCTGTAAGATCTACTTATATGTTCTATCTGCATTTTGCTTACCTACTTGTATGATTGCTGGAAAGAAAAGTGAAATTGCTACTAGCATAGAACATCTACAAAAATTTACATGGTATCAGAGATGAGGTGAAGACAAACTCAATCTATAGCAATCATCATCGAAGGAAATGGGTTCCACTAGTCTTGAATTCAAGGAGAATGACAAACTGACTGGAAGTGATGACTTCCATCCCTGGAAGATGATATTAGATCTCAAATTAGAAGATCATGATCTCTTGGATCATGTGAAAGGAAGGATTCAAGAACCTCCATCCAATGCCTCTGCTGCTGTTAGAAACAAGTATAAGAAGGGAGAAATCAAAGCAAAACTGCTGATCAGGGAATCCATAAATAAGAGTCTGGTTGCCTACATATCTGAACTAGGCACATCCAAGGAGATGTATGACAAATTGATACTTATGTTTCAAGTAAACAATGTGAACCAAGTGCTATTCCCCAAGAACAAGTTGAAGAATATGAAGAAGGGCCGAGATGAGTCTGTTCAAACTTTCTTTCTGAAGTTGACCGAAACCAGGAACCATCTGCTAGCTATTGGGGAGATAATAGCTGATCGTGAGATGGTTCTCACCGCACTTGGAGGACCTCCATATGAATGGCAAGTATTCACAACTACCATTCTCAACAATAATACCATTCCTAACTTTGATGAGCTTCTGTCAAGATGTATGCAAGAAGAAACAAGGATGAAGGAATTTGATAATGAAAGAAATGTTGCCTATGGTGCTCATTCCCGAAAGAAGAACTCTGGTGGTTCTAAGGACAAAAGAAGGACAAGTCCTCCGTTTGCAAGATGTACCCAAATTGAAGAAGAATCTTGTGTCTGTATCTGCCATGGAAGACAAAGGATTCAACATTACTTTCTCTAATGGAAAGGTGCTCATGTGGAAGAAGAGCTTCAAGGAAGCTATCTCAATTGGTTCTAGGGTTGGTACACTCTATCAGGTTGGAGGGAGTCCGTTGGGAGCTATGACTTGTGATACTATCCGACAAACCGAACTATGGCACCTAAGATTTGGAAAGCCCTTCCCGAAGCAAGGAAGGTGTATGTAAGGGCTGTGCTGAAGAATATAACATAACAAGGGGACCTTTTTCCCTCAAGTGTCACAAAGACATACGATACATACGAGATGTTATGGCCAATTTTGCCCAGTCCATTACGATCTTTTTCATGTTTACTGTAACATCCGCAGGGGGATGTTCTTACCTCCATGACATTTCTTGATGACGAGTCTACCAAAGTTGCAATGAGGAGAAGGCGCAAATCTTTCTTATGTATTCAAAACCGATCACCTCATTAAACTGGATATTCCAGAAGGGTTTTCTTTGGTAAAGCTTGATATCTACATTTAGAATTTTTGGATATCCACACTATTTTCGCGTAGAAGAAGGAAATGGCGGATGCTCAGGAAAGAATGTTTGTGGGCTACAGTGAGACTTCTAAGGCATATAGAGTCTATGTACCTGGTCAAAGGGAAGTAGAGATAAGCCGTGTAGATACCAAAGGTATCTAGCTGCCATGAATACTATTGTACAATCTGAACCTGGATCTTTTGAGGAAGCCATCAAGCATCAAGTCTGGAAGGATGCTATGCATGAAGAATATGAGTCTATTATGAAGAATGATGTCTGGGATGTGGTCCCGAGACCGAAGGACAAATCTGTTTTCACCGCGGAATGGCTCTACAAAATCAAACATGGATCTGATGGGAGTGCTGAAAAGTTTAAGGCAAGGTTTGTTGCCCGTGGCTTCTCTCAAAAGGAAGGAATTGACTATGACGATATATTTGCACCTGTGGCACGATATACCACCATCCGAGCAATCATAGCCCTTGCTGCTACGCAAGGATGGAGTCTTCATCAGATGGATGTCCAGACCGCTTTTCTGCATGGTGCAATAAAGGAAGAGGTGTATGTGGAACAACCTCTGAGATTTGAAGTTCAAGATCAAGACACTTATGTCTGCAGGTTGAAGAAAGCCCTCTATGGGTTAAAGCAAGCACCCAGAGCTTGGTACGAAAGGATGGATAGTTACTTGATGAAGCTGGGCTTCACTCGAAGTAATGCTGATCCGAACCTATACTTCAAGCTTGTGAAAGAGAAGCCTCTCATTCTAGTACTATATGTGGATGACCTCTTCCTGACTGGTGATGACCCTCTCATTCATCAATGTAAGAGGGAGCTTGCTGCTGAATTCGAGATGAAGGACCTAGGACTGATGCACTATTTGCTAGGCCTGGAGGTCTGGCAGAGACCTGGAGAGATTTTCCTTTTTCAAGGAAAATATATTGTGAAGCTTCTGGAAAGATTTGGAATGGTGGACTGTAAGTCCGTGTCGACACCGATGGAACTCAACTTTAAGAAGTTGAGGAGCAACGTTGTTGGGCCCGTCCTACTGAGTATCGTTAACTCATAAGGACCCTGATGTTCTCAATGAACACTTGTTCGAACATATGCTGTGCAGTGAACACTTTGAGTCAACACATGGTTGATCATAACATTCATTGGGTTGGTGCCAAGAAACTCTTGAGATATCTCTGAGGCACGACAGACCATGGGCTGAGATACACTGCCAGGAGTATGACACTCCGTGGATATACTGATGCCGATTGGGCTGGCAGAGTGGTGGATCGCAAGAGCACATCTGGATGCTACTTCACATGAAGATCTGCTTCGGGCAGGAATCTAAAGTCGGCAGTCTTGAGCACCGCTGAGGCCAAATACATTGTAACATGTATGGCCTGTTGTGAAGTCACTTGGTTGCGAAAGCTCCTTGAGCGCTGTTCGAGCATGTGCTAGATGCCACCGTTATCCTTTGTGATAACCAGAGGGGGATTCATTTGTCATAGAATCCCGGGTTCCACGATTGATCCAAACATGTTGATGGCTGGTACCACTTTATCTGGGATATGGTACAGCGAGGCGCCGTAAGGCTCGATCATATAGGAACTGATGAGCAGGTCGCGGATATTCTCACTATGCCCTTGGGGAAGGTCATGTTCCTAACCTTCCGTGAGAGTCTTGGTGTCGTGGAAAGACCCTATGATGTGGGTCCTGTTGGACGATGAGCTCTGGGAGCTCTGGGGGGCTTTGGGGAGAGCTTCTTGGAGCTATGGGCAACCACAAGGCTAGGCTTGCCAACCTAGGTGGTGTGCTTGGACCCCACTGTTGTGATTTTGAGTTGGTTCACCTCTCATTTTCTGTGCCCCGTATGCATCCTACCCATTGAGTTCAGGGCTCATGGGAAGTACCTCTCATTTGGCCAATGAGGTGTGGAAAAGTTAGAGACTATTAGCAAAGACTCATGGACGCATCAGAGATTGCCGTACTCTCTATCTAGGATGGCACGGTCCAACCACTTGATCTGGGATCAAGATTTGTGAGGTCTGGGACCTCTGGACTGACTATGTCAGTCGGGGGATGATGTCTTTGTAACTGACCCATTTCTGTTCTGAAATAAAGAAGCCAACAAAGCAAGTTTCGGCGGGATGACGCACGATGTTGATTGCACTAATAGATGGAGTTCTCCCTAGTTGAGAGGGAGTGTTAAATTTGGACAACTAGGTCCAAACTCCATATTAAGATGCTCATATTAAGAGGCTAATATTTTTGTTGGATTCCTCTTTGTGAGAGGTGTAAAATCCATATAAAATATGTCTTAATCCGATGAGCAGAACTTATATTTTGAATTTATTATTCTTAATAAATTATATGTGCAAGGTCGGCCAGTTTTGTAATGTAGGCTCACATGCCCAATAGATGTGTCACACACCCTCATTGATGGATATATATACAGGAAAAGTTGGAGAGATTTTCATCATCATCACAACTCACATCTTCCTCTCTTATCAAAGAGTACGAACTACCAAGAAGGACGAGTTTCAGCCACACGTGTGAAGGACGAAGAGGACAGACCGTACAGCTGAGCTGCAGTACGATTTTCTGCTGCTAGGGTTTCGCTGTAAGTTTGACCAGCGTTGACTTTGGTCAACGCATGGTCCAAACAAGCTGAAAATTGGTGGAAGGTTCGATTTATGAAGGCCGTACTACCTGGCACAAAAATCGAGGTCAAAGGGTTGACCGTTTTGCTGTTGCGTTGACTTTTAGCTTGCTGCCCCTGCGTTGACTTTTCAGGACAACGTTGACTTTTGCAGAGTTGACTTGGGTTGACTCATCTACCGATTGAAGGGTTGTTGTGACACATGCTGGGCTGGCTGACCAAAGGAGACTTTGCTGGTTGAAGCATCCTGTTGACCGCCGAAACGAACACACACATTTTTCCTGTTTCTGATTTGTCTTCTGTAAGATCTACTTATATGTTCTATCTGCATTTTGCTACTTGTATGATTGCTGAAAGAAAAGTGAAATTGCTACTAGCATAGAACATCTACAAAAATTTACAGGAACCAAGGCGGGTTGCTTTATGACAACCCTAACTTGGTAACAAGATACTACAACTCTTCAAAAGAGAAGGGAGTTTTCTAAGGGGAAGCTCCACGAACAAACCATCATGGAGGTGATTTGCCTGAAGATTGAGGTTATGCATTCACTCACAAAGGATGTATAGGACAAAATAACATTGCTCTTATACCAACTTTGGCAATTAAAGCTACAATAAAATGCCTACCAATACATGCGAAGAATGTGTGCCACATATAGTATAATTGTACATACAAATTACTCATAACTTAAACAAATAAAGTACCTTTATTCCAATGCTTGGAGCTTGCTCACAATTTCTTCTATTATACTAATGAAAATTAGTCTCTCTATTGAATATATGGCTTATCAAACCTAAACCTAATCAAGAATCATAGATTAAATGGACTCTTTATCTCAAGAACAAAATGTAATATGAGCAAATTGGATGGTCACAAATATGAAAATTCATTCTTCTCTTTGTAGAATTTGTGGAAAATGATGACCAATTTGTAGATGGAAACTAGTTATCGACCAAATCCAAATGGAGAGAGAAAACCCTTATATAGGTTTAAGCTCCATCTCCTCTTACAATAAACAATGAATTATTTTCCTATGATCAATTAATCCTCCAAGGAAAAATAATAAAATAATCATCTCAAACCTTCTCAACAAACATGTTACAAAGAGTCGCAAAGAGTGTGTTGATATCCATGCCTTTGTCGGAGTTACAATAAAATAATCATCCTTTCCAATGAAAACAATATTTTCATTCTAATTGCAGGAGAAAGAGTCAACAATACTAAAATAATGAGGTAGTTAAGATCCTTCTTGAAAATGGCCAAGACGATAATGATTGCCCAAACTAGCATGTGCCCAATGAATCCTCCAAAATGAAGCCAGGGAGGTGGACTATCTGAGCTTTATGATACATCATGTCATTAACAAGCTCCATAAGAAAAAATGATCAAAGAAGTATGTTGTGAGCCATTAAGAAATGAATTAACCCACGTCACCAATCCACGTGCTCCATAAATCATCCCTTTCATGAATACATGTTAAATTATCTTGATCCAATGCGAAGGTCGACTTATGACTTGAGAGCAAAGGAAACTCAAAGAATAAAGCAACCCCTCCCAATGTCGTCAAACTGTTGGATGAGTGGAATAAAGGATGGGGTCATCATTTCATGGCCACATAAGGAAATAAAGAACACTGCAATTCAATCAAATGTTGCATTTTCTTGGCTCGATGATGCCAGGATACTGGGTTAAATCAGATCCTAGCATATAAAAAATCGTGTGTGCTTCCAAAGCATTAATAATCTCATCTAATTCTTCATAAAAAAAACATTTGATTCAGTTTCAAATATACATAAGGGAAAGAGAGCTATACAAACAAAATATTGATTGATATTAACACAAAATTTCAGACTCAATCATTGGCCGAATATTACAATGGATGGCCTCTCGACTCTCGGCCCTCTTACAAAAGCTCTCAAACCATCTCTGTATTCCTCACTTCCTCACTTGTCTTTCAGCCTCACTCGATCCTCCTATTTATACATAAATATGAATTTATTCCACTCCATAATTTCCTCCACACAAATCTCAACTAAATTCTAAATTAGATTTATCTTTTTTTGGACCCAACTAAGTCCCGTTTATGGAATTCCTAATCCCTAGATTATCTACCTAATTCAACTCCACTCACATCCTTAATTTATGAAAAGAATATTTATAATAATCCTCACTTTACAATTTTCTCTCTTAATTTATTAAAATGAGCAAAATAATTAATAAAATAATTAAAACACCTCACCCCCTAAATTACACAAATGAATAATGAAAATTTAGCTTTGATGCTCCTGCATCAGACTCCCCATGTAGAGAAGTTTCCATAGACTACTGTCTATGAGGTCTGTCTCTTTTCTGTAATAGTGCGACAGCCACAAGTCCTGATGACTTGCTCCCTCCATGATTCCAGACTCTGTTCTGCCGCTGGTCCTTCAAAGTATCAACTCTATTTGGTAACTCATCACGCACTCTGTCAATCGGATTCCATCAACGTCTCCAACACTTTCTTTCGCCAATTCCTCGGAGTAATTCCTCTTTGTCGAATTCTTTCGTCTCCAACTGAGCTGAACACTCAACTTTCTGCAATGAAGAATAATCAAGAACTCCTTCTTGATTACAACTATGTTCTTTGATTGCTTTTATAGCAACAATTTCCTCATCCGGTGCTGTACCTGTATTCATCAACAAACTGTTAGTTTTAAAAAGATAAGACCTTTCGGTCTCTTTTGATGCTTCAAGCACCAATCTCCCATTATCTTTATCCTGTTGGATCAATACCTCTGCTTCCTTTATGTCTCTATGGACACAACTTCCTTGCTGCTTCTGATCTTTCCTCTCAAATCCAAATAATTTCTGCTCAATTTCTCTGATTTCGACACCATATTTATTAATGTCGTTTTCTGTACCTACAGTCACATTATTATTTGAAAAATTATAACATTCATTCAACTCTATAAATGTTAAAAACGTTTCATCCCTATCACGCATAGTAACTGTGATTTCTTTTGGATCAGGTTCTGCAAGCTTCACTTCTCCCTTAGGTTCCTTAAGCCATCGTTCCAAGAACTTGATTTCCATGTGAAATCTTTCCAGCATTTCATCACGACCTTCATTCCCAACTTCATTCTTCTTTTGGCAATCTTCCTGAGTTATCCTGTTTTCTGTTTCATCACACTGCAAAACTCTTTCAGCAATTTCATTAAACAAATACATTTGTTTACCTCCTTGGAATATCTCTTCGACATTTCTATTATGCTTCTGCTCCATAACAGCTTCAACTGACTGTCTTACCCCAAACAAGAATTCATTTATGATTTCTTCCTGCTGCAACACATCAGTACCTTCCTCTGAAAGGCATTCTCCATCACACTTCCCCTCAAGAGTTTCCTTCATCTCTGTGATAATTTCACCAGACTGTCCACCATCTTTTGCACATCCTGCAAACATACATAAACTATGAGATTTAAAAATGCAAAGCTTCATAGCCTCGTCTGCTTCTCTTGCCAACACATCTTCAGATTCTTATGAACTATCCCAATAGTTCATGAGATCTTCCTCATTGATCTCTTCACCCAGAATTTCACCCTGTTCTCGGCCACAAATGGAAACATCCATTTTTAACTCAACCTCTCCGAGTTCTTCACACCTCAACATCTGTTCGAGCTTCCTCATCTCTTTCGTCAACTGTATGTTTACCTGCTTTTCCCTCTTTGCGTGTAGTCTCTGCCACTTCACTTTCTTCCTCATGGTCCAACCATGTGTCTGGTCTTTCACATTTCTCTGCATCAATTTCATTAACAATTCAAGGTGAACTGTTATCTCAGCCTTCTCCCGCTCATATTCTTCATCAATCAACTACTTACATATGCCATTTGCCTTGGCATTTTCCTTCTTCCTTCTTCTGCTATGGATTTCATCAGATCTTCTGAAATGACTATGAACAATCATCTTCTCCTCCTTTGTGAACTTCACCTGTTCACGTGTGGATTTCATTCGAACCCCCTTTTCAGCAATCCTTCACACTTGCCATAAAAAATGCAAGCTCTCTTCCTGCGCTTGACCTCTTTCGGTTCTTTGTCTTGGAATCATCTCTGGCAACTCTCTTGCTTCACTTTGCTGCAAAAAACACTTTAGTAATGCTTGTGTTACAATGACCAAACTCTTTGGGTGTCGGGCTTTGCCGATCGTGCACCCAATTATATTCAAACCTTTTGAATTTGGTTTATGACTCTTTGACTTCAGACTTTACATCAACTCTTCATCTTGGATGAAAAATACTTAAGCTTAACTCAAACTATCCAAACTTTCATTTGACCCTAACATCTCGTTTGACTTCAAGGCTTGACCCAATAATTATGATAGTGGATATTTTGACTTAATTCAAGTTATACAATCCTCCAACGAACATACACCCCTATTACATTTTTTAAGGATGTAACATCTTCATTCTCTCTCATACTTCATTCTTATTAAAAATCATCAGTTTCCCATTATCATTTCACATGATACTGAAGTTCTTAGTCGAAATGCAATCCATGTTTTCCAATATTTATTTTACGGTGAAAATAAATAAACCATTCAATTTCCAACATTCAAAAATACCTTCTCGGAATGATGTATCATACCTTATGCTCCCATCAAGGTTATTTAATAAACCTTCTCTTCGCAATTTCAACTCTTTAGACTTCACTGTTCTGTGCCGTCTTTATCACTGTGAATATTCGCATTTCCTTCATACCATAGTTTCTTCAACATGCTTACCATCGTAAGCAAACACTTTTCCTGCACTTCTATGCAACTCATTCTTTGCAGTGACAGTTCGCATGCAACACCGTCTCTCCTCAGTGCACAAAACAATTCATTCTCAAGAATTTCTCAAAACTTTCTTTTAACATGGTGGCATTACCATATTTCTCTGTAGCAACAAATACAAACCATGCTCGAACCATACTCGCACATCAATTTCTGAGATGTATTTCAATTCCAAAACTTTTGGATTGATTTTACTCTTTCATAAAATTTACAAAAACTTAACTTCTCAAGTATGGAAAGGGAAATTAAATAATCCAATTTTTACAACACCTTTAATCAATGAATATTGATTCATTCAATAAACATTTACCTTGGAGTCTCCCTGCGTTCTCCACCCGACCAACACAACACTCAGTAATCACCACTGATCTTCACGCACTTCCAATACGACTTCTCATATCAGCAATGCTCAAAACAAATTATGCAAACAATGTATCTGCCTTACCACTTAAAAGCTACACGAAAACCAATTTTGGTTTTGTAACTCTTTTCCGCCATTTCGCTGGATAACAACTACCTGTCATCGTCTTTGGTTTCCATTCTTAAAAATTTCCATGTTCAGATTTATGCTGCACACAATTCTAGTCCACACGCTCCACAAAGCCTCTTTTACACACTTCCACAGATCTTCACACAACACCCATTGTCATGAACTCAACAACGCTTCAGAAATGTCAAGTCTTCAATAGGGGTCTTCCACGCTTTCTGCAAACAATATTTCAACGCATATCTGTAAAAAATACTTCAATGCCTTAAAAGAGACAAGTCAACCAACCTTATCTTCTTGGTATGGAATTTGAAAGAGGGAGCCACAAACATATGGATTTTGTTATGTTCATCTCGTATTACTGGATTCTCTTTTGATTCAGCACAAATATTTCCACTTTATTTTTGCACCTTCAAAGGTAATAGATTACTTCGCCCTTTTCTAAATTCCTGGTGCTAAACTGTAGAGTTCAAGCTACTGTTCCAGCGCAACCACGCAAGTCAACACTCCACTCTGCGTTTTGTAGTTGCTTCTGTAGATCCTACCCACAAAAAGAAAAACTTGAACCGCACAAAAATTTGGTTCCGAATGGCAACGAAGGCTGAAAAATACAAGAACTCGTATGTGCACACACAGAAAAAAACCGTGGTTCTGTTGCGCACTCTGCATGCAACCAAATAATCAAACTACTGCAATAAAATCTGGTGAATTAAGAAAATGTGAATTCCAATGAATACACATAAGTAATAAGTGCATCTTTGGACAAAACGAGGTAGAATCAAACCACGAATATGATCCAATTTTATCGAGTTCTTATGATTTCCGCTCCAGATCCTTACGCGACGTCACCTCCTGTAGGAAGTCGGAAATGCCTTTACGGAGTGGCAATACAAACCCCAAACAAGGTGAGAAACACACTATCAATAGAAACACCAAGAATTTTGGTGTTCAATTTCTCAAACTCAGAATATCTGTCACTGAAAGTTGTGATTTCTGTGGGGCAGACAAAAGTGAAGTCCAAAGGATAAAAAAATAGAATAACATATTTATTCCCAATGTATTCAAACATCTTTTAAAGAGTTCGCTGCCCAACACAAACATAAATCACATTCTGCATCACCCAATACCGCAAATGTATTTCGTAATAATATTTTACCATGCCAGTTTCGTGATCCATTTTCGCCATTTCATCAAATCAGGTTCAATTTGATTAAAAACACAAATCCTTTCTTACCTTGCACGTCATTCAGTTCTCGTTTTATTGAACATTTTTTTAATTTTGGTCACAGGCTCTTCACTGCCGCCTCAGGATATGCCCCTGCTGCACTCTCACCACCTAAAGCATAACACGATCAGTCTCATCTAGAACAACATTAGCCACATCTGTAGCTTCAGCATGCCTCTTTGCTTGTTCAACGATTTCTAACAACTCTCGGTAGCTGCTCCTTTCATTGAATAAATTTGTTTCAGGTGGGTGAAGACCGTGCAATGTGCGTTGAGCATGAGCCATTGTGCTTCACGCTCCTCTTTACCATAGTCTTTCTTAGATGTGAATGTAGATTTGCGTTCAATAAGATTATCCCAAGCCTTCCCACTCAGGGCATAGCGAACAACGAACTTTAAGACATCCAAAGGAAAATAGAACACCAGACTATACAACCAAATAACTCCTCGTCTTTTTCAACATGGGACAACGCATCTTCAAATTCTTTATTTCTACGACGACTTTTACACAGAGACTTTTGAAAATGGCAATTCGCCTTACACAGGTTTCGTGACAATGCTTCGTTGCTTGGTGTGCATAAATCTTGATTTTGTCGATTTAACAATTGCTTAGGCTTAAGTCTACACGGCTGACCAATCACCTGCTGCTGGAGGAATGCTTCACTGCTTTGCTGTTGGAGGAATGCTTCACGACTCTGCTGCTAGAGGAACCATACCACTTCAAAACTCGCAAAAATCACAGTTCAGGCATCGATGTGCTCTCACACATCAAACTCAATGTAACAATCTATCACACATTTAGTTCTAACCTTACGCTTCGATACCACATGATGCCAAGATACTGGGTTAAATCAGATCCTAGCATATAAAAACTCGTGTGTGCTTCCAAAGCATTAATAATCTCATCTAATTCTTCATTAAAAAACATTTGATTCGACTTCAAATATACATAAGGGAAAGAGAGCTATACAAACAAAATACTGATTGATATTAACACAATTTCAGATTCAATCATTGGCCGAATATTACAATGGATGGCCTCTCGACCCTTGACCCTCTTACAAAAGCTCTCAAACCATCTCTGTATTCCTCACTTCCTCACTTGTCTTTCATCCTCACTCAATCCTCCTATTTATACATAAATATGAATTTATTCCACTCCATAATTTCCTCCACACAAATCTCAACTAAAATCTAAATTAGATTTATCTTTTTTTGGACCCAACTAAGTCTCGTTTATGGAATTCCTTATCCCTAGATTATCTACCTAATTCAACTCCACTCACATCTTTAATTTATGGAAAGAATATTTATAATAATCCTCACTTTACAATTTTCTCTCTTAATTTATTAAAATGAGCAAAATAATTAATAAAATAATTAAAACACCTCACCCCCTAAATTACACAAATGAATAATGAAAAATTAGCTTTGATGCTCCCGCATCACTCGACTCATGATTTGTGGGCATGTGGTATTATGATGGTGGCCACATGAAAACATGTATAGGCACATCTACCAATACAATGGTTGAAAGTGTATAATGATGGCCCCTTGATTTTATTATACAAGTTGGAAAATAAGACACGAGACAACAATGGACACAATATGTATCATAGACTCTTGTTTCATGAGGAAATGTGGATGGAAGCTGATGATTGAAGTGTGACAAGAACTCAAATCCCACGTGCATTAGCGGTCCAATGTGCTGGCCTCCATACAAATATATCTTCAAGGCGATGGGTCTCCCCCTGATAACCAGTAAATTGTGAATGATTCCCACAACATTATCTCCTTAGTTTAGGACTCATGTGCATTGGTGGTCTAATGTGCTAGACACCATACAGATAGGCAATGGGGCTTCACATGATAACCAATATATTGTTAACGAGTCCCACAACATTATCTCTTTTAGGACAACTACGAGATCATATGGTAGTTTAGGCTGCTCCATTTATTTGTGTTTTTGCATGTGGTACGAGATTGATGCAAGCGTCGTCTTCATTGGTGTCTCACTTTTGAATTGTGTTGTCGTTGTACAATTACGGAGGGTGTTGTTTGACTGTTAGACGTTTTATAGTTTTTGGTCAGAATTTGACGAATTGTTTTTAGTCAAATCTTGCTTTTTGTTGTTTAAACAAGGTTTTTGACTACATATATGGATTCAACACCCTGAAAACCCCCCAGGGGACTCGGATTGTGGAGAGTTTATGTAAATTTATGTAGATGTTCTATGCTTGATGCAACTTTCCTTTCACTACAACAATCACATAAACAATCAAGTAAAGTGCTGATAGAACATACCAGTAGATCAACAGAAGACAAACCAGAAACATATAAATGTGTTGGTGCGTTACGACCGTCAACAGGATGCTTCAACCAGCAAAGTCTCCTTGGTCAGCCAACCCAGCATGTGTCACAACAACCTTCAAAACAACCACACGGTCAACTCAAAGTCAACTCCAGAAAAGTCATTGCTGCCCAAAAAATTCAACGCAAAACAACAGGAACAACAACAGCACTAGTAGCAACACCGGCGATAGCAGCAGCAACAACAACAGCAAGAAGTAAAAGTCAACGCAACACGGTCTACGGTCAACCTTTGACCTCGGTTCTTGTGCCAAAATGTACGGACTTTAGAAATCAAAGTCTATGCCAAAAATTAGCTCTTTTGGACCATGCGTTGACCAAAGTCAATGCTGGTCAAACTTGCGTGGAAACCCTAGCTGCAGCAGAATTCTCTTTGTCATTCTTTCCCACGTGTGAACCAAAAATTGCCTCCAAGGAGCTCAAACCAATCAAAAGAGGAAAGATGATGTGTGAGGATGAGATGAGTGAAATGTCCTCCAACGTTGACTCTATTTATATCAATCACTGAGGGTGTGTGACACATTTGCTGGGGGTGTAAAACCTTAAGGCTGACCTGCACATATTTTGAAAGTATTAAAAATAAATTCAAAATGAATGTTTTTCTCATTGGATCAAGATGATCTTTAGATCAATCTTACGCCTCTCCGAAAGAGGAACCCAATAAAAATATTGGTGTCTTCAGTTGAGCATCACAACATGTAGTTTGGTCCTAGTTGTCCAATTTTAACACTCCCTTTGAACTAGGGAGAACTCCATCCACCTGTGCAATCAAACATCGTGCGTCATCTCGTTGTAACTTGCTTTGTTGGCCTCTTTATTTCAGAACAGAAGTGGGTCAGTCACAAAGACATCATTCCCGACTGACAAATTCAGCCCAGAGGTCCGAAACCTCTATAGGACTCACAAAGAGTCTCATACCAACCCAAAGTTGGTTTACCTGACTCGAAGTCAGTTGGAGGTTTGAAACCTCACATGGACTCAAAGAGTCACATACCAACCCGAAGTTGGTTTATCTGACCCAAAGTCAGTAGGAGGTTCGAAACCTCACTAGACTTGATCCCAGATCAAGTGGTTGGACACGTGTCATCCTAGATAGAGAGTATGGCAATCTCTGATGCGTCCATCAATCTTTGCTACTAGTCTCTAACTTTTCCCACCTCATTGGCCAAATGAGAGGTACTTCCCATGAGTTCGAAACTCAATGGGTAGGATGCATACGGGGCACAGATCATGAGAGGCGAAAAAACTCAATCATCATAACGGTGGGGAAGAAGTACCACAAGGTTCGGCAAGCCTAGCCTCGTGTGTGCTTATAGCTCTGAGAAGCTATCCCCGGAGCCCCCAGAGCTCCAAGAGCTCATCGTCCAACAGGACCCTCAGGATAGGGTCGTTCCACATTTCCAAGATTCTCACGGAAGGTTAAGAACATGACCTTCCCCAAGGGCATTGTGAGAATATCCGCGACGTGCTCATCAGTTCCTATATGATCGAGCCTTACGGTGCCTCGTTGTACCATATCCCGGATAAAATGGTACCAACCATCAACATGCTTGGATGGTTCATGGAACACGAGATTCTATGACAAACGAATCCCCCTCAGGTTATCACCAAGGATAACGGTGGCATCTAGCACATGCTCGAACAACTCACTGAAGAGCTTTCGCAACCAAGTGACTTCACAACAGGCCATACATGTTATAATGTATTCGGCCTTAGCGGTGCTCAAGGCTACTGACTTCAATTTCCTGCCCGAAGCAGATCTATGTGTGAAGTAGCATCCAGATGTGCTCTTGTGATCCACCACACTGCTAGCCCAATCGGCATCAGTATATCCGTGGAGTGTCATACTCCCGGCAGTGTATCTTAGCCCATGGTCTAATGTGCCCCAGAGATATCTCAAGAGTTTCTTGGCACCAACCCAGTGAATGTTATGATCAACCATGTGTTGACTCAAAGTGTTCACTGCACAACATGCGTTCGGACGGGTGTTCACTAAGTACATCAGGGCCCCTATGAGTTGACAATACTCAGTAGGATATGCTAACACGGGCCCAACAGCGCTACCACTCAACTTCTTAAAGTTGAGCTCTATTGGCGTCGACACGGACTTGCAGTCCACCATACCAAATCTTTCCAGAAGCTTCACAATGTATTTTCCTTGAGAAAGGAAAATCTCGCCAGGTTTCTGCCAGACCTCCAGGCCTAGGAAATAGTGCATTAGTCCTAGGTCCTTCATCTCAAACTCAATAACGAGCTCCCTCTTGCACTGATGAATGAGAGGGTCAGCACCTGTCAGGAAGAGGTCATCCACATACAACACCAGAATGAGAGGCTTTTCCCTGTCAACCTTGAAGTAAAGGTTAGGATCAACATTACTACGAGTGAAGCCCAACTTCATCAAGTAGCTATCTATCCTCACGTACCAAGCTCTGGGTGCTTGCTTTAGCCCATAGAGGGCTTTCTTCAACTTGTAGACATGGGTGTCCTGATCCTGGACTTCGAATCCCAGAGGTTGCTCTACATACACCTCTTCCTTTATCGCACCATGCAGAAAAGCGGTCTTCACATCCATCTGATGAAGACTCCATTCTTGTGTAGCAGCAAGGGCTATGATAGATCGAATGGTGGTATATCGTGCCACAGGTGCAAATATGTCATCATAGTCGATGCCTTCCTTTTGAGAGAAGCCGCGGGCAACGAATCTTGCTTTGAACTTTTCAGCACTTCCATCAGATCCATGCTTGATCTTGTAGAGCCATTTCGAGGTGACAACTGCATTGTCCTTCGGTCTTGGAACTACATCCCAGACATCATTCCTCATTATGGACTCATACTCTTCGTGCATAGCATCCTTCCAGACTTTATGCTTTATGACTTCTTCAAAATATCCAGGCTCGGATTGTACAATAGTACTCATGGCTACTGCTAGATACCTTTGGTATCTACTCGGGTTCTTGCTTTCACGGAATGTCCCCCTTTGGGGCCGTATGCCCCTCAGCATCCTCGAGAGTGTCCCTGAGCCATGATGGTCTCTTTCCCAGTGAAGGAGGTGGATCAATCGGGTCCATCGATCCTTCAACATCAGCCATCGTCTCATCCTTAGATTCTTCTTGATTTCTAGGCCTTGCTTCATGATCTTCCTGGGATCTCGGAAGATTGATTACTTTCTTTAGGGAAGCATCTTCGTCAAAAATGACATCGTGGCATATCTCCACTCCCTTTGAGCAGGCACATAGACTCTATAGGCCTTCGAAGTTTCACTGTAGCCCACAAACATTCCTTTCTTCCCAGAAGCATCTAGCTTGCTCCTCTTTTCTTTCAACACATGAAAATAAACAGGACATCCAAAAAGTCTAAAATGTGAGACGTCAGTTTTCTTACCAAAGAAAACCTCTTCGGGAGTTTTGGAGTCTAGAGCGGAATGCGGGCATCAGTTTTGTATGTACACAACAATGTTTACAACTTCTCCTCACAGAATCTTCGGTAGACCTTGGTCACATAGCATGGCACGTGTAGCTTCCACAATGGTCCTGCTCTTTCGTTCAGCAACACTATTTTTCTCAGAAGTATATATATAGTTGTGGTCTCCCTCTTAATGCTAGCTTCTTTGCAACAGTTTTTGAACTTGTTCGTGTCATATTCAGTGCCATTATTGGTCTGTCGGATAGCATCTCATGTCATTGCTCTCAGTGGACTTCCTCCAACCTGGTAGAGTGTATCAATTCTAGACCCAAACGTGATAGCTTCCTTGAAGCTCTTCTTCCACATGCACACCTTTCCATCCATGAATGCCTCATTGAAACCTTTGTCTTCCATGGCTGATATAGACATAAGGTTCTTCTTCAATTTTGGTACATAGAGTAGATCTTGCAAGCGGAGGACTTGACCTTGAGACAAGTGGAGGGTAACAGTCCCTGTCCCTTTCATGGGATATGTGGCATTATCTCCAAGGACAATTTTCAGATTAGTGTCCTTCTCAACCATATCAGAGAGTGCTTCTTTGAACCCAGTGATGTGCCTTGAGGCACCACTATTATCAACCAGACATCCATAGTGTCGGGTGGAGATGCAACAAAGAGGGCAGATACAAGAATTTATTCATTTCTTTTATCAACAACATTTGATTCCTCATACCTCTGGTTGTTGTTTTTGTCATCACCATCGGGAGAATCCTTCTTGAAAGGACATTCTCTAGCATAGTGACTAGGCCTATGACAAGTGAAACACTTGCCCTTCTTTCCTTGGGCCCCTGGTTTTCCTTTGTTCTTTGGACCACCAAAGTTCTTCTTTCTAGAATGAGTAGCGTAGGCAACATTTCCTTCATTTTCATACTCCTTCATTCTTGATTTTTGTAGAATAGGACTTGATTCGCATTGTTGGCCTTGAACATGTTGACCAACTTATCATACATCTCTTTGAATGAGCCCAGCTCAGAGATGTAGGCAACCAGACTCTTGTGAATTGAGTCCCTGATCATTAGCTTTGCTTTGATCTCCCCCTTCTTGTACTTAGTTTTGGCAGCAACAGTTGCAGTGGATGGAGGCTTTTGGATTTTACCTTGCACATAGTCCATGACATCTTGGTCTTCTAACATAAGATCCAATGTCATCTTCCAAGCATGGAAGTCATCCTTCCTAGTCAATTTGTCATCAACCTTGAAGCCATTGTAGTTTGAGGAACCCATCCTGTTCTTCGGTGATTGCTACAAATTAGGACTTTGTCTTCACCTTAGCTCTGATACCATGTAAATTTATGTAGATGTTCTATGCTTGATGCAACTTTACTTTCACTACAACAATCACATAAACAATCAAGTAAAGTACTGATAGAACATACCAGTAGATCAACAAAAGATAAACCAAAAGCAGATAAATGTGTTGGTGCGTTACGGCGGTCAACAGGATGCTTCAACCAGCAAAGTCTCCTTGGTTAGCCAACCCAGCATGTGTCACAACAACCCTCAAAACAACGACACTGTCAACTCAAAGTCAACCCTAGAAAAGTCAATGCTGCCCAGAAAGGTCAACTCAAAACAACAGCAACAGCAGCACCAGCAGCAACAGCAGTAGCAACAACAACAACAACAACAAGAAGTAAAAGTCAATGCAGCACGGTCTATGGTCAACCTTTGACCTCAGTTCTTGTGCCAAAATGTACGGACTTCAGAAATCGAAGTCTATGCCAAAAATTAGCTCCTTTGGACCATGCGTCGACCAAAGTCAACGCTGGTCAAACTTGTGTGGAAACCCTAGCTGCAGCAGAATTCTCTTCGTCCTTCTTTCCCATGTGTGAACCGAAAATTGCCTCCAAGGAGCTAGAACCAATTAAAAGAGGAGAGATGATGTGTGAGGATGAGATGAGTGAAATGTCCTCCAACGTTGACTCTATTTATATCAATCACTGACAGTGTGTGACACATTTGCTGGGAGTCTAAAGCCTTAAGGCCGACTTGCACTTATTTTGAAAGTATTAAAAATAAATTCAAAATAAATGTTTTGCTCATCGGATCAAGATGATCTTTAGATCAATCTTGCATCTCTTCGAAAGAGGAACCCAATAAAAATATTGGTGTCTTCATCTGAGCATCACAACATGGAGTTTGGACCTAGTTGTCCAATTTTAATAGTTTACAACTCATACTTGTGATTCCAATAAATCCCTATCTGATTCTGGGCAAATTAAATTGGAAAATAGGTTGAAAAATCCTCCAAAACGTCTAACAAATAGACTACAACCATGTGTAAATGTAATAACTCCTTCACTTTATGAGAAGTGGCAATGTCAATGGTTGATGGTTTATAAACAAATTTAACCATGTCACGCCATAAGGTGTGATGTGATATAAGATAAGGGAAATCCCTTGGAAGCAAAATGATATGACGTCATCCCCGCCAAACTACATTTTTGGCATGATCACTCTATTGAGGTGGATGGATTAATATTCTTAAGTGGTAAAGGGGGTGGCCCATCTTCATCATGAAAAAAGGAATGGCCCCATAAGAGAAAGTTACCCACTTGTATATGCCAAATGGGGTTGTATAGTTTTTTTGCCAAGATTCAATTTTTTTTGTAAACCCCATCACAAACCAAAAGATGGAGCTAACTAATAATTCCGTTATCATAAATTAAGATTAGAACATGTCATTTTTTTATTCTTACTTGGTTTTTTTGTAAGTAGGATGTATACGTGTTAGGCTACGTCAACCATGAACACACAATCATAATCCAACCACCAATGTCATACCATGGCACCAAAGAGAATATCACAAACATCCATCTAAGCGTTGTTGAAGTTTTTGTAGCTTTGAAAGGTCATCTACGTAGGCATGGTGTCTTAATTTGTAGAAGATATTTGATTTCCTCTTTAGGTGCTTGCTTGGTGGAGTAAGTGTTATTATGATTTCTTTGCTAAGGATAACTTACGAAAATTAAAATAATTAATTTAATTGATAAATGTGGATTATTAGGCCAAAGTAAGCAATAAATTATTTAAGTGACTTAGATATAATCTCAACCATTGATCTCAAGTGAGGCTTGGGATTTAATCCTATCCATTGATCACTTAGGAGATTAGGGTTAGGGATTTTGGCTTAACAAAATTATAAAATAAGCCTAATGGAGAAGTGAAGACACATAATTGTGGAGGAAATGAATTTCTGTATGTAATATACGTTTTTGAGAACAAAAGACCGACTAACTAGTTTAATTATTTAATGTCATCTCTAAGGTGATTATTAAAGAAGAGAAAAGAATGATTACGAAGTGACTTAAATTAATTAAATAATAAACCTTATGAAAAAAGTCACTTTATTAAAAGAAGAGAATAGGGGGTTTTTGGAAGATCTATGGTATTGGCCCATGATATTCTGACAAACATCACAATAAAGGCAAGGTAGAGGATCATTTAAAGACATGATGATTTGGTTTAGTGTAAGTTGGATTTGGGATCTCTAGTAGCTTACCGTGAGAGGGAGAAACCCTTGATGTATTTCCTAGTTTCAGTGTTGAAACACACACCCTAGTTGGTGGTGAAAGATTCCACCTTAGCTAGTCAAAAGGTAGAACCACTTCACGTTCTTTAGTAGTGCTCATTAGGAGAAAAGAGGAGGTCGTGTTATGTAATAGCACATCTGTGGAGGAGGCTTAATTTATGAAGGCTGAATTGTATTAAAGTAGTTGCCTGGGTTTGAAGATCACGTGGAATCTAGAAGAAACCAACAAAGTTTTTTGTACAAGGTTTCCTTGAGAATGATTGTTGTAATCCCCTCTCAATTTTTTTTAATAAATAAATTATGGGTTTTACCTTATTTTCTCTCCAATTTTCACAATTGGAAATTTAAAGGTTGGTAATTTTATTTGTTTTTGGCAAATTATTATGTTGTATTTTCATTGAAGAAATTGTCCAGAAATTATCATAATTTAAAAAGGGATATTTCCAACAAATTCTTTGTTTTATTTGCAATTTAATTTGCTGAAGGTTTATGAGAAAAGTTCTTGAAGGAATTTATCGGAAATAGTATTGAATATTTAACGAGGGATATTACAATGGTATTAGAGCTGGTTTTCATGCCAACCCCATGGCAATTAGCAATGAAAGGTTTATCATCTATTCTAGGAGTGTGAATTTCTGATCTAGGTTGAAACCCTAGCCAAATTTCTCTGAAAGCAGAGTTCGGTTTGTGTGAATTAGCTCTTTTAGGGCCCAAAAACCCTAGCGTGAAACCCTAGTGCCAAAATTCCTTTTGGCAGGGGTTGAGCATGGATTGATAGGCATTCTAGGTCGAATTAGTTAAGGGAAGGGGGCCAATTTTTGTGGGTTTACAGGAGCCAAGATCGTCCATTTTGTTGAGTGCGAATTCCACAAATTATAAGGGTCAAATTTGGGGTTTTTGTAGGAGCCACATCTATTAATTTTTTTGAGGCCGAATCACTGGACAAATTCGTGGGTTTTTAGGGGCTGAATCACTTCGCAAATTTGTGGGTTTTTTGAGGCTTAACCACTAACGTAAATTCATGGGTCTTTGGAGGCCAAATCACTGGACAAATCTGTAGGTTTTTGGAGGCTGGATCTCTAGAGTGAATTGAGGTCGAATTGTTGTGCAAAATTGAGGGTTGTGGAGACCAATCCATTATGTGCATTGGGGTGAATTTGCTATATGTGATGGTCAATTTGGAGGTAGTCGTTGAGGTGCAAATTGTCAATATTATGCAGGTCGAATAGAAACAAAGTCGTGAGGGGTTGAGTTATGATTGTTGGGAGGTCATGCAAATTTCATCACGATAATTTTGCCAAATAATTTCAGTATCAAACCCTAGCATGAGTCATCTTTATAACCCTAGCCACAAATTAACAACAAGACCTGTACCAGGGGCCAGAACAGTGGGTAAAATCTTGTTGCACGCAGAATGAAAGTTATGCCAGACTAGCATTCTCAGGGTCACATTGTTCCCTAGTTCATCAAACTGAGTCTTAGTGGCAGAGTAGAAGAAAACACTAGGTTTCATCTAGTATATATAAATGAATAAAGTGGGAACTCTTCTTTGATTCAATAGTTGTGTGTCTTTCTTTCTAGACTGATAATATTTTTTGTACAAGGGCTTGAAGAAAATACTAGCATATTAAGTGTTTGAAAAAACTCGTAAGATTTTAAGGGTATTAGCTTAGTTGAGGGAACAACTATAGTGCCCCTAGGATCCATTGAAAGTACTTGAAGGGGACAAAATAGTGATTCAATAGCTTGATTGGTTGGCTCCTTGAGAAGATGGAGTCTATGTAGTAGCTTTTGGCAAAAACCAAGTAAGGTGAAAAACTTTTTATTGCAGGAGACAAGCTTGGTCAGGTGTCTTTGTCAAAAGACACTCTTCTTGGCTTGTTGGAAGAGGTTGCAAAATGTTTACAAAGGGTAATTCAAACACCTTCTCAATTAATGCAAGCAACTATGGTTCCAGTGGTGACTCATTTGGGCAAGCACAGGTTGTTGAAAGATGAAGATAAGGAGGTAAGGCTTGCTGTCACACATTGTTTAAGTGAGCTTTTAAGGGTTACAACACCAAAATCTCCTTATAGGGATGATAAATTGAGGGAGGTTTTACTTGTGATCGTTAAAAAAATTTGTGGGTTAAGTGACATCAGAGGTACTTCCTTTATTAGGATGACTAGGGTTCTAGAATTGATGGAAAAGGTAAGATCATATGTGATCATGGTTGATATAGGTTGCAATGATCTTATTCTGTAGATGTTTCATAATTTCCTTGATACTATCAGTGAAGACCATGACATAGCCGTCCACGATCACATAAAAGCCATCATGTCCTTGTTAGTGGATGTACTAAAACAACAACAGGGTATTTCTTCATCTGCTTACAACTTGGCACACAATAGTCGGACAATGTGAAGGGAAGTTGAGACTTTCGTTGTTTGACGAGGGGCTGGTAGAAGTAGAGGAAAAGGATGAGGAGATTTATATGGCTGTTGTTGGAGTGGGGTCCCCTGGGGTTCATTTTTGGGTGATTTTGTATAAGTTTCGTTGTATGCAGATGCGTGAAACGAGTCAAAGGGGCTTTGGGGCGGGTCAAAGTCCCTTAATCTTTGTAATGGGTTTTAAGGGAAAACCATGAGTCTCAAACCATGGTTTGAGACCATCGTATGTGCGTGGCTAGATAGTATAAATATGTAAGGATGGAGTCTTAAGAGAGATATCTCATGGTGAACTGTTTTGGTTAATGTTTTAAGCTAAGTCTGGGTTATTTTGGGTAGAAAGGCTCCTGCTAGCTGTGTGCACGGAGATCTAAGTCCTGGTTGTGTACGGACTCCGTTGGCTGTGTGCGTGGAAGGGTTGAATGTACTGGAATTGATAGATCTCTTAGTAAAGAAGATTGTATTGATTGGAATTTTATGCGATTTGCTGTGTTGATTATTTGTTATGTGCGTTAAGATCTGAATCTGCTTTGTTTGTAGGAATTTACAGGGTAAGTTCCTTAGATTAAGAACCAAAGGTCACCGCTCACAAACAGATCACAAATCAGTACACTAGTATAGTCACATGGTTAAAACCCTCAAAGAGGGAAACAGTCCACAGCCTGAGCCAACGTAGCCACTTCAGGCAATTTATTGATATAAAAAGAAAAGTTACATATGTTTCTCTCATAAATGGTTATCGGCTAAGTCATCGGATACTCCTAAAATGCCCTCGAATCCCCGAATCCCCGTACCGGATACCTGCACGTACCGGATTCGGCCCCAATTCAAAGGATACGGCATATCTGTACGGGGTACGGCGTATCCCGATCGTATCCTGTTCGGATACGCCGTATCTCGTAAAACCGGATACGGCCGGGCCCGCGGGTTCAAAAAAGCGTTTTTTTTTTTTTTTATAAAGGGGGGCTTTTGCTCATTGTTTTTCACCAATTTCATTGTTTTTCACCAATTGAGGAGGATTTTTCAGGAGAGGGCATCAAGCCTATGGCCCTAGTATTTATATGTGATTCATGGTAATGTTAAATTCTTAAAGTAAAAGTGACATTTTCCTTAATCTTCATTTTCATCCTTTTACTTAAATTTTTAACATCACCATGAAATGACTCAGGATGTTTGAAAGTGGTTCCGACCTCATTGGATTTCATATGGAGAAAGTAGAATTTTAGATCTCATTCAAAATCCAGCAAACTTATCAGTTTTTCAGGATTTCAGGATTGGGTTATTGCAATGTTTCCATCGAATTTTGTCATGTATTAGGGTATGGAACTCGTATTTAATCAAAAGCAGTGAGCACCAATCCCTCTATGTACCTTGATGTTAGTGACATTGGTTGTCAAACTCCTCTATCATGACCCTACTAAAAATGTACCCATCACTCAAACAAAACCTTGACTATCTAAGATGATAGATAAATCTATGTTTAAATCAATGAATTAAGTATGGATTTGTGTAAAAAATATCTAATTTTTAATATATTAATACATATATATTTTTAAAATATATATATTTTTTAATAAAATAATATATAACATATCGTATCCCAGAAGTATCCTGTTTCGAGGTCACTGTACCCGTATCCGATTCTTCGAATCTCGGTATCCTCGTATCCTCGTATCAGGTGACTTAGGTTACTGGACAAATGACCTTCTATGCTCTTTAAATAGAGATCATGGACCAATCGGGTGTTAAGCCACGGATCAAGTGTTGTTAATACCGAGGAGAGAGATAACCGTCGGATCACTACAAATTGTGACCGTCGGATTATAAGTTACAAATGTACATGGTAAAGAAACACACTTTACCTAACTCTACACTAGACTAAGTTATTCTTAACTATTTCCTATGTGTCGGAATATCCTAACATCCCCCTTAAGAACAACTTGGGATAGGATTGAAGGATTTACAAAGGTGACACAAAAGGAGCCTATTTCCTATGTGTCGAAATATCCTAACATCCCCCCTTAAGAACAAATTGGGATAGGATTGAAGGATTTACAAAAGTGACACAATAGGAGAAGGAAAGAGGCATTAGAGCCCATCCCTCCTTAATGACAACTTTCCCGAACTCCAAGCATGGATCGAAGTTTGGTAAACTTCGCTTCTGTGAGAGCCTTCGTAAAGATATCGGCTACTTGATCATTGGTCGGACAATACTGCACTTCAAGAACACGATCATGAATGAGCTTTCTGATGAAGTGTATGGAGTTCAATGTGTTTCATACGCCGATGCTAAACCGGATCTTACATAGCTTAATGGCAATTTCGATTATCACACCAAAGTGTAGTTGGATGTCAACATGAAGACCAAATTCGTACAGATCCGACGTTCCACATGGCTTCTCACGCTTCCCAGAGGCATCCGATACTTCGCTTCGTCGAAGAAAGGGAGATGGCACTTTGTTTCTTACAAGACCAGCTAATAGGTCCTGAACCAAGAGTGAATACATATCCTGCAGTGGACTTCCAATCATCAAGGTCACCAGCCCAATCAAAATTAGTGAAACCAATCAACAAGGGAGATGCTCCTGCACTATAATGAATCCTGAACTGAAATATACCTCGAATATATCAAAGTATTATTTTAGCTTCTTTCCAGTGACTTTCATGAGGTTGGTGCATAAACTGAGCAACAAGACCAATGGCAAAGGAAAGGTCAGGACGGGTGTGGGTTAAATACAAAAGTTTACCAACAAGTTGACGGTCTAAGGTAGCATCAACTTCAGGGGTAGTACAGTTGACTGAAATCTTGAATCCAGACTGAAAGGGAGAAGGGGCAGGCTTACAGTCTTCCATGTGAAAGTGGTGTAGAAGATCACAGGCATACTTGGACCGAGAGAGGGTAATTCCTTCCTTGGATTGCAAGACTTGAAGACCAAGGAAATAATGCAAGTGTCCTAAGTCTGTCATTTCAAACTTCTTTTTGAGGCTAGACTTCACATGGTTTATATGGTTTGGATCACTACCAGTAAGGATAATATCATCAACATAAAGAACAAGGATGGTGAAGGACTTACCCACTTTCTTGGTGGAGACATTGTTGTCAGAATGACACCTAGAAAAGCCATTATCTAATAGAAATATATCCATTTTGGCATACCAAGCCCAAGGAGCTTGTTTGAGACCATAGAGAGACTTCCTAAGGCGACAAACAAGGCTGGAGTCTTTTTGGATAAAGTCGGGGGGTTGTTCCATGTAGATTTCTTCATGCAAATCTCCATGTAAGAAGGCGGATTTAACATCCATCTGATGGACTTCCCATTTAAAGGAGGCAGCAAGGGAAAGAACAAGGCGGATAGAATTCATTTTGGCAACAGGGGAGAAGGTTTCAGTATAGTCAATGCCTTCAACTTGTGAAAATCCTTTAGCGACAAGATGAGCTTTATGTCTATCCACTTTTTCTTCATTCATAGCTTCATCCCAATCTGGATGATCGGAGGCTTCTTCAAAGGTTTCTGGATTAGGTTTCTCTGGAACTTGAGCCAATAAGGAAGAGGCTCTTTCAAACTGAGAACGTGTATGTCGTCGATCGACAGGGTCACCTGTAAGAGAATTTGCTACATCTCGAGTAGAGCGGACCCATCTTGGAAGTGGTGGAGTAAAAGGAAGAATTTCAAGAGGTGGAGGAGGATTGTCATCCTCGCTGTCATCATATGAACGAGAAGGAATGCTATTAAAAATAGAAGAGAGAGAGAGAGGTGGCACATATGCCGAATCAGACTTGCAGGCCAAAGGTGGCACACTTGCCGAACTAGTCTCGCAGGCCGATATATTTTCATCAAATTTTACATCTCTTCTAATGATTATATTTTTGGATTTTGGTTGAAGAAGTCTATATCCTTTGACATCTTCAGAATATCCAACAAAAATGCATTTTTCACTCTTAGGTTCTAAGGCTTTATGTTTCACATCTGGAATATGGGCCCAAGCATCACTTCCAAAAACATGAATGTGACTTACATCTGGTTTGATTGAGCTCCAAGCTTCTTCTAGAGTTATATTCTTTAAAACCTTAGTAGGAGTGCGATTGACTATGTAATTTGCATAGTTAATGGCTTCTGCCCAAAAATTGAGACCAAGTCCTTTAGATTGAAGCATACAGTTAGCCATTTCTTTTAAGATGCGATTCTTCCTTTCAGCTACACCATTTTGTTGTGGAGTATATGGAATGGTATGTTGCAATTGAATGCCATGCTCAGTGCAGAAGTTGATAAATTTGTTGTTAACATATTCTCCTCCATTGTATGATCTTAACTTAAGAATTTGATGTCCAGATTGTTTCTCAACAAAGGCCTTAAAGGCTAAGAACATGTTAAAAACTTCACTCTTGAGTTTTAAGAAGTATACCCAAGTGCGTCTGGAAAAATCGTCAATGAAAGTTAAGAATTACTTGCAACCAAAGAAAGAAACAACAGGAAGTGGACCACATAAATCACTGTGCACAAGCTGCAAAGGGGCTGAAGCGTGCCAAGAGACACGTTTGTCAAAACTATCCTGATGATGTTTTCCGAGTACACATCTGGAGCAAACACCATCTTGGCGAGATACCATAGGAAGGTTCGTCACCATATTTTCCTTACATAGAATTCGAAGAGAGCGATAGTTTAAGTGACCAAATCGCTCATGCCAAAGTTTGCTCACATCAGCATTATGAGCAACAAAAACAGAGGGAAGACAAGATGACCCAAAGTTGTCAAACTTATACAACCTTGTGGAATCATCAACAATGCCAGTAGCTAAAATATGTCGAGGATCTTTGAGGTCCTTGATTACAACATCATGAAGTGAGAATTCTACTATTTTCCCTTCACCTGAATGAGTTATCTGATAAACAGAGAGAAGGTTGCATGACAAGATAGGAACACATAGTACATCATTAAATAGTAGAGAGCGATAGTTTAAGTGACCAAATCGCTCATGCCAAAGTTTGCTCACATCATCATTATGAGCAACAAAAATAGAGGGAAGACAGGATGACCCAAAGTTGTCAAACTTATACAACCTTGTGGAATCATTAGCAATGCCAGTAGCTAAAATATGTCGAGGATCTTTGAGGTCCTTGATTACAACATCATGAGGTGAGAATTCTACTATTTTCGCTTCACCTGAATGAGTTATCTGATAAACAGAGAGAAGGTTACACGACAAGATAGGAACACATAGTACATCATTAAACTGACCATTATCGAGATGAATGGTTTCAGATCCTACAACAATAAGAGATCTATCATCACCAACATAAATATGTTTGGTGTTACAATCATTTAAAGAAGAAAACATGGCTTTATTTTTGGCCATGTGGTAAGAAGCTCCAGAATCAATGAGCCACTCATGAGAAGGAGAAGAGGAAGATACATTTAATGCATAACCAGATCTTGATGCTGGACAACCACAAGCAGAAAGTGCCATTCTTGAAGATGAAGGTGAAGAGTGCTCCAAATTGATGTTGTGCTTCTTCATTGCTGCTTCTAAGGCTTCCATCTTCTTAAAACATTTGGACTCTATATGGCCATCATGATTACAAAAATTGCAATGTCTATTGGTCTTCTTCCCTTTGTTTTTATTTGCTTTATCATTTTGGTGATTTGATTTTTCAGTTTGCAGCTGAAATTGCTTATTTACTTCTGTTATTGGTTAATTTCTTATGTGTGCGAATATCATTGATGTTAGATGAGTAGATTTGATTGAAGTATATTTCATTGCTATGCGGAAGACATATTGAAGTATTCTCTGATAATCTGTGAAAGGGTTTTCTCTGTTGATGCACGCATCTGTCATATTCTCTGTTATAAATCTGTTTAGGGCCACTACATCAAAAACTTCCTCGGGGTGCGGAAACCTAGTTCCAACACCCCCCATATTGCTTCGGGTGAGACTTTGATCTGTGCAAGCAGGTCACTGTCGAAAGGGCCAATAGTTGGAGGGTTTGTTGGTTGCGCGATAACTTCGAACCTGGGTCAAGACCCCTCAAGCCAACAAATGGTTCCATTGCCGGGACCAATATCACCATTTTGAGAGAGATTTGATGTTTTGGCATCCAACACATTAGGTAGAAGGACTTTAAGGAAGAAGATTTGGTCTTGTTATATGTCAACAATTTTGTGCGCCAGTCAGGGAAGTTCAAGATGCATTGGCTCGAACCATACGTTGTCAAGGAAATGACGGACGAAGGTGCAGTACTACTGGCCACCTTAAGCGGGGAAAACCTTCCTGGGTATATCAATGGAAGTTGATTGAAACCATACAGGGTTAACCCTCTCCCTGCGCGCACCAAATGGCTATATGCCGGAAATTTGGATCTGCGTAGCACGGATGGCGGATGCGCATACAGGTGCGGCACTCACATAGTCGCTGCGCATAGAGGTTGACTGGGTAGCAGAAGTGCCAGAATATAGCCATTGGAACAGTAAAACTGGACAGAACAAAATTCTTACCGTTTGGAGCATCTAAATTGCATTTAATGAAGAGATTATGCCAGATTTGGAGCCGTTTTAGCATTTATGGGGCTAAATTAATGCATAGAAGATTGTTTAAGACACACCCAAGCTATAAATATGACCAAAGGGGTTGCATTCATTCCCTTTGCGTTCTGTGCTATTCTTGCGAGTTGAGCTTTCTGATTTCTGAAGTTTGTCTGAAGCCTATGTCTAGCATTAATTTGCTCTTTGAAGGTTACCTAATTTCGCCAAGCATGAATTGCACCAAGCCAGGTGAAGAAACCGCTGCGCAGGCTGTTGAGACCCCTGCGCCAGTGCAAACCAAGAAGGGATAGTCCTCGGGGTCTCAGAAGTCGCCCCGGGAAAAGACCCCAAAGTTGCGCTCCACTGCTGCAAAGCGTCGAAAGAAGCCTATGGCAAAGTTGCCGAAAACTATAATGGAGGAGGATGTTGAAATTGCCGATCCCATCTCGCGGTTGCCTCCATACGTCGCACCGCGCAAAGATTTTGTGAAGGTCCCCAAAGATTTGGATGAGGTGCGCTCATACATCAATATGCCGCTGATCCCAGAGAACATACTTGTTGAAGACGATGTGTTCGCCAAAATTCCACAGATCAGGAGAAATTAATTGAGCTCGCGCTTGATATGTATTTGAAGCGGATCCTCATGATGGCGTCGTCAAAGTTGAGCCAATGCGCTGGGCACTGGGCCTATACAAATCAGGCTTGTTGAACCTCTTGCAGATTCCACACCTTGGGCGCAACCCCATTAATGATATTTGTGTTCGTTAGCTGCTCACATTGATCCACGATGATTGTCTATGGCTCGGAGAGCTCATTCCGATAGATGCCGCACTTATCCATTGGATCACTGGCTTGCCCGACGACGGGGTGGACCCTGTAGAGTCCTTTGGAGGAAAAGGCTAGGAAAAGAAGGTTGCTGACAAGATTAAGAAAGATTATAAGGTATCGCGCCACAGTCCCGACTTTGTTGTTAGCAAAATCAACGACCTTGCTGTTCAATTTGGCACACTCATCCTAGCCTGCAAGATGATGAGGAAGTGCAGACCAAAGGAAGTGGGGGTAAGCTCATAAGGAGGCATTCGAGTCTAAGTTGAGGATCTGAGAAGCCCACAGATCAATGTGCGAGCATTGATCAGAACCGAAAGTGGCCGGATCTGGAGTGAGTCGAGTCTTAAGTTTGAGTCTATAACTTGGAGATGAGATATCTTTTGAGTGTAATCGCCAGTCATTATCAGTAATAGAAATGGTATCAGAGCCATGTTGCATTTCGTTTAAGCATATTGTTGGGAACATTTGAGTGTGGTTGAGTCTCGATAATGTCTGTAGCCTGTTAAGCCGAGGATGGCGTCGAGGGCGTTTGAAGACTAGGAGATTAGCACTTCTTCCTAGGAGGAGCCGTGAAACCTGCTTTGTTTACGATCATATTTCTGATATAACTGGTACACAGCATTTTGAAGAATTCTGTCTTTACTTTGAAACTGCATAAGTTTATTGCATAAGTCTTCCGCTATATACATATTTCTTCTCGCTATCATTTATTTTTCAGTATGGAATCTAGACCTTCTTCCAGTTCTAGACATGAATTTGGTTCTAAGTCTTTTGAAGAATTATTAAAAGAACATGAAGATTCCGTTTTAGAACGACAACACTCTAGTTCGAATACATCCGTCATTCAAGAATGAACTGTGAATTTGTTCTCTGAGCCCGTCTCACCAGACTCATGGTCTTTACCTAAACTAGATGCTAAGAATGTTTATAAAAACTTAGGTCTGTTGGATACAATACAATTTTGGAGATATAAAACCAAAGAAGAAGTTTTACAAACAACCTCCAACAACAATATCCTTCACTCATTTAATATCATAAACCAACCTGAGTTTGATGCTGCCATAAACGCTGGCTACAACTTTGCACACTTTGGTCATGTGCAGATTGGGATACAACCTCTGCATAGGAAAGGTCAGGATGTCGCCTTCTTTTCCTGTGTTTTTGACAGACGATGGAGAGTGTTTCCTAAAGCTCTCATTGGGGAATGTCAAGGAACCCTCGCATATGGACCAGCCTCTTGGTCCTGTACTCCAGATTTCTCCATCGCATTGACAGATCCTAATGCTGTCAACTCATTGATGTTGGGACTGCAAACCCATGGATATGATGATTTTGATGATGATAGCAAAAATATTGCTATTTGGTGGTCATCAGTAGTAAAGTTCTACAAGAAAATTACCCCCTCAGTAGTTAAAGCTGTTTCCTCTCAGTGTGAGTTTACCACCCTCATAACTCATGATTATGGGATGAATATGATTGCCCCACAAATGATTCCTCGAATAGAGTTAAAGCCACCTGCAGAATGGGTAACCCGTTGGGATTCAATCAGAAAACCATCAAAACCATCTCCTATAACATCATCCACTATATTCACTGCCTGAGATGGGTCTATTCATACCAGATTCTCAGAGTCGCATGCTGAGCATGGTGGATCCATTGTAAATATTGTAAATACTCCCATCTCCCTCAGTATAGACTCTGAAATATTAAAAAATTTCAATCATCAAATGTTTTCTCAAGTTGCTTCTTCTAGTTCTCCCCTACCAGTAGTTTGTGATCATCCCCACTGTTCAAAAACTTACTGTCAGTTCTCCTCACAACCACCTACTCCTCATGGTGATAATAATGATGATAGGAATAGGGCGAATATGATTACTTTTGTTCAAGACAAAAGTAAGAGCACAGAAGATCACACCAGGACACGATTCTTCAGCATCCATGAAGAAATCGTCTTACAATCAATTGGGAAAAATAGCTCCAAAGGCTTAGGATTCATTGATCCTTCAGAGATCCCTTTCTATAGAAAGAATCCTGTGAATAAAATACCTAAACATGTTGAGATACCTGAGGATAGCGAAATCATTAGCTTCCTCAAGATCTAAAAAGGTATTGGGCCTTATGATCCCAATGATGCATGGAAGAAAAAGATGTTCAACTGGGATATCTTTACACACAAAGCCGAAAATTGGTATGTGGAAGAATTAAAGTTGATTCCAAAATCTGAAAAGAAAGAATTGAACAGCCGGAATAATGATGAGTGGAAGAAATGGATGACGGCCACTAATCAATGGATTTCTTTCTATGAGTGGTATTACACTTCTTCCAACCAAATAGAAGAATCCCTGAGGAAGAGTTTTGCTAATCAAGCAAGAAAAAGAAGGATTGAGAATAAAGAGGAATTTATCCAAGAAAAAATGGAAGCAAATGAAGTTTGTATTCCATCTCCTCTAAGTTTACCTGTGTTTTCCCCTAAAATACACAGTATGTTGTCCAAACCAAACCTACCAAGACATTTGCTGATGATAAGAACAAAAGGAGAAAAACTGGTGAAGGAAATCTGTATGAATTTACAGATTAATATGTTGAGATCTAACCCTCCGCATAAACACAAATGGGAACTCTTTGATGGGCAGATCTACCAAAGCGACACAGATTTCCCTCTATGGAAAAATTTTGTGATTCGCCAACAAGATGGGAAAGTCTACAAGTTATTCCCTATCCAGGCAGACGAGGTAAATATTTCTTTAAAAGAATTTGTCTTTGCTTCCAACTGGACAAATCTGGCTTTATCCAGTGAAGATTTTTTTTTGAGAAATCAACATAAATCCATAGAAGAAATGGATAGCACCTTGAAAGAAATGATGCAAAGGATGCTACAAAAACAAGATTATGTGACTGTGTGTCTGAATAAAAATATAGAAACTCTTGTAGATAATGACAGACACCTAGCTGAGTGTATAGATAAGCTTAGCTTATCTACTGAAAAAAAGATTACTGATGTAGCAATTGTACATGGCAAAGAGATTGTCGAGGTAAACTCTAACCTTGATATTATAAAGAAACAAGTATGGACCGTGTCAAACTCTCTTGATAGTTTGAAAAAGAAGTCTCCTGCAGATACCTATAAATCCACTACTTTGTTTAGTGAACCTTATGCCCAGTTGCCATATTCAGTATCCTCCTCAGTTTCTAGCCTGATCAGAAAACTTGAGGAAATAATATTTGCAAACCCCAGTACTCCATTTACTTTCTCAACCTTTGCAGCTCCGAGTTTCTTTGGCCATCTAAAGCCGAGTTCCTCTTTAGCAGGATCATCCTATAATCCTAGCTTAAGTTCATCCCACACTGAATGGATCAAAGAACAACAAGCTAAAGAAAGGAAACCTGAAGAAGAAGAATGGTTTGAAAAGGAGAAAGATAGTGAAGATACTGGTTTAAACAAGTTTGATATTGATAATCCATCCCTTGAGAATCTTGAGGAATGTATTCACAGCTTTTCACCTCAAGATAAGGCTTATTTTCAGATCCCAGAAGAAGTCTCTGTGAATAAAACTTCTTCCAGATCATCCTGGAATTCCACTTGGTCACCCGCCTCAGATAGAAGAGATCTTATGAAAGCAGAATATCATAAGGATTGGTCGGCCTCTTCTACTTACTCATGGAACATAGACAATTGTACAGAAGCTGAAATTCTTTCAGTCATGAATTCCATGTTAGTATGTCATAGGACTTATTTGCAGATGACATTGGACCAGTCAATTCCACTAGAAGAATAATTGGTGGATTTGAAGGATCCTTAGACTCATGGTTACGAGCTGAAACCATAAAGGATCCCACCTTATTGAATACTTGGGAAAATTCTCAAGTAAAGAATGCAGATGGCACTACATACATGGAACCCCAGACTACTCTGCCTGTAAACAACATGATTGGGTGTCTATTGTATGGAATCACAGTTAACTTCATAGGATTTCCACAAATCAACAATGAGTTAACTGGGATTACTTTGGTTGCAATGAAGCTCACAAATATGCAGCATTTTGATGAATACTTCAATGAATTTCTAAACAGATTGCATACTTTGTCCGCAAACTTAATTCTGGAACCAAAATGGAAAGAAATTTTTGTATCCTCTCTTCCACTTTGGGTTTCTTCAACACTAGTTACCAAACTTCTTCGCTGAATTGGTGATTACAAATTTGGTGTGATAAGACAAGCTGTAAAGACAATAATTGTTGAATTGTGTTCACAGATGAAGATTGCTAAAGCTGCAAATAATCCAAAGAAGCCACATGGTTATCAACAATTATGCAAGCAATGGCACCTTTCCCGTCCTAAAAATTCCAAGGGGAGGAAGTCACACAGAAGAAAGCATGCTTCAAAGAATTTTGCAGACAGAAAAGAAAAGCACCATAAGCAGCACAAAGAATATAAGAAAACTAAGCTCTTCCCAAGAAAGAAAGAAGTACGTTGTTTCCATTGTCAAAAGAAAGGCCACATTTCTCCCAATTGTCTCGAACTAAAAAAGAATGATAAACCAGACAAGGGGAAGAAAAAAGTTTACTATAGAAATAAATCAGGGAAAGTCAATTGCATAAATCTTCCTGATAGTTGTGAAGAAATAACTAGTGAAGAAACATATTCTGATGATGTAAATATGTTTGCTTCAGATTCTGCTTCTACTAGTTCAGATGATGAATTTTGTACTGATCGTCTTTGTAGAGAATGTTTTGAAAATAACTGTAACTGCAGTGACCCTGATATTTGTACATGCCAGAGATTGAATATGATGAGGGGTCCTGATCCTGAAGAAGCTACAAGAAATTTATTCACCCAGATGATGGCTGCAACTGATCCGCAACTAAAGGACATGTATAAAGAACTTTTGATGAATCAGTTGAAACAGGCCACTCCGAAGTAGAATAATCCACATAAGGGATACATTCCTCCAGCATCATTATTTTTAGTTGATCCTTTATGGTTTCAGCTCGTAACCATGAGTCTAAGGATCCTTCAAATCCACCAATTATTCTTCTAGTGGAATTGACTGGTCCAATGTCATCTGCAAATAAGTCCTATGACATACTAACATGGAATTCATGACTGAAAGAATTTCAGCTTCTGTACAATTGTCTATGTTCCATGAGTAAGTAGAAGAGGTCGACCAATCCTTATGATATTCTGCTTTCATAAGATCTCTTCTATCTGGGGCAGGTGACCAGGTGGAATTCTAGGATGATCTGGAAGAAGTTTTATTCACAGAGACTTCTTCTGGGATCTGAAAATAAGCCTTATCTTGAGGTGAAAAGCTGTGAATACATTCCTCAAGATTCTCAAGGGATGGATTATCAATATCAAACTTGTTTATACCAGTATCTTCACTATCTTTCTCCTTTTCAGACCATTCTTCTTCTTCAGGTTTCCTTTCTTTAGCTTGTTGTTCTTTGATCCATTCAGTGTAGGATGAACTTAAGCTAGGATTATAGGATGACCCTGCTAAAGAGGAACTCGGCTTTAGATGGCCAAAGAAACTCGGAGCTGCAAAGGTTGAGAAAGTAAATGGAGTATTGGGGTTTGGAAATATTATTTCCTCCGGTTTTCTGATTAGGCTAGAAACTGAGGAGGATACTGAATATGGTAGCTGGGCATAAGGTTCACTAAACAAAGTAGTGGATTTATAGGTATCTGCAGGAGACTTCTTTTTCAAACTATCAAGAGAGTTTGACACGGTCCATACTTGTTTCTTTATAATATCAAGGTTAGAGTTTACCTTGACAATCTCTTTGCCATGTACAATTGCTGCATCAGTAATCTTTTTTTCAGTAGATAAGCTGAGCTTATCTATACACTCGGTTAGGTGTCTGTCATTATCTGCAAGAGTTTCTATATTTTTATTCAGACATTGTCGCATAATCTTGTTTTTGTAGCATCCTTTGCATCATTTCTTTCAAGTTGCTATCCATTTCTTCTATGGATTTATGCTGATTTCTCAAAAAAATTCTAGACTGGATAAAGCCAGATTTGTCCAGTTGGAAGCAAAGACAGATTCTTTTAAAGAAATATTTACCTCTGCCTCCCCGCTCGATAGGGAATAACTTGTAGACTTTCCCATCTTGTTGGCGAATCACAAAATTTTTTCCATGGAGGGAAATCAGGTGTCTTGGTAGATCCGCCCATCAAAGAGTTCCCATTGTGTTTATATGAGGGTCGTATCTCAACATATTAATCGTAAATTCATGCTGCATTTTCTTTCACCGTTTTTCTCCATTTGTTCTTATCATCAACAGAAGGGCTCTAGTGTGTTTGGTTTGGACAACATACTGTGTATTTTAGGGGAAAACACAGGTAAACTTAGAGGAGATGGAATACAAACTTCATTTGCTTCCATTTATTCTTGGATAAATTCCTCTTTATTCTCAATCCTTCTTTTTCTTGCTTGATTAGCAAAACTCTTCCTCAGGGATTCTTCTATTTGGTTGGAAGAAGGGTAATACCACTCATAGAAAGAAATCCATTGATTAGTGGCCGTCATCCATTTCTTCCACTCATCATTATTCCGACTGTTGAATTCATTCTTTTCAGATTTTGGAATCAACTTTAATTCTTCAATATACCGATTTTCGGCTTTGTGTGTAAAGATATCCCAGTTGAACATCTTTTTCTTCCATGCATCATTGGGATCATAAGGCCCAATACCTTTTTAGATCTTGAGGAAGCTAATGATTTTGCTATCCTCTGGTATCTCAACATGTTTAGGTATTTTATTCACAAGATTCTTTCTATAGAAAGGGATCTCTGAAGGATCAATGAATCCTAAACCTTTGGAGCTATTTTTCCCAATTGAGTGTAAGACGATTTCTTCATGGATGCTGAAGAATCGTGTCCTGGTGTGATCTTCTGTGCTCTTACTTTTGTCTGGAACAAAAGTAATCATATTCGCCCTATTCCTATCATCCTTATTATCACCATGAGGAGTAGGTGGCTGTGAGGAGAACTAACAGTAGGTTTTTGAACAGTGGGGATGATCACAAACTACTGGTAGGGGAGAACTAGAAGAAGCAACTTGAGAAAACATTTGATGATTGAAATTTTTTAATATTTCAGGGTCTATACTGAGGGAGATGGGAGTATTTATAGTATTTACAATGGATCCACCACGCTCAGCATGCGACTCTGAGAATCTGGTATGAACAAACCCATCTCGGGCAGTGAATACAGTGGATGATGTTATAGGGGATGGTTTTGATAGTTTTCTGATTGAATCCCAACGGGTTACCCATTCTGCGGGTGGCTTTAACTCTGTTCGAGGAATCATTTGTGGGACAATCATATTCATCCCATAATCATGAGTTATGAGGGTGGTAAACTCAGACTGAGAGGAAACAACTTTAACCACTGAGGGGGTAGTTTTCTTGTAGAACTTTACTACTGATGACCACCAAATAGCAATATTTTTGCTATCATCATCAAAATCATCATATCCATGGGTTTGCAGTCCCAACATCAATGAGTTGACAGCATTAGGATCTGTCAATGCGATGGAGAAATCTGGAGTACAGGACCAAGAGGCTGGTCCATATGCGAGGGTTCCTTGACATTCCCCAATGAGAGCTTTAGGAAACACTCTCCATCGTCTGTCAAAAACACAGGAAAAGAAGGCGACATCCTGACCTTTCCTATGCAGAGGTTGTATCCCAATTTGCACATGACCAAAGTGTGCAAAGTTGTAGCCAGCTTTTCTGGCAGCATCAAGCTTAGGCTGGTTTATGATATTCAATGAGTGAAGGATATTGTTGTTGGAGGTTGTTTGTAAAACTTCTTCTTTGGTTTTATATCTCCAAAACTGTGTTGTATCCAACAGACCTAAGTTTTTATAAACATTCTTAGCATCTGTTTTAGAACGACAACAGAGTAGTTCGAATACATCCGTCATTCAAGAAAGCACTGTGAATTTGTTCTCTGAGCCCGTCTCACCAGACTCATGGAGCATGGGGGCTCTCATTTGGATACCTTTTGATCATTTGATAATTCAACACTAGTTCTCTCGAGTTGCTAAGCCAAGATAACTCATGCTTTTCAGCACAAGGAATTTCCAAGCAAGAAATCCACCTCATTTCAGAGAACTTTGAGTGTCTCCCTTGTTAATTTTTGAAACTAGGGTCAAATTCCACCTTGGACAACTCAGTTGACATAGATAATGATTGCATTGAATTCCTCTTTTTGAGAGGACCAAAATCGACCTAAATATCACCTCATTTGGACAAGCAGAAGTTGGTTTTTGAATTCAAAAACCGAATCACATACATTGGATTAGGTCGGGCCTTACACACATGTGCATATTGGATTAGGTCGGCCCTTGTCAAACCCAAGTAAGGTAAACACATGAGACATGAAAGATAAACATGAGATTCTCTATTACTCACAATGATACATATTTAGCATACAATGGAGTGACCCTTGGATTCCATATCCCTGGGTCTCTTGGACTCCCTAAGTCTCTCGAGCTTCCACACTAACCCTACAAGGATTAGGTCTCCAACATTCCCCCCCTTAATCTTAAGGGGTATGTGAGTCCAAGAAGAGAGATGTAATACAAAATGGCAGCACTACGCTGAATGTGCTCTCTGAAATGTTGGCATAAGGAGGTGGTTTAAGGATGACCACCAACACTGGAACGCTTAGTGTAGTTCTAGGCACTCTTCCAAATCCGACAAGAAGCTAAGATCTTCCGCTATAGGAAGTGCTCCTAATGTTTTGAAGAGGGAGACCTTCAACTTGGAAGAAGGGAGGTCTACAACTTGCGATGGTTTAAAGATGACCAACAACTTTGGAATGCTTGATGCATTTCCTGGAACTCCTCCAAAACTGACAAAATGCTGAAGCCTTCTGCTAGAGGAAGTGTGTTCAATTCTTTGAAGAGGGAGAAGTTCAAGGGCATGCTAATGGGCATTTGTTTCTTTGGCTACAACTCTGAATATGGAATGACAGGTTGTGGCTCAGGCTCGCTTTATGTGGCTTTGAAGCTTGTACGTGACCACCATTTTCCCTCCTGTCAGATACAAGGTGAGATGATGGCGAAAACTCAACTGCAAGACTTTTTAATATTCTAGAAGAAATTCTGACATATTACTGAAATATTTTCTTGGTTGTTGTTGCCCATTGCCAAGAAGCGATTCATCCAAGATGAATCTTTGTTCTCGCTGGAGGCTTGTTTCTGAAGCATTTGTGTGGAGAATGAGTGTGCTGACCATAGTGCTTGCACGAGTGAAGATCAAAACAGTGATATTTCATAAAAAACTTTGTATAACAGTTAATGAATTAATCAATAAATGGGGATGATAGAATATAGTGACCAGTGCTAACTAACGTAAATAAATGAAATTCAAGTGGTAGGCCTAACTAAAAGTAAATGTAAATGAACTTGTGTTGGTTGACTTGAATAATGTGAAGAATTTCAAGTCATTTAGGTGTTAAGAGTCAATACAGGCTCCACATGAGTTGTGTGAAAAGTTTCAATTCATTTCGAGTTGCATCAGTGATGTCCAATTATCTATTTATACTTTTCTTTCAAAGTGAATAAACATTTTGCAAAGTGTATATCGTTTCTCTTCAATAATTTTTAACGCATTATCCGGTGAACACACAAAATTGTTAGGATGTCTCCAATATTGTTGAGAAAATTGTGGGCTGGCTCCTCTAAAGTTGCATTATCAACCCAACATACCATCCAATGAAAATCTTTGAGATACCCAACTGAAATGCAAGTGAAATCTTGATTTTTTTTCCTTTCCCAAACGTTTTACAACTTCAGAAGCGCATAAATTGGCATGAATACCCAACTGAAATGCAATTGAAATCTTGATTTTTTTTTTTCCTTTCCCAAACGTTTTACAACTTCAGAAGCGCATAAATTGACAATTCATGCACACTAAATCACTTTAGCACCGGGTTTACGTTACCCACAGCGAAAACCATCATATAAATTGTTTTTCTTCGGTCAGAAAAGTGATATCTTTTCTTGGCAACGCACATTTCCTTTTCAATTATTTCGTAACACCTTAAAAACAGCTAGGAAAACCATACAAAGTTGTCAAGATGCCTCCTATATTTGTGAAAACCTTGCGGGATGACTCCCTAAAATTGAATCGTCGACCGATGCCTTTCAAAGAAAATCTTAGAGATGCCAAATTAAAACACAAGTGAAATCTTGTAGTTTTGCCTGCCCCCAAATGTTTCAGAGTCTCAGAAGCAGACAGAACTCTCAATTCGCACTCGGTTTGGCACCGAATTTACGTCACCCAAAGTGAAAACAAGCATAAAATTAACTTTTTTTCTGTCGAAAAAGTGTTTTTTTTTGTACGAGTTATTGTCTAAGTTTTACAGGTAGGAGTTGTTGAGCGTATCCAAACTCAGTAGCTCTTGTAATTGTTTCGAGACCCAATCATTGGGTCTTGAATATGACTGGAAAATCTTGTGGGTTTCACTGACTCACTTGGCTCTGGGCAGAACCTAGTTACTCACTCACCAAGTTTTGCAGAGTCCTGTTACTATGGCTGATTTTTCAGTACAGTGGCTTTACCGACTTCTGTCACTGAGAACTGCTTTTGAATTTCCATCCTATAATTCTGATTGAATCTATGCATTACTTCTCTGGACGACATGCAATGCATATAATAGCAAGCATGGCGAATCTTGAACCGGTTCACAAGCGAATCTCAGGAAAGTGTGAAATACAAACAGACTGAGGTACACAGGATCTCAGTAAGTTTTCAGAGACGTTTAAAATAGATAGTCACCTTTAAGTAATAGAATACTGATTTAGAAGCCCTTCATTTTCCATTTTGGGCTCTCTGAATGCAATTCTGATGATTTCTAGTCAAATTGGAACTCACTATCCGAGATCTGTTTCCTATGTTACATTTTCTTTGCACACAAGCCTAACAATGTAATGTAGACTGTAGTTGCTTATTTTAATTGGTTTTCTCCAACAGATCCTGGATGCAGATAAAGGCGACCCATTAGAAAGTTCCACTGGACGAGTAGCGACACGTGATATAGTGCAATTTGTTCCCCTGCGGAATTTGCCGAGTGAGTTTCTGTTTAGTATTACATCTTTCTGCCACATGAAAGAGTCTATGATATGTCAGTATGGAAAAATGTTATTACTGTAGCAAGAACAAAAGGAAAGGAGAGGTGACATGATAAATGCAGTTACTGATATCTTCGTTCTCTTGAATTACATATTTTAAAAATGTATCAGTTTTTCTGATAATGGTCCGTCTTGTGTTACTACCAGGTGAAGAATCAATTGCACAATCACTGTTAGCTGAACTGCCCATGCAATTTTTGAGTTACGTGAAGAGCAGAAATATAGAACCTGTTGTGCTAGAGAGTTGATTCCCCGAAATGTAGTTTTGACAAATCTTTTAGCTGGTTTGGTCGGAAACCCCCATTCTGATGTGCTACATCTTTTGACAGAACTGATCATGAGTAGTGTTCCTTTTTGTACTCGTTTCTTTCATGTACAGAAAGAATATTTCTTGGGCGCTGCAAATATTTATAGTCTGGTATAATATGCTCATTTAACTACGTCCCCTGATGCAAAACAAGCAGGAATATATGATGGACAACTATTGATTACCGATTTTCTGTAAAGATCAAGTAAATGTTTATTATCGAGTAAAATGTTTATTGATGTAAATTACTGTAATAATAAAGCATGAACTTTGCCTTCTTTTTCCTCATTGAGAAAGGAAATGTGACCTTTAATGGATTCCAAGTTCGTTCATGTTTTTCTCTGCCCCTGGTTGATCGTAGTCATGCATGGTGGAAAGATTGAAGTATCATTCAAATTGTGACATGGAGTTAGACTCAACAATGCCCACTGATTTGAATGGGCCTGCCACAACATTATATCTTTATCTCTAGATCAGAAATATATATAGCGAGTTGGTTTTCAGATCTTAAATATATTAGAATGGAAAATATCTCTATAGTCAACATCAAAGGAAGGGTAAATTTATGGAAGTGATGTTTCTTTATTATGATTGCAGAATGTATATTGTTCTTTGACATTATCATATATGCCTATGAAGCCAGGCTACTTCAAAGTGATGATGGGAATATTTTCGCGAAACTGTCACTGCAAAATATGTAGACACTATTATGATTCCAGGGTTCATACTTGTGTACGCTTAAAAATTTAATAAAAATAATATTTATCATGGTGAAAGGTTGGGATTAATTTATTAAGTTATGTTTATTATATAAATTGGGATTTGTGATGATTTAAAAGGTCTTTTTAGATCTATAGTTTGATTTTGAATTTTAAAATTTGAACTTTTGACAACCTTATTGTTGCAGTTGCATTTCTTGCCTACGAACTTTGAAATTTCTTATTTATAAAAAAAATTAATGTCTGAATTTTTCCTTTTTTCCATTTTTCATTATAATATTATGATAATAAGTTATATAAAATCAAACGTAAATAAATGAAAAAACCTAAACTTTTTAATGTTTTTTTTTTTTTAAATAATATTACAATTATGAAGTGATATATAAGATTAAATTTTCATGAAGTTGAATCAAAAATATGTTTTACATTTATTTATTTATTTTTATTTTCTATAGAATAAGATATATAATCTTATTCATTATAAAAGAGAAAATTACATTATGTATATCCGTAAACACATTTTAGATAATACAAATTGAGAAAAGAGAATTCACCATATGAAGAAATTCAGAAGGGCCAATGTGAAAAATGCTACTACACATTTCAAACTAATATGAAAACACTAGGGACCACACAAACCAATCCTAGGTCAGAATAGAGAAAACAAAAAACAGGGCATGAAGGTCCACCGAATGACCCAAAAGGGTGTAGAGCTTCATAAGGGCCAAAACCCTAAAAAAGGACAACGATAGCCCAAAAGCCAGTCTGAAACATAGAGGTGTTGCATATGTTACAAAACAAACACAATCACAGCGAGAATTTCCAACAAGAAAGCCAAAAAAACTGGGCACAACAAATAGTCCATACATCAAGCCTATGTGTGGGCAACAAAAAAATAGGGCAATAAAGCCCAACAAAACCAATGACAAACACAAGATGAACAATAGTAGAAGCGACATAGAAGGGGCACAAATGGCGACATGAAAAATCAGGGTGATGGCACCTCCAAGTAGAACCCTCGATCAGATCCCAAGCGTGTTGGATGTGTAGTTATGTGAGTTGTAAAGTAGTTTAACTCAGTTAAGTGAGTTAAACTCAGTTGTGCTAGTTGTAACTGAAGACACAGTAGTGAGAGATCAATGAATTAATTATTAATTAATTCACAATCAGTGGTCTCACATGCAACTGAAGATTTACTATTGTTAACTACATGCATGTCAGATCTAGTGGAGACCCAGTTGAGATGTAGGTGAAAGGGATAGTTTGACTATCAGTTGTGACATTAGTGGGTGCACTCATGCAACCACACACACATTGGATGTGCCCATGAGGATTGCACAGTCAAGGCAAGCAGGATTCCATTCATGCATGGATTGTTATCAGTAGGGATTGCACAGTGGAGGCAGGCTGTTTGGAGGCAGTAAATTGACACATGAATTTGCCAATTTTGGTATGATAGTGTGAGACGATTGTATATTGTACTGAGAGCTCTTGGATTAGAGTTTTGTATGAGATTGTTTTATGATCCATGATATATACATAATATATAATAGTGGGGTTTTTAGCTTTATGCTTTCCCGATAAAAACATCTGTGTTATGTGTGATTGATCTTTTTTCTTGATATTGCAATTGGCGATCGTGTTTTAAATTCCGCAAGAATTTTTGTAGAAGCGAGTTTGTATTTAATTGTGGCATAAAATTGTTAGATTAGGAGAATCCAGGCAATACATAATTTGTATTAAAATTTCTACAAATCATCGACAAATGTAGGCACGAATCAAAGGGCTAAGGTAGCTACGACAATTGCCTAGCCTTCCGCTCCCTTAACTCACATCCTTTGGATGTTTTACATCATCATCATCATCATCATCATTGTCATTATTATTATCTTATTAAAAATTAAGTTAATCCAATTTTTATTATGATTGTTAGGTTATGTGAGAGTTATGACAAATAAAGATGCTTAATGACCTCATATTGTGTTTGTCACTATTATTAACCATTTCAATAATTAATATAATAATTAGTATTATGTGTTGAGTATAAGTTATTATATGATATTAGAATGACCTATAAAACTATTTAATAACATGGTTAATTGTGGTTGTTATTTTAACCATTTAAATTATTTATATAGTAAAATTGTTTCTATGTTAGATGTAATACTTACCATTTGTATGTTAGATGTAATACTTACCATATGCATATTAATAATATAGGTTATTATATGATTTCAACACATATTAAACTGTAGTAAGAAAATGCTTCATTTGACTTGTGCCTTAGTCAAATGGAGAAATTCGAATTTCCACATCAGTAGGATGACTGAAGCTGCAGTTAGCATGAGTGTCATGGCCTAGTCACTTAGTTAAGTCAGTCAATTCGAGTTTGTGGGAAATAAATATAGTTGTGCATGAGTTGATTGATAAGATCTAGCAATCTAGTGGAGTTTCTGAAGCACTGTGGTGGAGTTCAAAGTTTCCTATGTGACCTTATCATAATGGAAGTTGTTGAAAAGTGTAACTAGGTTCGATCTTCATAATGACATGTATAAATGATGTAATAAAATTGTTATTAAGAATTGCTTCATGGGTTTCATGAGCAAGTGATTTTATTTTTAGTTGGCTCTCATTTGAGAGCATTAGGATTTGTTATTTAGAGTCAAAGATTAATGTCATGTATGAAGAGCTCTTCTTGAGCCCATGTCAATGTATATGAGTCTATAGAAGTGTCTAGATATCCCTCCAAAGATAAGCACTACTCTCTTGATTTCAGCCTCAATATACATATGAAACTTATGTCGGCTCAACATATATAGACACACCTATTCGGATGTATATGTCGACTTATTTATGGAGACATAACCACTATTTTTATGCAGCTAGGGTCACCAAATTTCAGAAATCTCTGCAATTCGGATGGGTTAATATGGTTTGGGTTATCTGAGATTTTCGGAAGGATAATATAGTTCAGACTTCTCATTTTCGATGATGACACAGTGAGACATTATCGGATTATATCACTACGATACAACTCAGACATTGTCTCAGATTCAGTGCTATTGCAAAGAATAAGATCTCGGTGTATTTCAGTGCTTCCACAGTTCGTTGATGTCACACTTTGGTGACTATCTCAATATTGATTCCATGATGGATATTGGTGCAATCACATGTGTATAACCTCGATGAAGTCATAGTGATCTTGATGCTAATCACAGTTCTATGATTACAGACTTGGTGACACAAAAGGACAAGGTCTTAGAGAACAAAACAATGCCTCACTGATAGCTCTTGGATTAGAGTTTTGTATGAGATTGTTTCATGATCCATGATATATAAATAATATAGGATAGTGGGGTTTTTAGCGTTATGCTTTCCCGGTAAAAACATCTGTGTTATGTGTGATTGATCTTTCTTCTTGATATTGCAATTGGCGATCGTGTTTTAAATTCCACAAGAATTTTTGTAGAAGTGATTCTGTATTTAACAGTGGCATAAAATTTTTAGATCAAGAGCATACATGCAATACATAATTTGTATTAAAATTTCTACAAAGCATGGACAAATGTAGGCACGAATATGAGGGCTAAGGCAGCTATGAAAACTGCCTAGCCTTCCGCTCCCTTAACTCACATCCTTTGGATGTTTTACATCATCATCATCATCATCATCATTGTTTTCATTATTATTATTATTTTATTAAAAATCATAATTTTTATTATGATTGTTAGATTATGTGAGAATTATGACCAATAAAGATGCTTAATGACCTCATATTGTGTTTGTCACTATTATTAACCATTTCAATAATTAATATAATAATTAGTATTATGTGTTGGTATAAGTTATTATATGATATTAGAATGATGTATAAAACTATTTAATAACATGGTATAATTGTGGTTGTTATTTTAACCATTTAAATTATTTATATAGTAAAATTGTGTCTATGTTATATGTAATACTTACCATTTGTATGTTAGATGTAATACTTAACATATGTATATTAAGAATATAGGTTATTATATGATGTCAACACATATTAATTTGTAGTAAAAAAATGCTTCATTTGACTTATGCCTTAGTCAAATGGAGAAATTCGAATTTCCACATCAGTAAGATGACTTGAGTTGCAGTTAGCAGGAGTGTCATGGCCTAGTCACTTAGTTAAGTCATTCAATTCGAGTTTGTGGGCAATAAATATAGTTGTGCATGAGTTGATTGCTAAGATCTAACAATCTAGTGGAGTTTCTGAAGCACTATGGTGGAGTTAGAAGTTTCCTATGTGACCTTATCATAATGGAAGTTGTTGAAAAGTGTAACTAGGTTCAATCTTCATAATGACACGTAATTGTGACTTGTATAAATTATGTAATAAAATTGTTATTAAGACTTGCTTCATGGGTTTCATGAGCAAGTAATTTTATTTTAGTTGGCTCTCATTTGAGAGAATTATGATTTGTCATTCAGAGTCAAAGATTAATGTCATGTATGAAGAGCTATTCTTGAACCTATGTCAATGTATATGAGTCTATAGAAGTGTTTAGATAGCCCTCCAAAGATAAGCACTACTCTCCTCTTGATGTCAGCCTCAATATACATATGAAACTTATGTCGTCTCAACATATATAGACACACCTATTCAGATGTATAGGTTGGCTTATTTTTGGAGACATAACCACTATTTTTATGTAGCCAGGGTCACCAAATTTCAGACATCTCTGCAATTCGGATGGTTAATATGGTTTGTGTTATCTGAGATTTTCGGAAGGATAATACAGTTCATACTTCACATTTTTAGTGATGACACAGTGGGACGTTCTCGGATTATATCACTGCGATACAACTCAGACATCATCTCAGATTCAATGCTATTGTAGAGAATAATATCTCGGTATTTCGGTGCTTCCACAGTTCGTTGATGCCACACTTTGGTGACTATACCAATATTGATTCGATGATGGATCTCGGTGCAATCACACATGTATAACCTCGATGAAATCATAGTGATCTTGATGTTAATAACAATTCGATGATTACAAACTTGGTGACACAAGAGGATAAGGTCTTAGAGAACATAACAATGCCTCAGTGATAACACACAATGTTATGAAGATACTTAGCTATCTCGGTGCTATGATGATATGATGCTCAATTTCTCTAAGAAGTTTGTTGGAGAGATGATCCAAGTGAAAGAAAGATCGAAGAGAAAGGGGACAATAGAAGAAGGATGACTGTGTATTACTCTTGGAGTGTCTACTAGGTCAAGGGTCTTGGTCTTCGTAAGTTTGGAATCTCTATAAGGATAATTTTTGCGGCTTTTCCTCTCAAATAGTGCAAGGTTTTGGCCTTGGCTCATAGCCTATATGCCGTGTCTCTTTTTTATTTTATGTTCATGCATTGGTTACTGTTTGATGAAGAACACTAATAATTTAACATTACGAAGATCCTAATCTGAATGAGTAAAAATGCATTCACAAGTAGTCACTCCTGAAGAGAAATCTCCTAATGTAAATGCCCTAGATTTCTCAACATGGGATCAGAGCTATGGTGCTAAAGTCAAAAGAAGGGCATCAAATCAAAGAGACACTCAAGGATCAAGTTTCATGGAAGGCATCAAATCAAGGTGAAGGATCTACATTGAAGAATCAAACCCTAGATGAAAGGAGGAAGTCTACTTGAAAAGAAGTCTTGGATTATCAAATAATCAAGGCCAAAAGCCTTACTTCTACTCAAGGAAAATAGATCTACAAATCAAGGCATTTATAAGTATACACCAGCAAGAGTATTGGATCCTATAAAAGGACCATAAAGAGCCTCATCAAGATAACGAGATCTAAATTGCAAGGCAACAGAAAGAATAGGGAAGCAAGGGCAGATCATCTTGGAGATTCTAGAAGCATTTCATATCTACACTTATTCACCTCCAAGAAAGTCTAAGTATCGTGAATGTAAGAAGGCATTATCATTATTGAAACACATATCCCCTCCTTATCCTTGAAGAAGGTCATCCAAAGAAGCATTAATCACCATCAACAAAAATAAAGCCAGATCTAAAAGGTGTCGTCATCATAAAAGGAGAAATCTCCTTATTGAAGAAATCATTTTTCATTTGGAAGAAGATCATCGAAAATGAGCACTAATACATCTTCAACCATCATCAAAGTGATTAAGTTGAAGATGTCATCTTCACTTTTCAAGCAAGTATCTTTTGTTCTATAATCAAATTTGGTAAAATGACTTTGTTTTGCAAGGAGATCTATAAACTGGTTGGGTCATCAAAAGTCCTTGCATGGAAAAATGAGGATAGAGATAATCCTTGTAGAAAGTGAAGTCATTAAACACATCAATGAAAAATGTCTCCTCTGAATACATGTAAAAGGGTTGCCTATGAAAGGTCCTGTCATATAGAAATATTGGAGACATCAAAGAGATGTATATGATAAGTTAGTAAGACTATTCTCTGAATATGCGATAAGAAGGTCATATCATTTAGACTCGATCTACTCAAAGTTGAAGGCATCGAAGGATAAAGGAATATCATCAAAATATCTCAACCACAAGATCTGGGATAAGATAATAATCATTGTTCTAAATATCAAGGTAACAAATTTTCATGAGGATGATAAATTTACCTCATTCAACAACTTGTGGTTTCTATATAGAAAAAGACAGGTTGAGGGAAAAAGTCTTGAAGGTTAAAGAACTCAAACATTTGCTGGAAGGAAAGAGAAGTTTAGAAAATATGGTCCTCAAAATAGAAATAAGAACACAACTAAGATTCAATGCTATGGAAAAGTTATGGACATTACAGAAAGGAAGGTCATATCACCGGAAAGATGGAGGAAGTTGAAAAAAAGAAGCCCAGGGAGAAACAGAGAAAGAGATCTATACTATGATTGAGATAGTCTCCCTCACAAAAGATATTGTCAAAGCTCCCAAGTATTTTTTATAAGGATATGGCTATAATAAATAATAATATGCAATGTGGCATCATGAAAGCATTAGAAACAAGATCTCGTGACATCACCATGTGAAATCATAATGGATAGAAGGAACAAAATATATGGTATCCAAATATGAAGGATAGAGCTCTTGGGAACCTAATTGGAAATTGAAGGTAGAAGTCATCCAGGGCAAGAATCATCATACATCAAGAAGAAAACATTCGTTGGATAGGGATATTCAAGATCCTCAAGATTCTCTGATGGAATCTTCATTGGAAGATTCACCAATCTATAGAGGAAGCAAGTGTTTCATTAGGAACTACAAGTTGTGGAATTCATGGGATGATGGTATGATGACATAAGAGATGAAGCAGATCAAGGGATTGAGGATATTTCAATCAAGGAAGCTGCTGAAAGAAGCCTAGATGAACTGAATTTAAATGAGGTATGTATTCTTGTATTTAATATTATAATGTCATGTTGTATGGTTGCAGGTAACATGGATCACTACTTCTATCTTGAGAAGCTTGACCAAAGGAAAATGATCTCCTCCTCTGAAAGGATGCGGGAAGGCATAGGTCACACTAGATGAAATAAACATACTAAGTCCTCATATGAAGTATGAGGTGGTTGAATACAATTGAGGAACTCTGATTGAAAGCTCCTGGGAATGGAATGTGTGAAGAAAGAAAGGAAGAGATCATGAGATATGAAACCATGGAAAAGGAAATCAACATCCAAGAAGACCAAGAAGACTCGACTAAGAAAACTTCTCCCGAAAAGATATGAAGACTCTGATCGAAGTCTAAAAAAGATGGAGAGCCCTGACAATGGATATATTTGGGAGATGCATCAACATGCATACATGATGTTGATATCTATAGGGATATGTCATGATGAAAGACCATCACAAAGGTAATTTTGATTTAAGTGTTCATTTTTATATTGAACAATATTTGGATGATCTTATGTAGGGTTTCCAAAGGGAAGTGTACATCTTCCATATTTGATAACGAAGTGGTAGGATGAAAGATCCTTGAAGAAATATGGTATGAAGATAGTAGCATGACATGAAGCAAGGCCAAATGAAAGATTGATGGATCACTCTCCGATAAAAAGGAATGATGACATGAGTCATGGATGAAAGTGATGGATGGTCGATGCCTTATGAAGAGGTCCTAAAAGATGAAGACTCCATAACGAAGAATAAATTCATGACATCGAAGGAAGAAGTTCTTCAGAGCAACTGTTTGTCCCATTATTTCCACTTGAGGAGCTATTGCAAGTCCCTGATTAAGAGGGAGCCTAGAAACAAGTTTCTTACTTGGTAGAAACTTGGAAATTATTAAGCCAAGAGGGAGCTTAGGTACATTCCTTGTGTAGGAATGAGTACATTCCTTTTTTGGAATATGTGCTCCCTAATTGAGAGGGAGAGATAGACATGTCATTATGGTATTCTCCCGGGAAGACAAAATGGAGGATTGGGTAATCATTTGGCATCCGATACTCTTTGAGTATGTAGTAGGGAATCCAAGATAAGAGGAGTTGTGAAAGGACCGATATTCATTGAGGAATGGGAATCCAAGATAAGAATAGTCCTGGTAGAACATACTCTGAGAGAACCCTGGTGGTGTATGTTCTGAGAGAGACAATGATGAAGGTGTCTATAAATCATTGGTCTCGCCAGCATTGAGCTCAAGATATCATGGAGAGATGGAGCTGTTAGTCGAGGCCTTTCTATGTGACAATGCTGGTTGATATGATGCTATACATATGGGTTACCGATCCAATTCTCCTTATGGGAAATTCTTCAAATTGAGAATGGCCAATTACTTTTATGAATACCTCCCTAGTTAAGAGGGAGTGTTGAAAAGTGTAACTAGGTTCGGTCTTCATAATGACATGTAATTGTGACTCGTATAAATGGTGTAATAAAATTGTTATTAAAACTTGCTTCATGGGTTTCATGAGCAAGTGATTTTATTTTAGTTGGCTCTCATATGAGAGAATTATGATTTTTCATTTATAGTAAAAGATTAATTTCATGTATGAAGAGCTCTTCTTGAGCCTATGTCAATGTATATGAGTCTATATAATTGTCTAGATAGATCTCCAAAGATAATCACTACTCTCCTCTTGATGTCAGCCTCAATATACGTATGAAACTTATGTCAGTTCAATATATATAGGAAAACCTATTTAGATGTATAGGTCGACTTATTTATGGAGGCATAACCACTGTTTATATCCAGCTAGGGTCACCAAAGTTTAGACATCTATGTAGTTCGGATGGGTTAATACAGTTAAGGTTATTAGAGATTTTCGGAAGGATTTTATAGTTCAGACTTCACATTTTCGATGATGAGACAGTGAGACATTCTCAGATTATATCACTGTGATACAACTCAAACATCATCTCAAATTTGGTGCTATCGTAGAGAATAAGATCTTGGTGTATTTCGGTGATTGCACAGTTCGTTGATGTCAGATTTTGGTGACAATATCAATATTGGTTCCATGATGGATATAGGTGCAATCATAGGTGTATAACCTCAGTGCAATCATAGTGATTTCGATTCTAATCACAGTTCGATGATTACAGACCTAGTGACATAGGAGGAGAAGGTCTCAGACAATAGAACAATGCCTCAGTGATAACACACAATGTTATGAAGATACTTAGCTATCTCGGTGCTATGATGATATGATGCTCAATGTCTCTAAGAATTTCATTAGAGAGATTATCCAAGTGAAAGAAAGATTGAAGAGAAAGGGGACAATAGAAGAAGGATGGCCATGTCTTGGTCTTGGAGTGGCTACTAGGTCAAGCATCTTGGTCTTGGTCTTCGTCAATTGGAATCTCTATAAGAAGGTTTTGTGCGAATTTTCCTCTCAAAGAGTGAGAGGTTTTGACCTTGGCTCATAGCCTGTATGTTTTGTCTCTTGTCTATTTTATGTTCATGCATTGGTTACTGTTTGATGAAGAAGAACGCTAATAATTTAACATGAAGAAGATCCTAATATGAATAAGTAAAAATGCATTCACAAGCAGTCACTAATGAAGAGAAATATCCTAATGTAAATGCCCTAGATTAATCTTCATTAGTATATGATGTCGACACCTATAAAATTGTAGCAAGAAAATGCTTCACGTGACTTATGCCTTAGTCAAATGGAGAAATTCGAATTTCCACATTAGCAGGATGACTTGAGTTGCAGTTAGTAGGAGTGAAATGGCCTATTCACTTAGTTAATTCAGTTAATTCGATTTTGTGGGCAAGAAATATAGTTGTGCATGAGATGATTGCTTCGATCTAGCAATCTAGTGGAGTTTCTAAAGAACTGTGGTGGAGTTAGCAGTTTCCTATGTGACCTTATCATAGTGGAAGTATTGCAATAGTGATTTATCATTCACCGAGGTACATTGACACATTACATGATCTCCTATATCTCATCATTTTGGGAAAACAAGGAACTATGGAGGTATTAACATCTAATACATTGGAGTTTGAACTTGTATAAGTACCTTATGGTTGGTGGCCTAATTCGGTAACCATCAACAGTAAAGGTCTCTGGTGTTAGAACCTTCTTATCATATAATTGCAGTTATAAAGTGTCTTATTGAAAACACCACTTGATTTAGATAAGTAATGGCCTATGTTGAGTTGAACAACTTCAAGGATTAAATGCACAAAGCCAATGATTTATTTCTAATTTTGTTGTGTTTTGGCTCAAAGATATAATAACTTGACTTGACAATATAACAATATCTCGACTGTCCATTCTTTTCCAAAGTGAGATTGTTCATACATGGGATACTGATATTAGAAATACATATAGATAAAATATATTAAAGCAACTAACATAACCCTTATAACAATATGAGGACAAGTGTTTAATGATGCTTGTTTGGTTCTGCAAGAATATAGGGTTTGACTTGACCTTAGTGAAACAATGTTGAATACTGAAACATTGTGAACTAATCTTAATAGTGAATATATATATATATATATGACGAATCCTGAATTTTGATGCAACAACAATCTATATTAATTCATATAACAATACTCGATAATGACTATAATGACAAGTCTCTATGACTGTGACATGTGATTGATGATTGTTCTATCAAGAACCTTGATCTGACTTTAGAACCTGCTAAGGTTTGCAACAGTGATGTGAAAGAAGTATTTGGAAAAAGGTCTAACTTTGATATATGACAGTGATATTTTGGAACATGAGTTAGGGTTTGGTAGAAGCCTATATTATAGTACGACAGTAGCCCTTGAAGTCTGTACTTTTGATAGCATCATATTGATAGTGACATTCTCTTGATGATAACAATAACCTTGATGACTTGGTGAAGACAATGATTGTCATTCTTTTGATAACAACAAATATTGGCTTAATAATAACATATGATGAATTTGACAGTGACATTACCTTGGATATGACCAATTGTGTATTTGACAGTGATAACAATGATGATTTTTATGTTCCTCAATTACAACATGTGAACAATTGAAGAGTGCAGAGTGATCAAAGATAACAATGCTTAGTTTGGCATTATGTTTGAGAAAAGGTAGGTTTGGATATAATGATGAATATTGTTTGAGGTATGATTGTGTAAATATCAGTTTCAATATAGTTGAGTAGTGAGGGTACCAAGATTTTACTGTGATATACATACTGAGCATAAAAAAAACACTAATTACAAAATATTTATGTTGATTTTGAGCATAGGGGGATCCAGTCTAAAAATTGTGAAACATGGTCTGTTGGTTGTTTAGGGTGGAAGGGTGGTGCAAGGCACGTGATTGGATTCACCTCCAGGTTGGAGCTTGAGAACACTTTAGGGTGGCAGAGTGGTGCTAGGGTAGGTTGGAGCCTAGTATCAAGGCGTTGGAGCATCCTTCCGGTTGTAGCTGGTAAAAAAGGTATTGGAGCATCCTTCAGGTTGAAGCCTATAAACCAGGGTGTTGGAGCATCCTCCTAGTTGTAGTTCGTAAACATGGAGTTGGTGCATCCTACATGTTGGAGCGTGTTAATCAAGGGTTTGGTTCCTCCTTCGGATGGAGCTGAAAACGTGAAGTAATTATTTTGAAGACAAATACTAAGAAGCATTCGACGGTTTTTTACCCAAAGGGGGTTTTCAAACTAATTTTTTTTTTTTGTCTGAAGATTTCAGTGGTGATGAGTTTGATGTTGCAGAATCAAAAGTTGATCCACACTAGTCATTTTGTCATCAACGTTTAGAATCTACATCAAGACCCATCATCAGGACTAAATCTTGAGAAGAAGATAAAGCATGAAGCGATGTATAAATACAAGCGAGAACGCTTAAAGGGAGAAATTCTTGACGTGGCACAAGCATATGACCGACAATAAGCAGAATGTAATGTGATGAGAAAATAAAATGATAAATTAAAAGGATATAAAAAAATTCAAAAGGGAAATATAATTTTTTAATGTTTAGTTAATATTTTAATACATTTTATTAATAACATGTTGATGTGATTAATTAGGTATTTAGGTTGAAGGCATACATGTAATATGTTAAGGTCAATGACACAATAAAGGATGAAGATGAATATGTATGGATTGAAGATGAAGATGTATGGATTCATCTAAGAACTTTTTAAGAATATTTTAGTTAATAGTTAATGTTTTAAAAGTGTTGATACGATTAATGTTGTATTAATAATATTAATATAACATTTATAATATTGATATTAACTATTATTAATATTATTAATAAGACAAAAAAATATTAATAATATTAATATTAATAATAGTTAATATCAATATTAATAATGTCATATTAATCTTATTAATGTTGTTATTAATAGTTATATTGAAAAAAAATTATAAGTTGTTATTTGATGTTATTAACTTATTAGAGGAAATTTCAGCCTAAAAGTGCCCATGAAATTTTCATGTAATTTCCATGTCATAATATCTAAACCAATCACAATGATTTAAATTTAAAAAGAGGTACATGTAAATATTTTCGAGGGAAAAAAAAAAAAAAAAAAAAAAAACCATTTTTTTTTAATTGTATTTTTGGCTTATCTCCTTATAGGTTTACTCAAATTTCAAGTTTATACTCTCATTAGATGTGGAATTAAATTCCACATTCAACAAGTACCCATTATGCATACTTTTAAGAAGACCCACCTTGATATAAATTGCAGATACATTAAAAAAACGTGTTTTAACACGTCTTTTAATGTATCTGCAATTTTGATCAATGTGGGTCCTCTCAAAAGTATGCATAATTGGTACTCATTGGATGTGGAATTTAATTTCATATCTAATGAGTGTCTAAACTTGAAATTTTAGGAAACCTATAAGGAGACAAACTGAAAATACAATTAAAGAAAGTAGTTTTTTATTTCCCCTCTAAAATTCATAACTCTTATTTTATTATTCTAACTATTATTTTATTATTTTTCCTTAGGAGGCCACTTTTAGGCTGAAATTTCCTTTAATGTTTAAGGAGAGGGAGGGAAAATTAAAGGAGTCAAGGCGGGGAAAGGAGATGATCGAGTATCAGTTATTAGGAGAGCGACACTGTGTGAGCAGGGGAGTCTAACTTCTACTAAATTCTATCCCTCCATATTTTTTGAGGTTGTTGGGAAGTTTTATGATCTCTAGAGCTTCACGAATCTTCCTTTTATAATAATGGTTCACCTTCGAGATTATTTCCATGTCTTCAAGGCAAACTTGGTGACTAGTTTTAGAGGAATGTTCAGTAAGAGATGAGGATTTGGTCTTTCCATTCATGATATCTGCTCCATGTTCCTTAAGTATGATCTTAAATGATCTCCTTTTCTCTCCAACGTAACACTTACCACAAGAAAATTTGACTTTGTATATGCCTTTATGCTTTAAGTGATAGAGGCTGTCTTTAAAAGATATCATATTATTTTGGATAGTATTCAAGGATTGAAATGAGGTAGGTATGTCCTTCTTCTTGAGCACCCTCGTTAATTTGTCAGTGACACCCTGGATGAAAGGGAGGTGAACTCTACCACTTAAGGTTTGGGAGTTTGATGCGAGGGGATTTGCCGAGGATCTAGATTTGGATTTCATGATAGATTTGTAGATGCCTCTGTTCTTGTATCACGTGTTTAATAAAGCATTCCTTAAATTATCCATTTCAATCTCGATATACTCTTTGTTAGATATTCTTACAGCTCTCGTGAAGAGTGTGTTGAGTACCCCCATATTTTGAGTTAAATGGTGATGTGAATCAACGTGGAGGTAGTTATCTGTGTGCGCCTTCTTTTTGTATACTTTATGCCCTAATGATCCATCATTATTTCTTATAAGAAGAACATCCAGGAATGGAATGCAATTGTTTTCCTAAGTTTCCATAGTAAATTTAATGTCATTTGAAATGTTGTTAAGGTGGTTTAGGAAGTTACTCAACTCCAAGTCTCCATGCGACCAATTTACACTTGTGTCATCAAAGAATATAACCTGTAATTTAGGTTTAATAGGATAATAATCTAATACTTTCTTTCCAAATTTCTCCATAAAAAGGTTAGCAACCATGGGGGATAGTGGAGATCCCATATCTACACCAGAGGTTTGTTCAAAGTACTCACCCCAGAGTGTAAAGAATGTAGAACAAAGACATTCCTTAGAAAGTTTGGATGTTTTAGGGTCATCAACCTCATATACCACTTGGATAGCCTCTTCTAATGGAATTTTTGTGAAATTATGAGTTACATCGAAGCTCACAATCTTGACTTTCAGATCAAGCCTCATGCTACTGATGAGTTTGACGAAATGGTTTGAATCCTTAATGTAGGAATCAATATTTCCAACCAGTACGGCTATGATGCTAGCTACATATTTAGCTAATCAATATGTGGTAGATCCAATTGTGTTTACGATAGGTCTCAGGGGGTACCATTTTTGTGAATCTTGAGGGCTCCATAAATCCCGGGGGCAGATGAATCAATATAGGGATATGTTGAAGAATATAACTAGGTTCGGTATTCATAAATTGTACTTGAGTCAATACTTAATGTACTTGTCAAAAGAATAAAGAAAATAATTTTATACTATTATTAAATGACTTATTAAAGCATGGATTTCATCCTTGGGTCATATTTATTTAGGTAAAAGTCCCTATTGTGGAATTCTAGGTTTTATTCTGAGTCTATAGGATTATTGCAAATTTAAATTGATCCATATTGGGCCTTTGATTCACGCAAATAGGTCAAGTATTGAGTAACATATGATTTATGAAGCCTCCACACCAAGTTAGCCTTAAGGTGATCAAGTCGGCCTAAATTCAAGTAATTCGAACCCATTAGAAGGATATATATACAGGAAAATCGAATTCATTTTGAGACAACTCATTGCAACATAAAAATTCGATTTGGAAGCTACAACAAGAGAAAATTGCAAGTGAAGGAGAAGGAATTTATGGATTCAGTTTTGGAGATACTTAAGGAGCTGAAGAAAATTGAAATTTTGGTGTTACTCTCTCTGTATTTCGAGCTATAGTTTGGGAGATTGAAGTTCTCAAAGTTTTACTGCAATAGTTGCCACATTAGTTGTTGCCTAGGTGTTATTTCTAAGAGAAGAGGAAGTCGAAGTTTGTTTTACTGAATGATGTTGCTTGGAGAAGTTGTATTGGGCCTTAATCAAAGTCTCTAAAGCTATATCAGAGAATATACCTCAATGTCAAAGTCTCAAGAAGCAAGGATGGATTCCCAGGTCATCATAGTGCTGCTACTGTTGCTAGATTCAGGAGGGATCACAAGGAAGGCTGACTTGGTGTGGAGGAAGTCCGGGTGAAGGTCTAGTGTCTCAAGAATCACTATTGAAGGAAGAATTATTGACTAGGTTTTCCCCAAGAGTGGGGTTTTTCCCTGGATGTTAGCCTACATCTGGTGTCCTTGATCTATCTATATTTGCTTTGATACTTTCTTGATGAAATAATAAGAAGAAAGATAAGAAGAACATAATAATAATATAATATGAACTAAAGAAGATCACATTTAAATAATAAAAAATGGGAGGATCTTTTTTCCTTTATGATTCTCTAACCCATATGGTATCAAAGCTTTGATGAAATAAGAAGGAAAAATGCAGTCTCCAGGACTTGATTGGGGAAGTTATAAGAAGTTCACTAGAGTAAAGAAGTCTTCACTACCTTTTCCTTTCCATCCAAGGCACAATTATACTCCTCATCAGTCTTTGATGAGGATCCATTTTTGGTGCTCCGTTGAATTTCTTCTTGTACCAAGTTAGACCACAATCATTTGCAGTATAGTAGCTTCTCCCTCTCATTCACAAAGTCCTGATAAATATGCCAGCTCTTGGGAAGGCCTAGAAGAGCTAGGATCACCAAATAATCATTGGCAACAATCACCCCAACACTTCCAAGCTCATCACGACATTGAGTGAACTTCATAAAGTATTTTTGGATCGTGTCGCCCTTCTCCATCTTGATCTTCCCGAGCTTGTATTTTAGTGCTAACTTCTCGTCATCGTTGCTCTTATGAAACAAATCTGTCAAGGCCTTCCACATCGCATATGGATTCTCCTTTCCATGGAGACTCGAGACAATATGATCTCGAATTCCCTCTAACAATATCCTTCTCACCTTTGCTACATTCTTCTTCCATGCATCAAGTTGTTGAGCATATGTTGCAGCATGATGAGGAATATCGCTGTCAATGAATTCCTTCAGTTCATTGTCCTCCAACATTTCCTCCATCATTTCCTTCCATGCTATGTAATTCGAATTTCACTCGAGTGCATATTCGAGTATCAAGCCATTGAAAGACATCTTGATTTGTTGTTGGTCCTAAAGAATAAATCTGCAAATTCAATGTACCTGTTAAAAAAAACTCGATTTATTCTCTTCTATTGTAATTCCTAGCACTCTGATACCATGTATAAAACATAACCAAGGGATTCAATCTGATCTTGCAATGTACTAAAAAAAAATACTGAATCCTTCTACAATTTTCGGAAACAAAATTCAATCGCACAATCACATAACAAGAGAAAGAATTTATCAATAACACAAAACAATATGTATCTGAGGAAAGGAACTGCTCAAAATCCTGCTATCTATATATTGCATAAATTCAAGACCATGAAACAATACAATGCTATTTCCTTGACTGAGAAGTCTCTGCACTCTACTGACTGTCTCACTATGATCCTACTCGAATATGGATTAGGCATTCAGGGCTAATTGAGACCCTATTAAGTAGGAAATTCCCAATTAATGATTGTGCAATCCTTCCTAGGCTTGCTAGTGACCTCATGCATGACCTGTACAATTTTATAATTTTACAACTGTTAGTTATCTTCCCCAATCCCAACTGGGCCTTCCTTAGAACTGACATGCAAAAACTATTTATAGAAAATTATCAATTCACTGATTGATCACTCATTGTGAATTAAATCATATTTAATTCACTGGAACTATGACTAGATCTCTCAGTTAGAACTAGTTAAATTTCTTTTAACTCTATTAATTGAGTTATCTAATTACAACTCACAAATAACTATAACTAGACCCCCTAAAATCATAGAATAATTCTACATGCCTCCTCTTTGGACCTCAAATCGAATTTCCTAAGCTAACTCAGTCATTCTGACTTAGTTAACTAATACAAGTTGTCTTGTGATGGAATTGCAATTTCTCTTCCAATTTAATTAATGGAAAATTAAATCAGAAACCCCATGGGTGCCATTTCTTGTTGCCATTTCAACAGTGCCCTTGATCTATGTGAATTTGATTTAATATTTTCTTGATGAACTAATAAGAAGAAAGATAAGAAGAAAATAATGAGAACTAAATAAGATCACAAGTAAATAATCAAGAACAAGAGGATCTTTCCACCATTTTAATTCTCTAACATGGTATCAGATCTTTGGTGAAAGAAGAAGGAAAAGGGAAGTCTCAAGGACTTGTCCAAGGAAGTTATAAGAAGTTCACTATAGGAAATAAGTATTCACTATCTTTAAGAAATATGTTTAACAAGGGAGAGAACAAGCTTGAAGGAGCTAGAAATTATAGGTCTTGGAAGAAAAGGATTGACATCATCCTTGAAAAGAACAAGGTCTTAGATTTAGTCAAATGAAATATGAAAATGACTACAGAAGAATCAAGTGATGCTGATGGGGTGAAGTACATAGAACTGTAATTAGTAGCTATGGCTTTGATGGTTGAAGGTATACAAGAAAATATTGTCCCCTTCATACAAAATATTGATCATGATCAGGAAATGTATGAGGCTTTGTCAAAAATATTCACCATAAAGAACATTGGAAAAGTGGCAAGCATGAAGAATGAACTAAGAAATACTAAGATGACAAAGGAGGATATTGTTTCCTCTTTCTCTGTGAGGATAACAAGGATAAGGGATGAGCTTCTTTCCATTTATGAAATAGTGCCAGATAAAGAAATAGTGATTATAGACATTCTGGGATTACCACCTACTTGGGGTTCTTTTGCTTAAGCTCTCAATAGCTGGAAAGAAACACCCACCTTTGAGGTGTACAAAATTAACTAAAATTAACAATCATAAAACATACCAGAAACATACAACACCAGACATCGTGGAAAAGGCCACAACCTTGTTGTACTCCTCATACTCTCATTATTAAAACAATGGTAATGATATCAATAAATACAAGAGGAGAATGTGTCTCAAGATAGTGCGTCTATCTTGGACACTTTGGTTGAGAAAATATCTCAACCATACACCAATCTAGGAACCTAGTTAGGTGGAGAGAATCTCTAGGCCTAAAATGGCTCCTAATTGAGAGGAACAAACTCAATCTAGAAAATTTGGCATAAATTCCTAATTTTCAATATTTAATTAATTAAATTAATTTTGGATTTATAATTGTTTATGAGAGTGAGGCTAACATTCCCCCCCTCAATGATAATCTAAAATAAGAACAAGGAACCATATTCTAAGTTCTCATGCTGAAATTATTGATCCTCAAAACACATTGCCTAAAAAATCGCCAAAGTTGGATGCCAAAAATACTTCACCCTGAAGAGATCATGAGTCAGCTGCAAGTCTGATCCATCTCTGGATTTTTCTTGACAAATCCATCACGTGCCAAGTGAGAAAATGATCCATCTGTCCTTTGCTTGCAATCAGTATACTTTTTCCACTGACAAAATTTTTGATGATGCCTATTGGAAAATTTGCTTGTCCATTGACAAAATGTTGAAGACGCCCACTGGAGAAATATAATGATGTTGAAACTGCCCACTGGATACTTGATGATCGCTCACTGGCTGATGATGTCAAAAAAAACTCACTGTTTCTTTTGCTGATGCTGTCGGAAACTACTCACTACTGGTGTCAAAAACTGCTCACCGCTGCTCTTGTTGTTGACCGCCCATTGGCGGATTTGTTGATGCTCACTCGCTGATGAAGATGCCCATTGGTTACCTTTGCTGATGTTTTGAAAAAATTTAGTTTGACAACCACCTGAAATTTCATTATCATTTCCCCCCTTTTTCAGCTGAAAGGAGAGAGAATCATCGTCATTTCATTTCATAACTTCCCCCCTTTAGGTGTAGGATATTTTAACGATCTTCATTGTACTGGAAAAGTTGTCTTCATGTGAGACTAAATTCGTCGATAACAGATAGACAATTGTTTGGCTGTAGATGACCACTTCCAAGGATCAATCCATGCATAATTGATCTTCACTCTGGGTGGTTGATTTCGATTGCTACATATTTCCGATGAATGATTTTTCTTGCCATAATGGTGACAAGGATGGAGGTCAAAACATGTACTCTCCATATGGCCATTTTTCTTACAATTGTTACACTTGTTATGAGCATTGTCTAGAAAGCCCACGCTTACAAACTGCACTGGTTTTTAGTAATCTGGAACATAAAAACTGTTGTCTTTGGTGTAACCTTCACCATACCGATCTTTGTTGAATGATATTTCCTCCCAAGGTCTCATCACTTTCTTGGAAATATCATCTTGTTGTTGTTCTTCACACCTGCTGCTGCTGCTAACATTATGTCCTTGATTTATTAAATATTCTGTATTACAGTGAGCATCAACCATTTCAATTAATGAGTCATCTATTTGACATGCTGCATCAAAATGTTCAATTGGATCTTCTGTACTACTCGTTACATCATTAACTAGTACAATAGGCTGGATAAGATCACTTGTGTTGCAACTGACATCAACTTGATTGATTAGATCCTCTGTGTCACGACCTTCATCACTATGCTGAACAAGGTCACTTGTATCACAACTTTCATCTGATGTTTGGATTAGGTCTTTGTTGTTGCAACTGACATCTACCTTTTTTGTATACTATGCATCAAACAAATCTTGTTTTTCACTTAGTTTGATTTGAAGTGCATGAATGAGTCTTTCTTTCATCAAAAGATCAATTTGAAAGTTGCTTGCTGCTTCTAATGTGATGTTCATATGGTCGATAAAGTTTTGATTATGCTTCAACTGCCATTCCAGTAACTCAATTGTATTCTGTAACTCATGGTTGCACTCTTTAAAATATTTAATTTCCAGATTTGCACTTTGAAGACGTTTACCACCTTTGCGCATTTGGACACACTCGCTTGATTGAGTTTATCACACTCGCTTTCTTTGGAATTTTCTTTATCTCTTTCGTGGTGAAACTTGTTTTTCTTGTTCCACGCTCACTGGAAATCACACTTGCTTGCTGTAGATTTTAAATTTCTTGATTGATAATTAAAAATTATATTTACTTGCTTTAGAGCTAAACTCGCTCACTTGCTTTAATTGTTTCTTCAATTAAATTCATGTTGGCTTGCTTGATTTTATGTAATTTGCATTGACTTGATTGTGCTTATTGGCAAAAGAAGGGTGTCGAACACTGTCGAAAATGCACCCAAAAATGATTACAATGATTTTAATTACTCACTTAAAACAATGGATTCACTTGTCCTCTTATCAATTCAAAACTTGGGTGTCATTGAATGTTGATGTAGACTTTGCTGGAAATTCTTGAGTTTTGAAGCTTCATTAACATTATTGCCTTGAGTGAATTTTCTTGTTGATATAGAATGATGATGTTAACAAATATGATTATTTGTTGTAGGTGCACAAATGCATGTTTTGAGTTTAATTATCCTTCCTTGCAGCTACTTATTTACAGGTGTTATGCTTGTTTTTGTTTTCTTTCATTTGAACTTTATGTATGTGTTAAATGAGATAATTTATGTGTCAAAACTAGACACAAATCATAAACAACATCATGAAGCATGCACCATCAGAAACATACTCTTCATGTACCAAAGATCCCCTTATTCAATTTCGGGCGGATCTAGAACACAATCACCACAAACAAATATTATTTTATTAAGTTTCAAGGTAACATCAATCTTCCATCTTTACAACATCTTCATTGAAGCTTCTCATGCACAGATTGTGAGAACTCCGTAGAGGAAATTTGTCTTCAAAACTGACTGAACTACCTAGAGGTAAATTTTTTTACTTCAACAATCACCTTCTACTTATCACTCCAAATTTACAAAAAAATTATCACTCCAAGAATTACAACAAAAAATTTACCTTAGCACTCAAATTATAAAAACCACACTTTATTTCTCAAAATTACAAAACTTTAAAACATCAACCTTATTGCTCCGAAGATTTATTTTACCCATTAAAAAAATTACAAAAAATGAAATAAAACACTTTATCTCTCCATGTTGGATATCCACTAATAAATATATATATATATACTATCCCACATGGTATTTCATAAATCAACCACCCCTTTCTTTTTAATATTCCACTTTACATGTACTCATAAAGGTTTGTGCATTATGAAAAAATTGAATTTATGAAAAAGTTGACTTTTCCATGAAAGAATTGATTAAAGTTTATCAAATGAAGACTGTTGAATGAAGAGAAGGTATTTAAATCAACATCCACTTACCAAAACATGTATCGTATCTCCATTTCTCCACGTAAGTTCAAATGTCATGTACATTTATAGAATAAAAAATTCTGTCGCTCTTTGTAAACGGATTCCGTAAGGCAAAAGAATATCTGACTCAAATATCGTCGAAATTGAAGAAGTGACCAAATGAATTCGTGTCACAAGTATATGAGAATAATGGGCTCCTCTTTGTTGTAAATGGTCCACATGTTGATGTTTTTTTTAACGCTGGTCTTGTAATTTTCTCTAGGGAAGATTTCTCAACAAACTTTAGCATTAATTTTCTTTCAGGCAACTTATTTTCAACACAAAAATAAAACACGATTCTCTTGGCAGATGCACATAGTTCTGCTTACATCGAAAATCCTACATGCTGGAGATCTCTAAGATGATGGCTCCTCCACAGTGGCCACTTTGCAACATTCACTCTTTAATATACGATGCTCCCATGGCTATATCTGGATGTTGCTAGGTCACGAGCTAACTGATTTCTGCAGGGATCTCCATGCAGGTTCAGGTTCAGGTTCTAATGTTGTTGGCTCCACAATGTTTCATTTTCTAAACTCTGTTGGCTTCACACATGTTCGTGGCCATGGATATTGTAGAGGTTTCTGCTTGAAAATATGACTACCAAAGGAGTATTATCGGATTTGTTCAAAATCAACATTACTCATGAACCATCATCAAACTAAGAATCCAAAAAACCACAGTCATACACAAAACTTCGTGCGAGCAACGTTCCATCCAAACGATTATGCTTTTCAATGTTACACGCAGAGCGCAGTCCATCAATCACTTTTCTAACACGTAGAGCGCATACGCAAAGATCCAACATTGTATAAGGGAATACACAAAGCATATTAACACACAGAATGAATGCTCCTATCAACATCTACAATTCGTCAATCAGAAATAAAGGAAATTCAAGGATTTCGTTCATCATGCTTCCAATATCCACGGAGGCTTCCATTGCCCTTTTAACTGATTACACTTCTTCAATTTTTGATCTCAGATGATTTACGCTTCATACATATGCCCAACATCCATATTTCTCAATTCCACCATTCGCATACCATTGGTTGAGACACAAAGCAAACAAAGCATGGGTTTGTCCACGCTATGGCGAAGATGGAGTTGTCCAACATTTTGATTTACGAAGACATGGTGCAACCAAAATTTTGAACATGTACGCTAGAATTCCATAATAATAGATTCGAGAAATCCATATTAATTTTCCATTGGTGGCTCTGATACCACATGTAGAAAATTAACCAAAATTAACAATCATAAAACATACCAGAAACACAGAACACTAGACGTGGCGGAAAAATCCCACAACCTTGCTTTACTCCTCATACTCTCATTATCAAAACAATGGTAATGATACAAATAAATATAAGAGGAGAATGTGTCTCAAGATAGTGCATCTATCTTGAACACTTTGGTTGAGAAAAAATCTCAACCATACACCAATCTAGGAACCTAGTTAGTCAGAGAGAATCTCTAGGCCTGAAATGACTCCTAATTGAGGGAACAAACTCAATCTAGAAAATTTTGCATAAATTCCTAATTTTCAATATTTAATTAATTCGATTAAATTTGGATTTATAATTGTTTATGAGAGTGAGGCTAACATGAGGAGCTACAGAAAACATGTAGTTAAGAAGAATTAAGAGTCTCCATGGTAACCAATAATGAAGAAGTTTCAAATGATTATGTTGCTAATCATAAAGGAATATTCAAGAAGAAGGCACCAAAGAAGAAGGTTGATATGTCCAAAATTGAGTGTTATAATTGTCACAAAACAGGATGATATAGGAGTGACTGTCTTGACAATACTAGGAATAAGAAAAGAGATAGAGATCATGCAAAAATGACTGAAGAAACATCATCCCCAAAGAAAGAAAATCTCGAAGAATATTTGAGAGACTTCAACTACTAAGCCCCTTCTCTTTTATATTTCATTTGCTTATTTTATGTAGTATAGGTTTAACATCTTCTTGGAAATATATTTCTTTGTTTTATAAGTTTTATATTTTCCCTCAAGCTTGGTAGGGAGCCCAAAACAACTCCTCAAGATAAGTATCTCATTCACTCTATTTGTCTTCATGTACTTACGATTTTGATTATATTAACTACTAATCACTTGTCCACCGTTATTCCTTGTCTAGGAATCAATCTGCTAGAAGTTCAGGAATCATGGAGAAGGTTTCAAGGATCAAATAAGAATTCCATACAAGTCAAAATGTTTTTTAAAGAGTCAAAGTTATTTATTGAAACATATAGTCTTGTTTCTCTCTTTGAAATATCCATTTCTATGTTACTAACTGTTGTTATGTCTAGCACTACTGAATCCTAAAAGGATTCTTCTTTGGGATGATTCATCACCTGATTAATCTACCCATCTTATACACCTTTAATTGATTATATAAATTAAACCTTAAAGAGGTTCTCTAGAAAACCCTAACCTAAGGGTATGTTGATAATGTGTGAAACCATAAACCTATTTAGGGATATTAATGAAGAATTTGCTATTTTGATTAACATATTGATAATGTCGAGTTTGGTATTTTGATATGATCATGGAAGCTATAGAATTTCTTGAGTTAAAATGATGTTGTTAGAAAACTAAAATCTATGAAGTCTGATATAATAAGGGTTTTATTTGACAATGAATCAAAACCCTAGGTTTTGGTTAGGTCTACAGGGAAATTCCTTGTTATGGAAAGTCCTAGGAGTGAAACCCTAGGTATATATTCTCTTGATTGAATCCCTAGCCTAATCTAAGACAAAATATGCCTAATGTATTAATTTGACTAACATATGATGTGCTTATACTGGTGATCTCATAGATATGTGCGTTGACCTATTTTATAATGGTCCTAAGAATCTAAGTTTTGAAAACAAACCTTAGTCAAAGTTTGAAAGATCTAGGATGATGATTGAAAGGTATAAGGTCTATAAATAAATCATAGTAATGATTAAATTCTATAGAGTGTATGCTGATTTGAATCTATATAATGTTTGTGAGAATTTATAGAATCTAGAAAATCTAAGGTTTACATCGAATCCTAATGGAAGTTACTTATGATGTGTTTATTTAATTCTAGGATTTACATTAAACCCTAGTAGAATCTCTTCATGATATGTTTTGATAATTGATTTGAAATCTAGGGTATGCAACTAACTCTATTGAAATCTGGTCATGCCTGAGCTTTGATTAATCTTGATTGACTCTTTTATGAAATATAGGATTTGTATGAATCCCTAATGGAAAGTAAACATGTGAACTATAAAGGTTGTTAGATATATTGTAGATCTATATTGGTTCTAGGGTTTACTAAATGTTGTATCAAGGTATATTATACCTTTGAAAGAAACATTAAAACCCTAGATAGAATGAAAAACATTGTGAATTAGTCTAGGGTTTATGATAAAAGTCCTTAGAAAAAATGTTGAATAATATATGTCTCTTTTCTGGGTACCTGATATGTATAAATTTGAAAATGCTTCTGTAATTCTGATATGGTTTATGCTTCTATAGTACTTTCTATCTGAATTTTTGCTGGTACATCATGAAGATAAGTATGATTTAAAGTATGGAAGCCATGAAAGATTCTCCAACACCTAAAGAATACGTTATATCTCCCTACACTAAGAGGGATCCTGGATAGAAGTTGATATCCCTAGATTAAGAGGGAGCTTGGATAAAAGAAGAAATGGTTATGGTTGTCTACTTCATGTGTCATGCACTAGACCAAGACTAACAACCGCAAGTCTTAGTGAAGACCATGAGAAAGAATCATAGTCATGGTTAGAGAATATATTATGAAAATATATGTTGCCACATGTAAAGTAGGAAGAGTAATATTCTCCTAAAATATTCTATTGATATTCCTACTGGAATTAGTTGAAGGGAAACATCAAAACCTCGAGATTTTTTTTGATTATATATTTGAAATTATTGATGATTGGGGTTTGTGTTTGCACAAGTGAATCTCTCGAAGGATTTGATAGCATGATAGTTACCAATAAATTCGATTGGGAGAGATTCGTTGTCATTTATCTGTTGGATCAAGGTGTGATCAGGCTTTGTGAGTGAAGCATTTCTTGGAAAGGCATTGGGTTGACATTTTGTGTTGATGTCTGGTTGGGAGGGTGGTATTAGGTGGATGTGCACCTAGTTCCCTAGGTTTATGGTTAGTAAGTAATCCTGATGGTACCTATAGAGGCTAAAATATTTAGTCTATATTAGTCCCACTTGGATAGATTTCCCTGGTCAAGAATCTAGTCCATGGTAATGAGGTGCCTAAAATGTTGAGAGACCAATGGATAGATTTCCCTGGTCAGTAATCTAGTACATGATATTTAAGTGTCTAAAAATTCTTCATAGTTCATATAGTTGAGGTCTACCTTGTACTATTGAGTTATGAATACCTCCCTAGTTAAGAGGGAGTGTTGAAGAATGTAACTAGGTCTGGTCTTCATAAATTCTTCTTGACTCAATACCTATTGTACTTTTAAAAAGAATGAAGAAAATAGTTTTACATTATTATTAAAGCATGGGTTCCATGCTTGGGTCATATTTATTTTAGGCCAAAGTCCCTATTTTAGACTTCTAGGTTTTATTCTGAGTCTATAGGATTATTGTAGATTTAAATTGATCCATATTGGGATTTTGAATCATGAAAGTAGGTTAAGTATTGAGTAAAATATGATTTATGAAGCCTCCACACCAAGTAGGCCTCAAGTTTAGTAATTCAAAACCATCAGTAGGCTATTTATATAGGTAGATCAAATTCATTTGGAGACAACTCACTACAACATAGAAATTTGATCTGGAAGTTGCAACAAGAGAAAATTGAGAAGTGAAGGCGAAGGAATTTATGGATTTGTTTTTGAGAATACTTAAGGAGTTGAAGAAAACCTAAAATTTGGTGCTACTGTCTTTGCATTTTGAGCTATAGTATGGGAGATCAAAGTTCTCAACTGCAATAGTTGATGCCTAGTTGCTACTGCTAAGAGAAGAGGAAGTCGAAGTTTTTTTTACTGAATGTTGTTGCTTGGAGAAGTTGTATTGGGCCTAAGTCGAAGTCTTTGAAGCTAGATGAAAGTCTCTACCTCATGATCGAAGTCTCAAGAAGGAAGATCAAAGTCCCAAGTCATCATAGTACTGCTACTACTGCTATTGTTGCTATGTTCAGGAAGGATCACAAGGAAGGTTGACTTGGTGTGGAGGAAGTCCAGATCAAGGTCTAGAGTCTCAATAATCACTATTCAAGGAAGAATTACTAACTGTGTTTTCCCCACATTAGGGGAATTTTGAGGTATAAAATTGGCCTCCTAAGGAAATTATAAAATAATAGTGGAAATAATAAAATAAGGTTTGATTACATCATCAAATTTTAGAGAGAAAAAGGAAAAAACTACTTTTTCAACTCATATTTTTAACTTATCTCCCAAAATTTTAACTCAAATTTCAAGCAGGAGTACTCTTTGGATGTAAAATTTAATTCTTCATCCAATGAGTACCCATGTTGCATACTTTATATGGGTCCTCCTACACGAAAAATGAGAAATACATGAAAAATGTGATTGAAATCACATTTTTTAATGTATTTCTAATTTTCCGTGTAGAAGGGCCCATCAAAAGTATGCAACATGGATACTCCTTGGATGCGGAATTAAATTTTGCATCCAACGAGTCCTCTCGCTCGAAATTTGAGTAAAAAATTTGGGAGATAAGTTGAAAATACGAGTTGAAAAAGTAGTTTTATTATTTTATTATTTTTAATCTTTTTACCCTTTTACTTAAAATATGGTGAAGCATCCCCCATGGTTGACATCATCATCTTGAATCCTATTAGTTCTTATAAAGTTTATTTTTGTTGTACATTTTTCTTAGGGGGGGCCATTTTAGACCTCAAAATTCCCCTAATGAGAGTGGGGGTTTTCCCTGGATTCTAGCCTACATTTGGTGTCATTGATCTATGTGTATTTGCTTTGATATTTTCTTGATGAAATAATAAGAAGAACATAATAAGAACTAAAGAAGATCACAAGTAAATAATCAAGAGCAAGAGGATCTTTATGCCTTTCTGATTCTCTAATAGGATCTGATATTTTCCTACTTGTATTATCTTTTTAATTTATAATGCATTCGTATGAGTTAGATTCCAACGAATCTCCAGAGAGGCGAGAGTCATCGTTAAACGTAGTTGAGGAAACTTCTATAATGCTGCATTGTTCAGAGAAATCTGAAACCAAAACCTCATCATAGACCGATTCTAAGCTTCCTGTGAGCTTGCCAACTGATATGTTGTTACTTTTTATTGAATTAAAATCCATTTTTATTCTGATGGCATATCCTTTATCTTGTCCACGCTCAAAACAAGCTTCAATTGTTCTAATATTCTTGTCTTGTCTTCTTTTGGCAATGTGTCCTTCCCTTTCTGCTTTCAAATCCGCTATAGAATAAATTATTCCATAAGAAATTTCGGATTACACAAGCCAATTCATGGTTCTTCTTAAACGATGAGCTTGAGAGACAGTCTAATGCATATCTGTCTTTCTTGATTTCACTATGAATTAGGGCTTTTCTTAGGCGTGAGAATGCCCTGTTGTTGGAATGGGTGCGAAACCTGTTTTTGATATAGGAAAAAGGAGGAGTTAGGTCAAAATATTTGTAGTTTTTTAGAAATATGATATATGATGCTCTTCTCTCTACCTTCACCCTGGTTTTATCGAGTGTACGAACCTCAATCCAGATTTTCATTCTGTACAAAGAATTTGTAAATGTTTCAATATTTTTGTGGTGATGAGTTTGATGTTTTAGAATTAGAAGTTGATCCACAATAGTCATTTTCGTCGATGTTTAGATTCTACATCAAGACCCATTGTCAAACATACATCTTGAGAAGAAGATACAACATGAAGTGATGTATAAATACACGTGAGAGTGCTTAAAGGGAGAAATGACTGACATGACATAGGCAGATGACTGATAGTAAGAAGAATGTAATGTGATGATAAAATAAAATGATAAATTAAAAGGATATAAAAAGAAATTCAGAAAGGAATTTTTTTTTTTTTTAATGTTTAGTTGATATTTTAATACATTTTATTAATAACATGTTGATGGGATTAATGAGGTATTTAGGTTTAAGGCGTACATGTAGTATGATAAGGTCAATGATACAATAAAGGAAGAAGATGAAGATGTACAGAGTCATCTAAGAACTTTTTAAGAATATTTTAGTTAATATTTAATGTTTTAAAAGTGTTTAATAATATCGATATTAACTGTTATTAATATTAATATTATTAATGTTTTTTTTTAATGTTATTAATACTATTAATGTCATATTAATCTTATTAATTTTGTTATTAATAGTTATATTAAAAATTTGACTTTGTATACCCCTTTATGCTCTAAGTGATCGAGGTTGTATTTAACAGATATCATATTATTTTGGATAGTATTCAAGGGTTTAAATGAGGTAGTTATTTCCTTATTCCTAAGAACCCTGGCTAATTTGTTGGTGACACCCTCTATGAAAGGGAGGTAAGCTCTACCACTTAGGGTTTTAGAGTTTGATGCAGGGGGCTTTGTCGAGGATCTGGATCTAGATTTCATGATAGCTTTGTTGATGTCTCTATTGCTATATCCTGTGTTTAATAAAACATTCCTTAAATTCTCCATTTCACTCTCGATATGCTCTTTGTCAGACATTCTTACAAATCTGGTGAAGAGTGTGTTGAGTACCCCATATTTTCAGTTGGATGGTGATGTGAATCAACGTGGAGGTGGCTATCTGTGTGAGCCTTCTTTCTGTATACTTTGTGATCTAATGATCCATCATTATTTCTTAGAAGAAGAATATCCAGGAATGGAATGCGGGTTTTCCCTCAATTTCCATAGTAAATTTAATGTCATCTGAAATGTTGTTAAGGTGGTTTAGGAAGTTATTCAGCTCCAAGTCTCCATGCGACCAACTTACACTTGTGTCATCAATGAATATAACCCAGAATTTAGGTTTAATAGGATAGGAATATAAGGCTATTTTCAAATTTATCCATAAAAAGGTTAGAAACTATGGGGGATATGGAGATCCCATAGCCACATAAGAGGTTTGTTCAAAGTACTCACCATGGAATGTAAAGAATGTAGAATGAAGACATACCTCAACAAGTTTGTATGTTTCAGGGTCATCAACCTCATATTATGCTTGGATAGCCTCTTCTAATGGATTTTTTGTTAAAGGATGGGTTACATCGAAGCTCATAATCTTGTCTTTCAGATCAAGCCTCATACTACTGATGAGTTTGACGAAATTGTTTGAGTCCTTAATGTAGGAGTCGGTCTTTCCTACCAGCAAGAATATGCTCTTGGCTACATATTTAGCTAATCCATATGTTGTATATCCAATTGTGTTTACGATAGGTCTAAGGGAGGTACCATTTTTGTAAATATTGGGGGCTCCATAAATCCTCGGGGCAGTCGAATCAATACAGGGATCCAATATCCAGCTACTTATATTATCTATTTTATTTATAATGCGTTCATTTGAGTTAGATTCCAGTGAATCTGGAGAGAGGTGGGAGTCATCGTTAAATGTAGTTGAGGATAATTTTGTAGTGGCTGCATTGTTCAGAGTAATCTAAAACCAAAACCTCGTTTTGGATTGATTCTAAGTTGTATGTGAGCCTACCAAATAATTTTTTGTTAATTTTTATTAAATTAAAATCCATTTTTGTTCTGCTGGAATTTTCTCTATCATGTCCACGCTTGAAACGAGCTTCAATTTTTTTTGATCTTCTTGTCATGTCTTATTTTGTAAATGTGCCCTTCCCTTTCTGATTTTAGAGCCACCATAGAATCAATTATAGTCCATAAGGCATTTCGGATTACATGATCCAATTCATGGTTCTTCTTAAAATTTGATCTTGAGAGACGATCTAATGCATATATGGCTTTCTTTATTTCACTACAAATTAGTGCTTTGCTTAGGCATGAGAATTCCCCACTGCTGTAATGGATGTGAAACCTTTGTTTGATCTCGGAAAAAGGAGGAGTTAGGTCAAAATATTTGTAGTGTTTTATAAATAGGAGATCTGATGATCTTCTCTCTATCTTCACCCTAGTTTTCTCGAGTGTATGAACCTCAATCCAAATTTCCCTTCCATACATAGAACTGATAAGTGTTTGAAGATTTATGTGGTGATGAGTTTAATGTTGTAGAATCAGAAGTTGATCCACAATAGTCATTTTGTCGTCGAAGTTTCGAGTCTACATCAAGACCCATTTCCAGGACTACATATTGAGAAAAAGTTACAACATGAAGCGATGTATAAATACAAGAAAGAGCTCTTAAAGGGAGAAATGGCCAACATAACATAGGAATATGACCGAAAGTAAGCGAAATGTAATGTGATGAGAAAATTAAATAATAAATTAAAAGGATATAAAAAGAAATTAAAAAATGAAATATAATTTTTTTAATGTTTAGTTGATATTTTAATACATTTTATTAATAACATGTTAATGAGATTAATGAGTTATTTAGGTTGAAGGCATACATGTAAAATGATAAGGTCAATGATACAATAAAGGATGAATATGAAGATGTATGAAGTCATCTAACAATTTTTTTAGAATATTTTAATTAATAGTTAATGTTGAGAGTGCAAGCTTCTGTGATCCATAACATTTTAATTATACATCTTCTAGGAAATCACATAAGAAATTTTGGAACCTACGCGTTTCGAACTACCAAGTGTAGCTCATCATCATGATAATGAAGATTGGCTGATCTGACATATATATTTATACCAAGAAGAGAGAAGCAATGGTCAAAACCCAAGAAAAATTAAAAAAGGTTAAAAAACGGTAAAAAATAAGATTAAAAATATAAAATAAACCAAAAATATAATTAACCCAAATGTTAAAAACGATAAAATAAAAAAAGAACAAAGAAAAAAAGAAAAAAAGAAAAAAAGAAAAAAGAACCAAAAACATAACTACCCCATCCTTAAAAACACAAGTCAAAACTAATATATTATTTTTAGTTTTGACTTGTGTTTTTAAGGATGGGCTAATTATGTTTTTGGTTTTTTTTTTTTTTTTTTTTTTTTTTGTGGACCATTTTTAACATTTGGGTTAATTATGTTTTTGGTTTATTTTATATTTTTATATTTTTGATCTTATTTTTGACCGTTTTTTAACCTTTTTTTAATTTTTCTTGGGTTTTGACCATTGCTTCTCTCTTCTTGGTATAAATGTATATGTCAGATCAGAAAATCTTCATTATCCTGATGATGAACTACAGTTGGTAGTTCGAAACGCGTCAGTGCCAAAATTTCTTATGTGATTTCCCGAAAGATTTATAATTAAAATAATAGTTAATGTTTTAAGAGTGTTGATATGATTAATGTTGCATTAATAATATTAATATAACATTAATAATATTGATATTAACTATTATTAATGATTTTTTATGTTATTAATACTATTAATGTCATATTAATATTATTAGTGTTATTATTAATAGTTATATTGAAAAAAAAATTATAAGTTGTTAATTAAAATTTTATAAGTTGTTGTTATTTGATGTTATTAACTTAAGGAGAGGGAGGGGAGAGTAAAGGAGTCATGGCAGGGAAAGGAGAAGGATGAGTATGAGTTATTAGGAGAGTGGCATTGTGTGAGTAGGGGAATCCAACTTTTGCTAAGTTCTATCCCTCCATCTTTGTTGAGATTGTTGGGAAGTTTTATGATCTCTAGAGCTTCACAAATCCTCCTTTTATAATAATGGTTCACCTTTGGGATTATTTCCATGTATTCAAGGAAAATTTGGTGACTAGTTTAAATTACATGAATGTTCGACAAGAGATAAGGATTTGGTCCTTCCATTCATGATATATACTCCATGTTCCTTAAGTCTGATCTTAAATGAAATCCTTGCCTCTACTGTAGTACTTGCCATAAGAAAATTTGAATTTTTATATGCCTTTATGCTGTAATTGATTGAGGCTATCTTTGACAGATCTCATCTTATTTTGGATAATATTCAAGGGTTTAACTTAGGTATGTATGTCCTTCTTCCTGAGCACCATGGATAATTTTTTAGTGACACCCTGGATGAAAGGGAGGTAGGCTCTACCATTTAGGGTTTGGGAGTTTGATGCAAGGGTTTTTTTATTGAGGATTCAGATATGGATTTCACGATAGATTTTTTGATGTCTCTGTTCTTGTATCCAGTGTTTAATAAAACATTCCTTAAATTCTCCATTTCACTCTCGATATGCTCTTTGTCATATATTCTTACAACTCTAGTGAAGAGTGTGTTGAGTACCCCCATATTTTGAGTTGGATGGTGATGTGAATCAAAGTGGAGGTTGCTATCTGTATACTTTGTGCCCTAATGATCCATAATTATTTCTTATAATAAGAATATCTAGGAATGGCATGCAATTTTTGTCCTCAGTTTCCATAATAAGTTTAATGTCATCTTAAATTTTGTTAAGGTGGTTTAGGAAGTTATTCAACCCCAAGTCTCCATGTGACTAGTTTACAGTTGTGTCATCAATGAATCTAACCCAGAATTCAGGTTTAAGAGGATAGGAATCTAAGGCTTTATTTTCAAATTTATCCATAAAAAGGTTAGCAATTATGGGGGATAGTGGACATCCCATAGCCACACCAGAGGTTTGTTCAAAGTACTCACCCTGGAATGTAAATAATGTAGAACGAAGACATACCTTAGCAAGTTTGGTTGTTTCAGGTTCATCAACATCATATACCACTTGGATAAACTCTTCTAATGGAATTTTTGTGAAAAGATGAGTTACAAAAAATCTCACAATCTTGTATTTTAGATCAAGCCTCATGATACTGATGAGTTTGACGAAATGGTTTGAGTCCTTAATGTAGGAATTGACCTTTCCAACCAGAGGGGCTATGATGTTAGCCACATATTTAGCTAATCCATATGTGGTAGATCCAATTGCGTTTATGATAGGTCTCAGGGGGGTACCATTTTTTTAAATATCTGGGGCTCCATAAATCATGGGGGTAATTTAATTGTTGGGTAAAAGGAACTTTTTTTAATCCTTTGTCAATATTGGAGTATTTGATGGCTCTCTTTACTTCATTGATAATCCACGATATAGGGTTGTCTTTATGATTCTTGTAGCTACCACTATTGTACAAGTGGTTTTTCATTTTTGAGATATAATATTCCTTATTAATTACCACTGTGGCACCTCCTTTTTCAACTTTTAAAATAACAATATCTGCATTTTTCCTTAGGTTTTTGAGAGCTAGTAACTATCCTTTACTTAGATTACTCTTTGGTGTTTTTTCTTTCCTTAAGATGACAACACAATCTTGTCTTATTGGCTCTTTTTTCTCATCCCTTAGACTATGAATCCCATCCTCTATTCTGCAAATAATGTAGAAATTACACCAATGGATTCTATCCGATCATGCAATGTACTAAAACAAGATACTGAATCCTTCTACAATATTTGCGGAATATAAATCATGATCACTCAATCACATGAAAGTAAGAGAAATAAGTAAATCAATCGCACAACACAAGATTTTCCTGGGGAAAGCAACTTCTCAAAACCCTTCCATCTTTATTGTATAATCAACCAAGGAATCATGAAACAATACAATGCATGTGTGCTCACAAGAACCTCATACACTCTACTAATTGTCTCACACTGATCTAGGAAAAATTGGACCAATACATAGCCAATTTCATGCCTACCCTCAGCTTGCAAGGCGAACCTCATACACTCTAATAATTGTCTCACATGGATTTAGGAAAAAATGGACCAATACATAGCAAATTTCCCGCCTACCCTTAGCTTGCCTTGCTCACACAATCCCTAGGAAAAATAATTCCTATTAAAATAGGAATTCCAACCTTCCTTGACTGCACAATCCATCATGGGCTTCATGTGGCTTTATAACTGCACCTAGGAAGTTCGCTAAAAATACAATTGATAGTTCACTTGCCTTTACCTTTGTCACAACTAGGTTGTCATCAGAATTGACATGCATGCAACTACTAATAGTGAATCATCAGTTACTTGGTAGATCACTACTAGGGAATTAAATCTATTTTAATTCACTTGATCTTCCACTAGCTTATCAATCAGTTAGAACTAGTTAAATGGGTTTTAAATAAATTAATTTGAGTTAACTAATTGCACTCACATCACACTAGTGCTACAACTGCAACTGGACTCTGTAAATAATAGAATAACTCCACATGCCTACTCTTTGACCCTCAACTTACAATTCTTGAGCTGACTAAGTATATCACACTTATTTAAGTATTACAAGTTGTTATGAGATAAGATTACAATTTATTTTCCAATTTATTTAAAAATTGGTTACCAACATTCTCACTAATATGTCACTAAAATTCCTCACTCATGTGTGACCTGGAATCCGACACTAGTATGTGGTGCATTTTATTTTTGAATTTCAACACTCCCTCGTCAACAAGAAATGTATTATCTGCTACCCCGATCCTTCCTCTGTGGTATTCAAATTTTCTCTTTGCAAGCATCTTCGTCAAGATATCTGCATCCTTATCTTCTGTGGGAATATACTGCAACAACATAATGTGCCTTTGAACACAATCTCTGAGATGGTGGTACCGATTTCAATATGCTTGGACCTGTCATGGAATATCAGATTAACCGAGAGTTTTATGCAACTCTGGTTATCACAATGTATCACCGTCGGATATATTTGATGACCAAACAAACCAAAAAGTATCTTCCTCATCAAGATGGCCTCGCATGCAGCTTGAATAGCTGCCATGTACTCTACCTCTGTTGAACTCTGTGCAACTGTTCTATGCTTCTTGCTGTACCAAGAAAATGTTGCTGATCCTATGCTGAAGATGCCCCTTAATGTTCTCTTCATGTTTGATAGAGTACCTTCCCAATCTGCATCGATGAAGCCTTAAAGATTCACTCCCTCTATCCGTCTGTAGCATAATCCATACTCTGTAGTTCCCCTGAGATATCTCAACAGATGCTTCCTCGCCTTCAAAAAGAGCTTGGTAGGCTTAACCATAGCTTGAATAAGCTAGTTAAATGCATAGCATATGTCTGGTCATGTGTTCACCAAATACATAAGTGAACCCAAAAGCTGCCTGTAAACAATAACATCCACTACCTCACCTGAAGTAGCATCCTTCTTCCTCCAGTTACCTGCAAGAAAAGTCTCCATGGGTTTTCTGCCCTCCATGTGGAATTTCCTCAGAATCTCCTTGGCATAATTTCCTTGAGATACAAATATCTCCCCCATCTCTTTGCCATATTTCCAAGCCAAGGAAATAATTCAAGAGCCCCATGTCCTTCATTTCAAACTCTCTTGCAAGAACCTCTTTGAAAGAAGTTATGAGCTGCTCATCACCCATCAATATAAGATAATCTACATAAAGTATAATAATCAAAATCTTACCATCAAACACAATATGATATAGGTTCGAATCCACTTCACCCTTTGTGAATCCCAACCCGATGAAATAACTGTCGATCTTGGTGTACTAAGCATGAGGTGCTTGCTTCAACCCATACAATGATCTCTTGAGTTTGCACACATGTGACTCCCTGTCAAAGGTCTCAAAAACTTCTGGCTGCTCAATGTACACTTATTCTCAATAAATCCATTGAGAAAGGATGTATTTACATCCATCTGATGTATCTGCAACCCCATCTGCAGTGGGAGTGCAAGGATAGATCTAATTGATGAGTACCTTGCAATCGGTGCAAAAGTCTCCTCATAGTCAATCCCCTCTACCTGTGTGAATCCTCAGGCCACAAATATAGCCTTGTATTTATCCACACTCCCATATGCTGCTTGATTCACCTTGTAGATCTACCTGGATCCAACCACTAACTTCCCCACTGGTCTTGGGACCACTTCCCATGCACTATTTTTGATAATGGATTCATACTCCTCAACCATGGCATCAACCCATGTTGACTGTTTCATTTATTCTTCAAAAGATTATGGTTTTGTCACATTACACTCTCTCATAAGAGCCATGTATCTAGTTTACCTGTCTAGGGACCTTCTCTACCTGCGCTGTGATGTAGGTGCACCTACAAGCTCTGTCGCATCTAGCATCAATCTGTCATCCTGTCTGATACACTTCCTACCATTTTTGGTGGATGGATCTCCATAAGTGGTAACTGCCACTCCATGATCCTCTTCTTGTGGCTGCTCCACATCCTGAGGTTCATCCTTTGGAACTAATATTTCCTCATTTACATGCAGATCAAACTCCCTCTCAAGGGACAATTGCATGGATTTCTTATCATCAAATTTAACATCTCTCCTGAAAATTGTCATCCTGTTAGCCGAAAAATACACTCGATAGTTGTGGGGAGTATCACTGTACCCAAAAAATATCCCAACCTATGTTGTTAGTTATAGCTTCTTCCTGGCATATTTTGTCACATTGAAATAGATAGATGAGCCACAAATTTTAAAATATGAAACATCTAGTTTCTTACCTTAAAAAGCCTCCTCTGGTCTACTCATGTCAAGTATCCGATGAAGACTACGGTTCTACACAAATATTGTTGTGTTACATGCGTCTATCCAAAGATGAAATGATAGGCCCTGATCATATAACATAGCTCGTGCTGCTCCCATAATTTTTCTATTCTTTCTTTCTGCAAACCCATTTTGTTGTGGGTTATGAGGTGCAATCAATTCTCTCTGAATTCCCTCTTTGGCGCAGAATTTATTGAATTCATTATAGATATACTCACCACCATTTTCGCTCCTTAGAGCCTTCACCTTCTTCCATGTATATTTCTCTACTAGTGCTTTGAACTCACAAAACTTGGAGAACATATGATCTTTCTTCTGTAGAAAGAAGATCCAACAGTCTCTAGAAAAATAATCAACAAAAATCACATAATACCTGTGATTTTTTATGGAAGGTGTAGTGAATGGTCCACACACGTCTCAATGAACTCTCTCAAGGATTGTCGTTGCTCAGTTCTCATTCTCATGAAAAGTGGCTTTAGTATACTTCCCCATGGTACATCCCTTGCATGTGTCTATATGTGCAAGCATACCCTTTGGAAGACCTATAGAAATATGCTACATGATCCTCAAAGCACTATGGTGTAGATGGCCCAATCTCCTGTGCCATAACTCACCTGTATCCTGACTCACTACTTCCCTTGCTTTACTGCTCAATGCTGCGTAGCCATCTACATCAAGTTTGTAAAGGTTCTTCACATGAACCCCAATATTATTTACCTATCCTATGGCTTTGTTATGAAGGAAGGCCTTTCCTTCACTGAAAACCACATCATATCCAAGATATTCCAACATAGAAACTGAAACGGAATTATTTTTCAAGCCTGGTACATGCATGAAATCTTTTAATATGAAAGGTTTACCTGAATTTCTCTAGAAAGTAACTATACCAATCTTGGTAGCGTTGTACCTCCTGTCATCACCCATCTCGATGTGTATATGAAGATCCTTCTCCTCCAAGCTACTAAAGAGTTATATGTTTCCCGTCATGTGGAAATATGCTCCACTATCCAAGTACCACATAGATTCCATCACAGTTGATGGCATGCATGCGATGAGAGAGAAGTCCAACTCAAACTGTGAGGCCAAAGCTTCACCCACTGCAACACTTAGAGCCTTATTTTTGTTCTTCTTCTTTTGTGGAAAATGTGTGGCATAGTGTCGATGATTATGATAGTGAAAACATTTCACCTTCGACATGTCACGCTTCTTGCCTTCTTTGCTGATCTCCGATTTGGAATAAGAATTCTTCCCCTTCCCCTTATTTGCCTCACCAACCAAGGCACAATTTTCCTCATCATCAGTCTTGGATGAGTATCCATCCTTGGTATTCTGCCGAAACTCTTATTGAACCAAATACGACCATAGTCGCTCCCAATATGGTAACTTATCCCTCCCATTCACAGAGTCCTGGTAACTATGCCAGCTCTTGGGAATGCTTCGAAGTGCTAGGCTCACCAAGTCATCATCAACTACAGTAATCCCAACACTTCCAAGATCTTCTAGACATTTAGTGAACTTGGTCAAGTATTTCTAGATTATGTCACCCTTGAGTGCCAATTTTCTGTGGTCATTGCTGCTTTGAAACATATCTGTCAAGGCCTTCCACATAGCATATGGAGTTTCCTTTCCATGGAGACTCAAGACAATAAGATCTTGAACTCCTCTAACAAGATCCTCCTCGCCTTTGATACCTTCTTCTTCCATGCATCAAGAAGTTGGGCATCTGCTGCTGCGAGCTTGGGAATATCAATATCTATGAATTCATTCAAACCATTGTCCTCCAACACTGCCTCCATCCTATCCTTCCATGCAATATAATTTGAACTTACCTCGAGTGCATATTCGAGTCTCAAGCCATTGAAAGACATCTTGATTCGCTTCTAGCTCCAAAGAAACTATCTGCAAATTTGAATATTGTTCAACACAAACTCAATTTATTCTCCACTATTTTGATTCCTGGCGCTCTGATACCATGTAGAAATTACACCAATGGATTCAATCCGATCATGAAATGTACTAAAAAAATATACTGAATCCTTCTACAATATTTTGGGAATATAAATCATGATCACTCAATCACATGCAAGTAAGAGAAAGAAGTAAATCAATGGCACAACACAAGATTTTCCTAGGGAAAGAAACTACTCAAAACCCCTCCATATTTATTTTATAATAAACCAAGAAATCATGAAACAATACAATGCATGTGTGCTCATAAGAACCTCATACACTCTACCAATTGTCTCACATCGATCTAGGCAAAATTGGACCAATACATTGCCAATTTCCTACATACCCTATTCCTGCCTTGCTCACTCAATCCCTAGGCAAAATAATTCCTGTTAAATAGGAATTCCAACCTTCCTTGAATGCACAATCCATCACGGGCTTCCTGTGGCTTTATAACTGCATCTGGGCAGTTTGCTAAAAATACAACTGATAGTTTACTTTATTTTAACCTTTGTATCAACTGCGTTGTCATCATAATTTACATGCATGAAAATATTAATAGTGAATCATTAGTTACTTGGTAGATCACTACTTGTGAATTAAATCTATTTTAATTCACTTTATCTTCCATTAGCTCATTAATCGGTTATAACTAGTTAAACTGATTTTAACTCAATTAATTTGAGTTAACTGATTGCACTCATGACACACTAGTGCTACAACTACAAATGCACCCTGTAAATAATATAATCACTCTACATGCATACTCTTTGACCCCCAACTTGAAATTCTTGAGCTAACTAAGTCTATCACACTTAGTTAACTATTACAAATTTTTATGAGATAATATTACAATTTATTTTCCAATTTATTTAAAAATTTTTTGCCCACATTCTCACTAATGTGTCACTAGAATTCCTCACTCATGTGTGACTTGGAATCCCACACTAGTATGTGGTGCATTTTCTTGTTGAATTTCAACAAATAATTTCCTTAGTTGGAATGTGCTCAGGGGTTATTGCAAAGTTTTGTCCTTTGTTCAATAATTCTAACTCATCTTTCTCCAGAACGTAGGATGATATGATGACTACATTCTTGTTTCTCTAACAATAACTTTCATTGGGGAATCACCCTTATTGTTATCATCAAGAGAGGGGTTGTTGGCACTTACACCATTGAAAAATGAAAAGGAAATTGGAACTTGTAGTCGAATCAACACAAGGATCCATTACCTGGATGCTTATATTATATTTTTTATTTATAATGTGTTGATCTGAGTTAGATTCTAACGAATTTGGAGAGAGGTGGGAGTCATCATTAAATTTAGTTGAGGAAACGTTTGTAGTCTCTTTTAACAAAACACAATTGGAACCTGTAGTCAAATCAATACATGGATCTGATATAGGGCTACTTATATTATCTTTTTATTTATAATGCGTTGATATGAGTTATACTAGCGAATATGGAAAGAGGCAGGAGTCATCGTTAAGCACATTTGAGGAAAATTTTGTAGTGTTGCAATGTTCAGAGAAATTTGAAACCAAAACTCATCGTAAACTGATTCTAAGCTGCTTGTGAGCTGCCAAATGACATGTTGTTACTTTTTATTGAATTAAAATCCATTTTTGTTTTGCTGGAATTTCCTCTATCCTGTCCACACTCAAAACAAGCTTCAGGTTTTCTGATCTTATTGTATTGTCTTATTTTGGAAATTTTCCCTTCCCTTTATGCTTTCAGAGCCACTATAGAATCAATTATAGTCCATAAGTCATTTCAGATTACACGAGCCAATTCATGGTTCTTCTTAAAATTCGAGCTCGAGAGACGATATAATGCATATCTGGATTTCTAGATTTCACTACAAATTAGAGATTTGCTTAGGGTTGAGAATTCCTTGCTATTGGAATGGGTGCAAAGCCTGTGTTTGATCTTGAAAAAAGGAGGATTTAGGTCAAAATCTCTATAGTGTTTTAGAAATAGGAGATATGATGTTCTTCTCTATATCTTCAGCCTGGTTTTCTCGAGTGTACGAACCTCAGTCCAGATTTCCCTTCTGTATAGAGAACTGATAAGTGTTTGAATATTTATGTGGTGATGAGTTTGATGTTGTAGAATTAGAATTTGATCCACAATAGTCTTTTTGTCATCAACGTTTCCAGTCTACATCAAGACCCATCGTCAATACTACATCTTGAGAAGAAGATACAACATGAAGCAATTTATAAATACAAGCGAGAATGCTTAAACAAAGAAATGACCGACATGAGATAGGAATATGACCGACAATAAGCGAAATGTAATTTGATGGGAAAATAAAATGATAAATTAAAAGGATTAAAAAATAAATTAAAAAAGGAAATATAATTTTTTTAATGTTTAGTTGATATTTTAATATAATTTATTAATAACATGTTGATGGGATAATGAGGTATTTAGGTTGAAGGCGTACATGTAATATGATAAGTTAAATGATACAATAAAGGATGAAGATGAAGACGTATGGAGTCATATAAGAACATTTTTAGGATATTTTAGTTAATAATTAATGTTTTAATAGTGTTGATAAGATTAATGTTGTATTAATAATATTAATATAACATTAATAATATTGAGATTATTATTATTATTATTATTTTTATTTTTATTTATTTTATTTTATTTTATTTTTTTATTTTTATTTTCTGGGTGGTTCACGTTCCTATGTTCCCACACACATGTAAAGCTACATCCATGGTATTAAGTATCTCAGTTAATCCTCCAGAAGGGATCTACTGTTGGCCTAACACTGAGGCCTAAGCCCACAGGCGTCTAGGAGGTTTGATCCTGTGACCTCTCAATCTGGGAGTACTTCCAAGCGGGGACTCAACCAATTGAGCTAACCCTTGGGGCTTATTGAGATTAACTATTATTAATATTAATATTATTTATTTTTTTAATTCTATTAATAATATTAATGTCATATTAATCTTATTAATGTTGTTATTAATAGTTATCATTGAAAAAAAACTTACAAATTGTTAATTTTTTTTTTAAAGTTGTTGTTATTTAATGTTATTAATTTGAGAGGGAGGGGAGAGTAAAGGAGTCAAGGTGAAGAAAATATAAGGATGAGTATTAGTTATTAGGAGAGCGACACTATGTGAGCAGGGGGATGCAACTTTTGATAAATTTTATCCCTCCATCTCTATTGAGATTGTTGGAATGTTTTATGATCTCTAGGGCTTCATGAATTTTCATTTAGTCTTGACAATGGGTCTTGATGTAGAATGGAAATGTCGACGACAAAATGACTACTGTGGGTCAAATTTTGATTCCGCAACATCAATCTTTGGGTCTATTTTCTTGATTATTGTGCATTGTTAAATGGTGTTATTTATTGTTGATGAATATTTATAATATATGGTGTTAACAATATTTAATTCTCTGTGAAGTTAAAAAGAATAGTAATTGATAAGAAACACTGGTTCACCCCCCTATCAATATTTCCAATAGAGGTGTGGACACTCATTCAAAATTTGCAGCAAGATCCCAATGCATTTGACAAATTTATCTGGAAGAGTGATTCACTGTGGTACAAAAATCACTTATATATATGTAAGAACTCACAATATTTCAAACAAAAGGTTATTTTGGAATTTCACACCTCTCCTATAAGATGGCACTTGATATTTTTAAAAACATACCACTGAGGGTCAAGAAGGAATTTATTCAAGATGGCCTTCAATATAATATTTATAAGTTTGTGGTAGAATGTTTGGATTTCCAACAAAATAAAGTTGAGAAACTTAAGAACCCACGTTGTTTACAACAATTAGCAGTTTTAAGTCAATGTTGGGAGGATGTCTCAATGGATTTTATCATAGGTCTACCCAAGTTCGAAAGAAAGAGTGCAATCATGGTGGTAGTTAATAGACTTACCAAATATGCACACTCTTATGCACTATCTCATCCTTTCAAAGCTAGTATAATTTATATTGCATTTGTGGAAAAAAATCAAAAGCTACATGGAAATCCAATGATTATTTTAAGTGACAGAGATCCCATTTTCACTTGAATTTTTCATAGAAAATTATTGTCTTGTCACTAGTACTCAACTAGCTCATAGCTCATTTTATTATCATCAATATGATAAGAAAACTAAGATAGTGAACCAATGTTTGGAAGGATATATTCATTTCTTTTTATCTAATAAACAAACACAATGAGTCAAGTGGTTACCTCTTACATAATGGTGGTATAACACTTCCTTCCATATCGCAGAAAAAATGACCCCATTTATGGCACTTTATGGATATCATTCACCATCCATCACATCATATCTAAGAGACAATTCTAAGGTTAAATCAGTGTAAGATCACATTGAACATCAACAATAAGTTCTCCAAATCCTCAAGGATAACCTGAGTCTGGTGTGAATTGAATGAAACAACAAGCAGATCAACGTCACAATGAAAGAAGTTCTGACATGGGTGATAAATTACAGCTACCACCATACAAACAAATTTCCCTCAAAAAAGTTAAGAAGGATAATAAATTATCACCTAAGTACTATGGCCCTTACAAGGTGTTGCAAAATATTGTCACCATGGCATAAAAATTGGATCTTCTTGAATCTCTGATCCAATTGGAAAATGGCATCAACCTATGGTATTTACCCATGGTATCCACCTATGATATTATAACTCAAAAATGATATAAATAGTGAGCTTCACTTTTTAAGGGGAAAGATGGGCCCTCCAGTGGTAATGGCCAAAATTTTATTTCGTTTAATAAATTGATTCTTGAATGGTTACCTCCCTTATGTATTCAATGCTTATATTGAATTTTGTGTCATGTATTTCCTCTTTCCTCTCTCATTATTCAACTCTCCTAGATATTTACCCCTCCCAGGATCTAGATCAATGGTAATAGAGCGAGTTATGATTCCATGGAAATCTCCCGTGAAAATTGTCATATATACTCATAATATTTCATTTTGCATTTAGGGAAGGGACCAAAAATAACTGTTTATTTCAATTAATTTTTTGACTACTTCCAATTTGATGTGCTTACTAACCGGTGAATAAGGGTTTCAGATTAAAACCTCACATTTGTTTCCATCAATACGACTACAATTGGAAAAGCCACATCACCAAATAGAAACCCATGAATAGCCATTACATGCTCAACCTCAATATATCAATTCCCTACCTTTGAATACTCTCTTTTCGGATGCACGATTACCCCCCAGGAAAAAAAAAAAAAAAACCGAAGTCGCATCCCACCCAACTGCTAGATTTTAATTGGATAGGGTTCTCAAAAACACAGATTTGTTCTCACTATTTGGTGCATGGCCCACATGGGGTGAGGGAGGCCTATTATTCTACGGAAATTGAATACGAGATGGTAGTTGTGCTTATGGGTATCGATATTCATCTATTGTGACCTATGTACCTACTCCAACGTATTGGTGGCACCGTAATTATTTCATCAAAGACAATGATTTCCAGTTAGGTAACCAACCCTTTAGTTGTATTGGAGGATGCATAAAGTAATGCATGCTTGGATCCCTTCTATCTTGTGTTAGGGGTATATCTTAGCGATCCAATTTCAAAAGTAGAACCCCACAATGTTTTCATTAAAAAATAAAAGAAGAAAAGGTTATGTCTTTCAAGGTTTTGAGTTCTTGTCTTTCAAGCCACACATGATCTACAAGTTGAAAATTTGATTTTTTTTGGAAATAGGTATGAGTCAATTAGAAAAGAGTGTAAGTTCTCAAGGAAAATCAATAAAATACATCTATGGTGGGAATTTCTCAGTCAACATATTTTTCATAAAGATATTATGGGTCAACTCAGGTTTCTCCATCTCAACCTAGAATGGTAAGCCCCTACCCTAATTTTTTATCATACCAAATGCCCTTATCATATGTGTAAAGATACCACCTCAGTAGCATCAGTATTTGTGTTTTTGGTGAACCTATGATCTCAAGCCCTGACAAGATGTTTTAGAGCACCTCTCTAAGTTTTTCAATCCACAAGTTCAATCACACAGTTGGGAAACTCCAAGCACCTGAATCTTTTCCATCTTTTGATCACCAATCTCGATTCTACTTTGGAGTGATGTGTGGCCCCTCTACAAACAAAATATTTTCATTGGTGCATGACAAATACATTAGAGATGGTTTTACCTCTTTATTATCACACACCCTCTTTTGATGATGTCTTTTATGCTTTAAATTGTTGGCCCACATTATTAATCTATGGTGTATGTGGAGTAGAGAATAATAAATATATATGGAGGGATTGTCCAGCTTGAACTAATTCTTTTTCTCATTTCTATATCTATTTTTCTCATCAAATCCATTAGATGTAATACCAAGTGTACTGATGCTTGATATTCTTCAACTATTTTTTCTTTTTGTGGCATCTTCATCAAACGAAGGAATCTAAACTGAAGGTTTACCGAAATTTGGCATGGCTAAATTTATGAGGGAATCTACGTTGCATTGAAAAGACATTTCTCTCATCTCTGTTACACCCACAATTGGATGGAAGAGTGAGCCTACTATCCAAAGGGTTGGTCACCAAGCTATTGATGTATAAAAGGTGTCTTTTAACTCCTATTTATCCTAAATTAATTATCAATCCAGGTACGATTTTTATCTCAAGAGTGTACTCAGTCTGAGGCTGCAATTCAGTATAAGAGTAATGCTCTTCAATGTGCAGTATAGCGTCTTAAATACAAGAGTAAACGAATGCTTGAAAATGAAATCTAATTACAACAATATGAAACTCAATGTTCCGAAGTTCAATCACTCACTCAACAATCATCAGTCAAGGATGCAGTAGTAATAACTCTTTCCTCTGTCAACTGATGTAAATGAAATCAAATATGAACAAGGTAATCAATATGAAAACGTAGGCAGTAACAACCAATGTCCTTTACAGTTGATGATCTTACACTCCAAAATAAACAACTAATTGGAAATGATAACTCAATTGAATCAACAATGCGGATAATGGAAATAGAATAAACAAGCTTTCTACAATATTATCCCAAAGCAAACCAAAGACTTACAAGAAAAGAATAAATAGTAAAGCTAGTTATCAAAAATGAACAACAAAGCTATTTAATGGAAATTAGCAAACCTATTTAATGGAAATGTACAACAAACTATCTAATGAAATGAACAACAAACTCTTTAATGAAATGAACAACAAATTATTTCTAATGGAAATGAACAACAATCCTGAATAGTGAAGCTCTGTATCTGCAAAGCATAACAATACAAATTATAAAGAAATAAATAATCTTGTTATGTGGAAAGAAACAACAACGTGATTCACTGATGCAACACACCAATTTCATAAATCATTAAAAAGTAAGCTATAAACTATGATAACTGTGAAGCAATGCAGTTTAAAGGAAATGAAAAATAATGCAAATAATCACACGACTGGAATTGGAATTTAAAGGTACAAATAGTAGGTGGATCCACCAGGGCCGGGCCCTTAGCCGCTAGTGAAGCACTGCCGAATTACTTCAGTATCAAATAATGGAATGAAAACCAAATTATGTATTAATCATATGTAGCAGAGTTTACAAGCAATCACACTCTGTTTTAATTAACGAGGGTCGATGAACAATCCTGAAATTAAAAAAGGAAATCTGAATAATCATAACATGTCTCCTTATGTGATTTCTACAAGCGCTGTTCTTTTATAACAGCCATCGGATGAAACAAGAATTATAGATAACTTTGAGCAGCGATCCCTCAAGATTGAGAGATCCTGAGGGATTCGCTCTATCTTCCATCTCCAGATATCGTTTTGTCTTCTTACGCTGATGCCGCGTTGTTCCTTTCTTTACTTTGACTGTGCGCTCCAATCTTGATCTTCTTGTCTGGATACAGCCTTTTGTTGAAGGGACCGCAGTTACACCTGCCTTATCTTTTCCTCCTGAATGGTGGCTTCCCACTTCATTTAGTTCCTATATAGAAGAAAAGACAATCTTTAGTTAATTTCACAATAAGCACTAATCTCCTCAATTCTATTGTAATTCTTCAATATATTATCATTCTAGAATATAAAGGAGTCATGATTAAAGGAAAAAGATAAAGAAATTACATGGAAAATGCGTACCTTTTCCAATGCTCAACACAAGCATTGGCATGTTGTTTCACCACATCATGGACTGGAAGATCACAATTGTGAGGATCAATCATTGGGCACTAGTTTGAGAATGGATCATTATGCACTGATCTGAGAATCGATCACATGGAAAAAATTTCAATAAAATGTGAAGGAACATGCCCTAGTATTATACAAATGATGTTGATTTGTCCCATGGACTTAAAAATTGGAAATTTTTGTTGTAGGCCACCCTCAATAATACCTTGAACTTGAGGAACTACTCAACATGCAAGATTATGAAAAGATACACTAGTCACACCAATAAGGTGTACTTCATGATTTAGACATTTTCTACGACGAATGGAAAATACATTTCTAGTGCTTAATAGCAACAAAAAGGGGTTGTAATGCCAATGCATTCTACTCCTCTGACTCATTTGCCACCACAAGCCCAAATAGTGAAGTCTTAAGGAAGTTCTTTCAATGGCACAAGACCAATAATGAACACAGATTCTCAACTAATAAATGGAGTATATTAAAAGAATAAGCACAATGTTGTAATACCCATATCCTTACATATGTCTGGAATTGGAATGGCTCATATACAATGCCTGAATAGCCACTTCATCCAATGTAAATCCCGATAGTTATGGGAGGTTGTTCCCTAGTTAATTTACTACACTACAAGCCAATCATGGGTCGTATGATGGTGCATATCGCGAGTTTACACCATTATACATAGATGCCTATGCCTCATCATTGATATTAACTTCTTCTAGATGTAATGTGAATTATGTATATTCTTATATAATATCAAATTTCCAATCCGAAAATAGTTCTACATGAACAAACCATTTGAAAGGGGTTATTGCAGTTAAGGTTCTAGTAAGAATTTACAAGGGCAAGCCACCAGATTTCTACCAGGCAGATTGGAAACCAAACTATCTTGAGGTCCATTTTCTAGGCCATGCACTTTTAGTCTCACATTTTTACCACAAGAATTATAGGGCATCTCTATCCATGAACCCTCGTTCATCGTGGTTATAAGTCAACCACACAAAACCCTTGCCATCGAAATCCATTTGTTATTACATAGATTTCGAGTATCACAGTTGGAACACAAGCATTACAGGGTATCTCTATCCTTGGATCTTCATCATGGTTTTGGGTCATCCAAAAACCCATGGTTATGGGTCAACAACATAAATAATTTGTCCTCAATAAGACTTGGTTTTTGGTCAACAACAAACCCACTGTTAATGGTCAACCACGCAAAACCATTTTATTCATTTGCTCATGTTCAACAAAAGCTTCTCATGAAGGAACTTGACACAATGGGGACCATTTCTTCTTAGGGGGAATGAGTGATATGAATGGAAAATGGAATCTAACCATGGTATTTACCCGTGGTATTGTAACTGAAAAAGGCTATAAATAGTGAGCTTCAATTTGTAAAGGGATAGATGGGTCCTCCACAATGTAATGGCCAAATTTTTATTTCATTTAATAAATTGTTTCTTGAATGGTGATCTTCCTTATGTATTCAATGCTTATTTTGAATTTTGGTTTCATTTATTTCCTCTTTCCTCTCCCGTTGTTCAACTCTCTTAGATCTTGGCCCTTCCTAAGATTCAGATCAGTCATACCAAATCATGTTATGATTCCATGGAAATCCCTAGTGAAATTTCTTAGATCTACTCATAATATTTCATTTTTCATTTAGAGAAGGGATTGGAAAAGATAGTTAATTTCAATACTCTTTTGGGGTACTTCCAAATTTATGTGCTTAGTAACCAGTGAATAATGGTTTCAACTTAAAACCTACACATTTGTTCCCATTGATATGCTTGCAACTGGGAAAGAAACAACACCAGCTTAAAACCCCACGAGTAGCCATTACATGCTCAACCCCAGGAGACCTGTTCCCTCACTCTGCAATCTCTCTTTACAGATTCACAACTCCTCCCCCCCCAAAAAAAAACAAGAAAAAACTCGCAATCTTGTCTCTAATAAGTCGCCTCCCACCCGACCACTAGATTTTAATTGGGTAGGGTTCTCAAAATGCATATTTTTTCTCACTATTTGGTACATGACCTACATGGGGTGAGCGAGGCCTATTATTCTATGGAAACTGAAAATGAGATGGTAGTTATGCTTATGGGTATCGATCTTGATCTGCTGCGACCTATGTCCCTACTCTGATGTATTGGTGGAACCGTCATTATTTCATCAAAGGAAATGATTTTCAGCTAGGTAACCACCCCTTTGGTTGTATTGGAGGATGCATAGGGTAACACACACTCGGATCGCTTCTAACTTGTGCCAAGAGTATATCCCGGTGATCCAATTTCACCAGTAGAACCCTGCAAGGTTTTATTTAAAAAACAAGAAGACGAAAGGATTCTGTCTTCAAGGTCCTAAGGTATTGTTTGCTAGGGCACATAGGATTTAAAAGTTGGAAATTGAATTTATTTTGGAAACAGGTATGAGTCGAGCAATAGAGAGTGTAAGCTCTCAAGGGAAACTCGATAAAATAAATATATAGTGGGAAGTTTCTAGTCAAAAAAGTTTTCATAAACATGTTATGGGTCAAATCAATATGCTCCATCTCAACCTAGAATGGTGAGATCCTACCCTACAACTTGTTGATCGTACCAAACCTCCTTATCATCTGTGTAAGTATCTCACCTCAACAACATCATTATTTTTGGTGAACCTATGATCTCAAGACCTGGAAATTTATTTTAGAGAACCTCTCTAAGGTTTTTGACCCACAAGTTGAAGCATGTAGTTGGGTGGCTCCAAGCACCTAAATATTTTCTAACTTTTGATCACCAAGTCTAATCCTACTTTGGAGTGACATGCTACCCCTCTACACACCATTTCTTTTTGTGCATGAAAAATATGTCAGAGAGGGTTTCAAATCTTCATTATTGCGTGCCATTTTTTGATGACATCTTGTATTCCATAACTCATTGGCCCACATTATTAACTGGTGTCATACATGGAGTAGATGATAATAAATATATATGGAGGGATTTTAATCTTTACCATTGATTTTTCTCATTTTTATATCTTTTTTTATTATCTAATCCATCAACTAAAAGAGCAGGTGTACTGATGCATGATTTTATTTGACTAAACAATTATTTATTTATTTATTTATTTTTTATTTTTTATTTTTTTTTTAATTTTTAATTTTTAATTTTTAATTTATTTTTATTTATTTAATTTAATTTAATTTTTTATTTTATTTATTTTTTATTTTTATTTTTATTTGTTTATTTTTTTTTTTTTAAATTTTAAATTTTATTATTATTATTATTTTTTTAATATTTTTTTAATATTTTAATATTTTTTATATTTTTAATTTTTTATTTATTTATTTATTTATTTTTTTTTTTTTTTGTGATGATTTCATCAAAGGAATGAATCTAAACTAAAGGTTTACTGAAACTTGATATGGATGATTTTCTAAGGGAGTTTTTGTTGAATTGAATAACCATTTATCGCATCTTTGTTACACCCACGGTTGGATAGAAGCATGAGCTTACTGTCCAAAGGGTTGGTCACCAAGAATTTGCGAGTCATTTCATCACACCATGGACTGGAAGATCATAATTGTGAGGATAAATCACTAGACGCTAGTGTGAGGATGGATTGTTATGTGCTGATTTGAGAATCAATCACACGGAAAATTTTCAATTAAATGTGAAGAACCATTCCCTAATATTAAAAAAAAAGTGTTGACATATCCCTTGGAGTCACCAATGGGAAATTCTTGTTGGATACCATCCTTGATAACACCTTGAAGTCAAGGAACTACTCAGTATAAAATATTATGAAAACATACAATAGTCACACCAACAAGGTGTACTACATGATTTCAACATTTTCTGTGATGAATGGAAAATACATTGCTAGTGCTTAGTAGAAGCAATTGGGGGCTACAATGCTAACACAATCTCCTCCCTAGGCTCAACCTCCACCACATGCCTAACGAGTGTAGTCTGAAGTAATTGATTTTAATGCAAGACCAATAATGAACATGGAGGCTCAACCAGTAAATGGATTCTATTAAAAGAATAAGCACAATGTTGTAGTACCCATATCCTCACATATGTATGGAGATGGAATGGATCCTATCAAATGCCTGCACTGTAGAAATTTATAAACACAATAATGTATTTCCAGATTCTCCTGATCTAACAATTTAATCTTATGTTAAATAAAAAATCCTTCCACTTAATTCTTTCCAAAAATTAAATTTCCAATTGAAAACATATGAAGAAAAATCAATCGCACATAACAAGATGTTTTACCAGGAAAGCTTAAAGCTAAAAAACTCAACTATCATATATTATGTATATCAATGGAACATGTAACAATCTCATACAAAGCTCAACTCATAGAGCTCTCAGTACAATATACAATCGTCACACACTATCATGCAGAAATTTGCATATCTATGCACCAATTTCTTACCTCCTGACAGCCTGCCTCCACTGCGCAATCCCTGTTGAAGAAGATCCCTGAATGAATTCGATCATGCCTTTCTTACACTGCGCAATCCTCATTGGCATCTCCAATGTGTGTGTAGATGCATTGAATGCATCACTATAGTCACAACTGATAGTTAAACACACCCTTTCACCTATCTCTCCACTGGGTCTCCACTGGATCTGACATGCAAGTAGTTAACTGTTGTATTTATTCAGTTGTAAGTAAGACACTACTTGTGAATTAATTAAATAATTAATTCACTCATATTTCACTAGTGTATCTTTAGTTACAACTAGCACAACTGAGTTTAAATCACTTAACTGAGTTAAACTAAATAACAACTCCCATAACTACTCTTCCAAATCTGTTACAACTGTGTCACACTCAGTTACAACAATGTCCATCATGCATGAGTCACCAACCACCCTAGGAATTGTGTAATTCCTTTATCCCACTGATGTGCCACATCTATTCATTGAAATCAAGTGCTCCAAGAGAATAAGTTACTATTTATTATCTGATTATTATTAAGGGCTAATAATAATTGACATGGATTCTATTTTTAGATTAGCGATCTATAAATAGACTTCGCCCATCTTTTAAAAATATAAATTCATCCAAAGATAAAATTTTCTCAACCATCTAGAATCAGCATCCTGCTAATTTTAGAATATGCTCACCATTCTAAAAATAGACATACACCTAAAAATAGCCTGCGGGCCCCACCTAGTGAAGGTGCTTAATTTTCACCTAAGTCATCATCTGTTGAATTCAACATTCCCTCTCAACAAGATAGGGATTATCCTTCACTCCTGATCCTGCCTCAAGTGGTATTCCTGAATTTTCTCCCCAGAGCGCCTTTCGCTGTGAATATCTACATCCCCATCTTCCGTAGAATTTGTATCAAGCAACATGATCTTCTCAGCCACACAACTTCCTATTAAGGATGATACCGGATAAGGTGTATATGTTTAGAGAGACATCAGTGAAACACATGATTAACTGACATTTTAATGAATACATTATCATAAAGACCACCGTAGGATCTAAATGAGAACCGAACAAACCGACTTGCATTCTACTCTATCCATAGCCTTCATGTGTTTTGGATTTGTCATATGTATTTTGTTTCCATCAACTGAGTACAAATCTTTTGCCTTTATAACAAGAAAGTTTTAAATCCAGATCCGATGCCTCTAAAACCCTCCTTATATGTTTTCCACACACTCTTCCCAATCTGCATCTGTGAAGCCATGCAACTTCATCTCATCCGTTTGTCTATACCATAATCCATACTCAAATGTGCGCCTGAGATATCTCAGGACATGCTTGCTCGCCTTCCAAACGAGCTTGGTAGGCTTAACCATCGCTTGACTAAGCTCGTTCACCACATAGCATATGTCTGGTCTTGTATTAACTAAATACATGAGCGAACCCACCAACTGTTGATAGATAGCAGCATCCACTACCTCTGCCGATGTAGCATCCTATTTCCTCCAATTTCTTAGAAGAGGAGCATCCATGGGTTTACAGTCCTCCATGTGAAACTTACCGAGTATCTCCCGTGCATACTTGCCTTGAGACACAAACAATTCACCTTCTCGCTGCCATATTTCCAATCCAAGGAAATAATGAAGGAGACCCATATCCTTCATCTCGAACTCCTTTGCAAGGTCCTCCTTGCATGAGTGTATTAGTTTCTCATCAACAGTCAGTATTAAATAATCAGCATAAAGAAGAATGATTAAAATCTTACCCTCCACCACAATCTGCTATAGGTTTGCATCCGCCTCACTCTTGGTGAAGCCAAGTCCAGTGAAATAGCTATCGATCCAAGTGTACCAAGAACGGTGCACTTGCTTCAGCCCATACAACGCTATTTTAAGTCTGCACACATGCGACTCACTGCTAAAGATATCAAATCCTTCAGGCTGCTCAATGTACACTTCTTCCTCAATGATCCCATTAAGGAACACAGTCTTCACATCCATCTGATGAATGTGCCAACCCATTTGCATTGAGAGAGCAAGGATGGTCCTTATGGAAGAATACCGTGCGACAGGTGCAAAGTTTTCTTCATAATCAATCCCCTTGATCTGTGAGAAGCCTCGAGTAACAAATCTTTCCTTATACTTCTCAAAACTCCCATCAACAGCTTGATTTACCTTGTAGATCCATCTTGAACCTACCATTGATTTATCAACTGGCCTTGGAACAATTTCCCAAGCACTGTTTCTGACAATGGAGTCATACTCCTCCACCATTGCATCTACCCATGTGGGATCTTGCACTGCTTCTTGAAAGGAAGATGGTTCAGTCACAATAAATTTTCTCATGAGAGCCATGTATCTAATATATTGGTCAGAAGACTGTCTCTGTCTGCGCTGTGAAGTAGGGACTCCTACATTTTATGCCACATCAAGCTTCATCCTCTCAGCTTCTGTGGTACACCTTCTGCCAGTTATAATGTTTGGCTCTGTGTGAGTGGACTCCTCCACTCCATGATCCTCCTCCTGTGGCTGATCCACATATTGAGGCTCATCTTTGGGAACCAAAAGTTCCACCTCTACATGCAAGTGTGGATCCCTCTCAAGCAAAAACTTCATGGCTTTCTCCTCATTGAATTTTATATCCCGTCGCACCACAATCATTCGAATATTTGGAAAATGCACACGATAATTATGGGGTGTTTCTGTGTACCCCACAAATATCCCAACTTCTACAGTCGACTCCAAATTCTTCCTAGCATAAATCTTTAAATCATAAACATCTGACTTCTTACCAGTAAAAGCTTCTTCAGGTGTACTCATGCCAAGTACTCTATCAGGACAACGGTTTGCACATAAATCGCAGTGTTGCATGCTTCTGCCCACAAGTGCATTGGTAGGCCTTGATCATGCATCATAGCTCATGCAACACCCACGATTGTTCTGTTCTTCCTCACCATGACCCCATTCTGTTGTGGGTTATGAGGCACTAGGAGTTCTCTTAAAATTCCTTCTTTGCTACAAAAGTATTTGAATTAGTTCAAGATATATTCACCACCATTATCGCTTCGCAGAGCCTTCACTTGCTTCCCTGACTCCTTCTCCACCAATGCTTTAAACTCACAGAATTTTGAGAATGTTTGATCCTTCTTCTGCATGAAGAAGATCCAACATCTATGAGAATAGTCATCAACAAAAATAACATAATACCTGTGTTTTTTTGGTGAAGTAACCGAGAATGGCCCACACACGTTTGTGTGAATTCTCTCCAGGATCACCGAAGCACAATTCTCCTTTTTATGAAAGGTGGTCTTCACAAACTTACCCATAGTACGTCCCTTGCAGTAATCTACCTGCACAAGTGTACCCTTGGGAAGTCTAGTAGAAATATACTACAAAATCTTCAGGGCGCCATGGTGAAGATGGCCCAATCTCCTGCGCCATAATTCGCCCTCATCCCAGCTCACCACTTCTTCTTCTTTTCCCACCATTGCAGCGCATCCATCTACCTCCAACTTGTAGATATTATTAACTCGAATCCCTATCCTCTTGGTTTGACCTGTTGTTTTATGTTGCAGGAAGGCTTTTCCATCACTGAAAACAACGTCATAACCTCTATCATCCAACATCGCGACTAAGACCAAGTTCTTCTTTAGACCTGGAACATGCATAACATCTTTCAACATAAATGGTTTACCTGACTCCCTCTCAAAGTTAATGGTACCAATTCCGGTCACACTGTATCATCAATCGTCGCTCATCTCTATATGCATTTGGAGATATTTCTCATCCAAGTCGCTGAACAACTCCTTATCTCCTGTCATGTGGAAGGAAGCACCACTATCAAGATACCACATCGATCCCATTGCACTTGAAACCAAGCATGCGATAAAAGAAAAATCAAGTTCAAATTGCGAGGCAAGGGCCTCACCATCTGTAGCTCCAGTAGCCTTTTTGTTCTTCTTTTTCTGTGGGTAGTTAGTGGCGAGATGCCCATGTTCATGACAGTGAAAACACTTCACCTTGGACAAATCTAGCTTCTTGCCTTTAGCCTCGGATTTTGGATGGGATTTCTTCCCCTTCCCTTTCCTTGCTTTGGAAGCCAAAGCAAAATCCTCTTCATCATCATGTTGTTATGAAGATCCATCCTTGGTACTCCGCCTTATCTCCTCTTGCACTAGATTCGACCAAAATTGCTCCCAATCTAACAGTTTCTCCTTCCCAATGACAGAGCCTTGATAACTATGCCAACTCTTCGGAAGTCCAAGGAGAGCCAAGATCACCAAGTCATCATCAAAAACTGTAATTCCCACACTCCCCAGATCATCCCTACATTGGAAAAAATTCGTGAGATACTTTGGAATACTGTCGCCCTTCTCCATTTTGATTTTTCCGAGTTTATCTTTCAGCGCCAACTTCCTATGGTCGCTGTTGCTTTGGAAAATATCTGTCAAAGCCTTCCACATTGAAAATGGAGTGGATTTATCATGAAGGCTTGACACAATATGGTATTTCACACCTTCCAACAGAATTCGTCTCATCTTCGCGACTTTATTTTGCGAGGCGTCAAGTAATGCAACGTCTGTCGAAGTGGGCTTAGGAACATCACTATCGATGAACTCCTTCAGACCATTAGCTTCAAGCACCGCTTCCATCCTGTACTTCCAGGCTATGTAGTTCGAGCTGCCCTCGAGTGCATACTCCAACCGCAACCCATTGAAAGCTATTTCAATGTTTACTCAACTGTCGCACCAAGAAATTCTTGCAGCAAATTCGAATTGTCCACCAACACAAAACTCAACACCGCTTCAATATTGCAATCCCCAGTGATTAACACTGCTCCGATACCATCTAGAAATTTATAAACACAATAATGTATTTCCGGATTCTCCTGATCTAACAATTTAACCTTATGTTAAATACATAATTGTTACACCATTTTTTGGTCATATAAACTATTGTTATTAGATGGACCCAAGTACAACATGTAAGACCATTTTTACCCTAAGTAAAATTGCATTCACTATGAAAAATAACTTAGTAAACCACCTTTATTAAGTTTTTTATGGTCTAAACAGGAAACCCCATGAGGAAATATTAAATAAATCCACATTTGTTTGATTTTTCTCACGGAATAATTAGTTAAACAACAGTTTAATTAATATTCCTGGTTATATTTAACCCAAAACAGGGAAATTAACTAGATAAATCATTATTTATCTTATTATTTCTTAAGAATAATTATTTAAATATTATTTAAATAATATTCTTTGTTGAATATGACTAAATCACCCTTAAATAATTAAATAAATCATTATTTATTTGATTATTACTCAACCACATCCTTAAAATGATAAATAAATCATTTATTTATTTATTATTTACAAATAAAGGGGTTTGAGCCAAGTCAAATTCCTTTTCCCTCCAACAAATATAATAAAATATTCCATAAAAGTTGGATCTTGATTTGGTTTATAATATTTTAATTATACACCAATATCTAGACTAACTTAGTATTTTGTTATAAATAGAAGGGTTTTTCCATTCATTTACCACCTTTTGTTGCCTAAAGATCACTCTGGATCTATACTTTTGGTCTTACTATTGATCCACCATCATAGTCATATTTTGCTACTATTTTTGTCTGGGTTTTCTACACCATCAAGAGGGACGAATTTTATATCTGAAGTGCTGAGGACTTATAAGAACCCATCCCATTGAGGAGAACTGGGAACACCCTCCTGTGTTTTCCTCCCAGGTGCCATTAATACAAAATTCATTCAACATATTCTTGTCTTGTCTATTGGATGCATAGAGTAAATCTTGTTTTTTCTATTGCTTAATGTCTTCTAATGCATAGATCTAGATTTTTGCAACATTTATCTTGATCACCTAACTGTAGATCTGAGGATATTGGCAGCCATATTTGCTATTAGGCCTATTTATTATGCACAGCTAAAGTGGTATTTTTTCGTACGCTTGGAATTAAGATTCATACTAAAAACTGGCGACTCCACACGGGTTTACGATTACAACCACTGTTGTTTTTTTTATCCTTGCATATCCAGCTGATTCAAACCCTATGATTTCTCTTCAACCCCTTGTTTTTTTATTTTCATGATGTTGTTTTTAACCTATAAAACCCTAAAACGATAAAAAATTCTAACTTTCGTGTGTTTTCAGACGTATTGCGCAGGTGATAGACATCAGCCGCAACTGAGACGAAAATTTCTTCTGAAATCTACCGCCGAGAGTTCCGGAAGTGCAGGTCACACTTTTTTGCCCAAAAACTATGACCTGGAGCTTCAGGACGCAGGAATCAGCCCAAAAACTACGACCTCTGCTGAAAATAGGTCAGAAACTGCGACCTGGATTTTTTGGAGGGATTTTCTGAAAGTTTTCTGGGTTTGTCTGAGCCTCTGTTCAGGGTTGTCTGACCTCCATCTCCGCCCGTTTTGGACCTGTACTTGTTCTGTTCTGCTCAAATAAGTGGGAACCTGAGCCCCCTAGGGCTTTAGTACCCTCCACTTTTTGTGGAAGAGTTTTTGCTGTTGCAGGTTGTCTAAAATTTCAGAGTCTTCATCCATTTTTTAGATCTGATACCTCACCTTTAGATCCACTTCAGATCGGCTTGTTATCCATCCAAATCACCTCATTTAGCTTTTTCTGGGTTTTCCTCTAGGGTTCACTTCATTTCCATCCAGGAGATAGCCTTTCGCCACCTCTTTTTACAACAATTTTTCCTCTGATTTGTTGCTGTTTTCTGCACCACTTTCCAGCAGATTTTGTCCTTTAGATCTCTGTCCCTCCTGACCTTAGATCTATTGGCTTTTTTAGTGTGTTTTGTTTATATTTTTACTCACCTATAGAATAATTGTTGAGAGACATGCCTCCTTGGGTTTAGATTATTGTATTATTAGCTGTTTATTTTCTGTTTTTGCAGGCTTATATACTGTCATTTGCAGGTTTATTTACAGTTATACAACACACTTTTTTTTTTCTCTACAAATGTCTGGGTTTAAAAATTAAAATTTACACACTTCACACACACACCCTAAGAAAAAAATGGCTTGGATAACACCGCCAAGAAAATACCCTAAAACATTGAAATCAATTGATCCTGCACCTCTCTACCCTTGTTTCGACATTGTAATCAGTTGATCTTGCACCTCCCTACCCTTGTCGGTCTATTTTTCCTTTGTGCCATGTTTTTTTCGTCATCATTTCACCACCAAGGCGTTTATCCTAGAGACTTCTTGGCCTTCATCCTTAGTTTCCGGTAGGAATACTTACTCCTCCGCATAGGATTCGAGTTAGTCCTCCACCGAGTCTGCACAATGACTCTTCTTCTGGTCCTTTGGGTTCTCCTTCTCATTCCGCCTTCAGTTGTCCCCCTGAAACCTTCACCATGTCTGGTGCAGGACCTAATGTTGGTGGTAACCCCGACCCTGATGCTGGGAATACCACTAGTGGGACCACAACGGACACTACCCTGGCTGCGCCCTTGATCCCCTTCATGGCAGGCCTCAGCCTCCCCGATTTTGACTAGTTGATAAACGACCCTATACACCATGACACTAGTTGGCCTTCTATGCCGATGAATCTCCCTTCCGACATCCCAAATTTTGAAAGCCTTGCTGGAGAAGATCCTACAAATCATAGTCGATCTTTCCACATGTGGTGTTCGTCTAACTCCATTACCGATGACTCTGTCCATATTTGGTTGTTCCAACGTACGCTTACAGGTGAAGCTTCTAAGTCGTATGTTGATCAGGCCCCTTCCTCTCATACCACCTTTGCGACTATTGCCCAAGATTTTTTGTCTTACTTCCAGCTTCCCCTTCGTTATGACATTGGTAACTAACTCTTGACTTCTTTCCGTAAATCGTCTGCGACCCGCCTATCCGACCATGTCCAGGAATGGCGGAGAAGAAAGAGCCTATGTCGAGCTCCTACCTTCGAAGACCGTGTCTACATGGAATGGGTCCTTAGATCTCTTTTTCCACCTATCAGAAAATATGTCGCATTGAACTTTCCTCAAACCGAAGAAGCCGCTATCCAAATTATGTTAAAATATGACCTGATCTATGCTCAGTCGGGTTATGTTTATACCGTTCTACCTGATCTTCCTAGACTCGGCGGTGCAAACGCACTAGGGGCATCTCACGCCACTGACGGTGTCGTTGGAGCTCTCTCTAATCCGTATGCTTAACCTCCCATGGGCTATGGTTTTCCTCAAGGGGGGCCAACACCTCCTGCCCTTTTCCCCCTCCCGGTAGCACGTATCCAGGATATGGCATGCCTCCTCTTTTTGCCCAACCTCCTATTTACCACACTGTTATCCAGCCTCCTTATTATCCATATCCACAGCCTGGTGCTCTAGCTCCTCCAGCATTAGCACCTCCTCCTCCCTTGCCTTCTCAACCCCTGCAATAGCAACCACCGCCCCCTCAGGGGTAGGTGTATGCACAGCAGGGTGCGACTAATCCTCCTCCCTCAAAAAAGAAGAGGAAAGGCACTCAAAATCAAGCTGCCCATGGTAATCCTGAACCTAATCAAGATAATGCTCCTAACACTACGAACCAACAATAGGGTACTCAGCCCAAGCAGGACATGCCTGTTTGCACGAACAAGCCCTGTTCTTGTTGTGGTGTTTATGGTCATTACACGCATGATTGTCCTCTTTTGCCACAGATGCGGCAGCTGTGGGAGTCTCGAGCAACGTTGAGAGGACAGCAAGCCTTCCCTTCCGTCCCTCCCAGTGCTACACCTAGTCAACCGGCTGTGCTTACCGATCCTTTCCCTCAACAAGGATTTGTGGCTACCCAACCACTTGAAGGTCAGGTGGCCACTCAACCTCTTCCATCTGGTACCTATAATTACTAGATTCTCATGATGCACTCTGATCAACCTCTAACCATAGACATCAATCTTCAAACTCGTTTCGTCAGTACAAAAAGCCTCCTGCTACGTCTGTCCCCGAGCCTCCTCCTTTGGTGTCTACAGAGCCTCTTTTGACACCTAATGGTCACTTACAAATCCCTCAGCCTAAGGTAGAGGTTCATACCAAGATCCCTAAAGGACTGCTATGCTGAAATTCTGCTTCTGGCAAAGTTGCCCATTCATATAGCATAGTAGATGATTTGGCGCAATCTCTTGCTGCCATTTCAATGCTAGAACTCCTCCAGTTGTGCCCTTCACAACGAAAAGCTCTACTATCTGCCATGGGCGCTGTAGATCCTTCCGACGATCGATTGATTGTCTTTGATGTTGACTGGTCAGAACATCCTCCTCTCCCTGCTTTCGTCGCCTTCCAAATCCCAGTCAAGATCCTGAACACTAACGTTTCCCGGTGCATTATTGATGAGGGGGCATCCACCTGTGTGATGTCCGCTTCTGTTACACTAAAAATTGTCACCATGACGTTTTACTGTCTGTATGGGATCATCATTACTTATACAATACTCCCTTATAAGTCTACATACATCAAGTTCCTAAAACCAAGCCTTGAAATTGAGAGAAAAGCTTATAAAAGTCCTAAAAATGCTTGTACCGCACTTTCTCTTAGTATTACCTGCGGTGCCGCATTTGTTTGCTCTATAAAATGCAGAACCGAATGCAATTTTTGTTCATTAAAGGTGCGGATCCCTGTAAAAGGCAAAGTGAAGGCGGAAGTAAAATTTGGAAGCCCAGCTGGTTGAATCTGGAAGCTTATGGAAGCAATTATTTGGTGGAAAGTTCTCTCCTTTCATGTACATTCATCCCTCCATTAAAGGAGCCTACCCCTTGGTATGTGGAACTTAATCCCTTGAAAGAGGATTCTATCCCCTCTTATTTGGAGTTGCAACCTCTTCTCTTTTGCTATAAATTGAGGCCATAGTTCAGCCTCAAGGTGAGTTAGGCATTGAGACTTTTTGAGGAGAAATGTTGGAGAAACTCAGACTTTCTTGATTGATTGTCATATGGGAATGATTACACACTCATGTGTATGTTAGTCGAGAGGGTGCAAAGGCTTGTCAGAGTAGAGGAAACACTTGTTCCAGACCCCAGAAGGACCTATACGACATCATGACGAACATGGTTGTAAGGCTCCTTTTTTCATTAAAGATAATACGAATGGATCCTGTTTTCTCAATGAGTTGTTTATCTAAAAGGCTTATTTCTTGAATTCCTTGATCATCAAGATAGATTTATGGTTTATGAATTAGTCTATATTATGCAAGTGCTTCTGATTATTTCATGTTGTTGATTGCAGATCCCAAAAGGAAACTTATTCAAAGCGATATGAAAGAAGGCTACGATCAGCGCTGGACTACAAGTAAGTCCTAAATCCTTCATTATAGACAATTCTAGATCAAATATAATCTATAGAAAGTAGTTTACATTTGTTTGTTTGTTTCTAGATATCCGTAGGATATTAGGGAGATCTGTCTTGTCCGCAAGAATGATTTATCTGCCTAACGAAATGGCGACTCCACTGGGGAATGGATCTTGAACTTAGTTTTCTCTTATTTTTGACTTGTGAAACTATTTTTCTGATCTTGATTGATTAATACTGGCTTGGGTAATTTATTCCTATAGAATCCTTGAAAAGTGCTTTAGAATTTTTTATTTTTCTTTAAAGCTTTTTGGTCTCCGCACTTTGTCCTTCGGCATAGTGCAGTCAGTTCTGCTGTTTTCCTGTATCCATAGTGCGGCACCGCACCTGTTTACACTAAAACCTGTGGACCCTGGGAATTTTTTTAGAAAACTTAAAATTCTCTTTTCTTGGATTGGTTTGCAAGATTCTCAGTATATACCCAGATTTGTGTTTTCTGTCAGAAAAGCTTTTTGTGAGAGTTTCCTTCATCTTTTTTAAGTTTTGAATGATTTTCTACAAGATTTGCATGTTATAAGTGATTTTTGCTTTGTCTTTGTGTCACTCAAAGATTATAAACCTCTGTATACCTTATATCACTGGTATTTCATTGTTTTATTGCTGAGTCTTTGACTTCTTAGCATAAATTGTTTTATGAGAATTAGATCCCGTTTTCTTATTTGCAAATCTTTAAAAAACCTTTTTATTAAGTTTTGAATTTCACTTAAAAAACAAAACTGGATGTTTTTGAGTTTTTTCTGATTTCAACAAAGAATTTCTTAGTTAGATTACAAACTAAGCAAAACATCCTCAAAATATTTAAAGTTTGATTTCAGATTTAGTTCCTAGAATCTTTAGATCTCGAAATTAGTGTTTTTAGTTTTGAGTGTTATTTCTAGAAATCATAGTTTTCTTTTGAAGAATGTTTGATTGTAGTTTCAATCTTGAATAATAAAGGGATTTCTTTTTGAGCAATTGATCATTTTGAGTTCTCATGAAATAAGATTTCTTTTCATATGTTCTTGTTTTTAAGGAAAGAATTGTTTTAAAAGACTGCATCTCTCAACTCTTTCTTTTAGATAGAATTCATTGAAAGGAAATGAATTGTTTCTCATAGTAGATGCATTTTTAGTGTGTTTTGAGTCGGGTCACTACATATCATCAAAGTTTCACTTTCGCACCTATTGTCCTAAGAAACAACCTATTAAAAGCAACACTTAAATTAAAATCAATCTAGTAATTTTTATATTTCTAGGACTCTTTTCCACCAACATAGCTTAGGATGGTGTCTTAGAGTTGGGAGTAATTAACTCTCCAAGAAAATTAAAACAAACAAGTAGTCAATATTGCGGTAGGAAAAATCCAATAGTAACTTGTATGCTCTGGGAAGCTTCTCTTAAAGGAGTCAAGCACGAGATCATATCTGAACCAGTGAGGCGATCAATTCCATCTCATTGGGAATGATAGAAGATGTGCGCGTATTAACAATGGTAAACCTCTGATTGACCATTGTCGAGGAGCCTGGGGTCACTTGTCGGTATACCTTGGATTATGTCAAGGAGCCTTCAAAGGGATTGAGCTTTGTTACTCTGCCCTTGCACGTATATCGGATCGTAGACTGTTCCCCCAGGTATATTTGTTCCTGTTGGTGACCTTAGTGGCCATAAACTTAAGATTTTTTTCCTAAAGTGACGGTGGCGGAAAGATCCGGAGCAGATGTTGACTAGACTCACTTGGACTCTCTAGAGGGTTATATTCACTCGAGATGGTTTAAGTGGAGAAACTTGCACTGGTCTGTTTCATTAAGCAGGTTGTCGGGGTAACTGTTCCAACCGCCATTTTTGCATTAAATACTACGATGTTGGATTTCATCACCAACTAGTGTTTTTAGTGTGGGAATTTACTGTTTGTGTGTGGTTTGATCTCCTAGATTTTATAAGCATGTAATCATTTGATTGTATCCTTAGTGAATTTAGGATTTTTATTGAAATTTTCTTTGATTGTGTATGATTAATAATTTTTAATCGTGGCTGAATTACCAAGACAGTCACTTAGACTTCAGGGGAAACCCCCTGAGTATACACCAAGCCAAATTGAAGGATTGAAAGCTCTAATACCGCATACTATCATTAGAATTAGATCAACGGAACAAGGAGAATCATCCATAATTACTCATCCTGATTATCATGAAGTAACTCAACCTCAAACAACAGAATATATTCAAGAGCCGATTTCAATTTCCGAAGTCACTGACACTGCTTCTGCAACTAGTGAATTAGCTGAAGAACCTGAAATTTTTGAGCCAGACACTGAACCTACTGTATTGGAATCATCCTCAAGATTTTTTACTCCAACTTCTAGTGATCTTGATTGATCTAGGGTAAGACATCGCATTATCAAAAACCTTCCCTCTGATCTCATATGTATTGAAGAACTTGTTGGTCTAGACGAAGACATAATTCTTCCTGAAACCCAACAAACTTTGAATCTTAGGGAGCGTGAATCAATATTCTAGAGTCATTTTAGAACTAACACTTGGTATTTATCATTGACATATTTCTTACAAAACGCAGGTCTTACTTATTCACCACCTCGAATTCCTTTTTACCCTACACCAAGAGGTTATCAACCTTCCTTAGCTATGTCGGGTGAGTCATCTATGTTTTCTTAATCTCCAGAAATATTTTTATACGGTGGTTCGTCTGTTCCTTTGGGATACCAGTCACTCTTTGGTACCTTCTCAGGAGCAGCTCCTCAACCAATTGAATAAATGTTATCATTTGGTAAGAATGGAATAAACACTGACACATTGAATGCATAAATTTTTTTTATGATGTCTGGAAGTATTCCAAATCCTCAACCTCAAGGAAGTCAGTTACCGCCTGGGGGGCAACCTCAAGGAAGTCAGTTATCGCCTAGGGGTCAACCTCAAGGTAGTCAATTACTGCCCGAGGGGCAACCTCAGGGTAGTTTTTTACCACCTGGAGGTCCAACTGTAGGAAAATATTTCTTGCCTGGGGAGCAACCTCAAGGAAAATACATACCTCAAGGTCAATATCAACCCCAAGGACAGTACATAACTCAAGGTCAATGTCAACCCCAGAGTCAATACATACCTCAAGGTCAATATCCACCCCAGATTCAGTACATTCCTCAGAGTCAGTATCAACCTCAAGGTCAGTACCCAGCTCAAGGTTTTCAACCTCCTTCAGGTCAACCATTATTACAAGGAGCTGGAAATTTTCTAGTTAATTATCAACCCTATGTTCAACCTGGTTATGGTCCTTCATATGCACAACCTTCTATTGGTCAATATCCCAGAATTAATACGGTGTGGGATCCATCTCAAATTCAACAGACTATGCAACCCAATGTGCAGTTACCTAATCAACCTGGACAACCCATAGGTTCTGGTCCAACCCAACAACCTGTCCAGCCTACCATTCAAGTCCCTGCACCTAGTTCTGTTCATTAGCCTGGGCTTAATACACCTCAGAATCTGCCTCAATCTGCTACTACTGCTGCAACTTCTGTTCAACCTACCACACCTATTTCTGGAGTATCTGCAACTCCTGTTTCTACTACCCTTGTATCAGTGAAAATTCCTCAAGTATCTATGCCACAGTCAGGACCTACAATTCAGACTACGGTCTAGATGCCTACCGGACAATCTGGTAGAAGTACGATTCTCACTAGTCAACCATAATTTGCTTATAAACCGTACTAGGGGCAGTATCAATATGAACATACTACACAAAATCCACAATATCAGTATCAACCGTATCCTGGGTATACTTATCAAGTACCTCAACAACCCCAGTATGGTCCGGTTAATGCTGGTTATCCGGGAGGGTTCACAATTCCCAATGCAAATCCAATTCCAGGATATCCTGGATATCCTCCTCCTGGAACTAGTTTGATCACACAAGGTTATCAAGACCCTAGCCGTCGGTTACCGTTCATAGCAACTTTAGATTTTCCTGATCTGTCACGCCTTACGAATGATCCCATTTTTTATCTTCCATATTGGCCACCGATGCCTAATAAGTTGCCCAGTAATATTCCAAAGTTTGAAGGTAAGTCAGGAGAAGATCCATCTAATCATGTTATGACTTATCACCTCTGGTGTGAATCCAATTTGCTAATCAATGATTCGATTTGGTTACGCATTTTTCAGAGAACTCTCATTGGTCTAGCTGCCAAATGGTACATTGAGTTACCACGAGGCTCATTTAATAATTTTAATGCATTAGCTACTGCTTTCTTAACCCATTTTCAATTGCCTGTCAGATACGAAAATGGCACAGAATTGTTGACCTCATTAAAAAATCTACATCTACGTACATATCTAATCACATTCATGAATGGAGGCGTAGGAGACGTTTAGTGAAAGTCTTTATTCTGGATCAAATTTTGGCTGAATGGTTTATCAAATCATTATTGCCCAAAATTACTGAAGATGTGGCCAAAAACGGTGTTGTTACAGAAGAGAAAGTCATTGCTCAAGCTCAGTACCTTGACCTCGTATATACACAGTCAGGTACTCTGTATGACAAAATCCCCAATTTACCAAGACCTGGTTAGTTAACTACAACTCCTGTTAGCACTAGAAAGAGTAAGAAGAAATATTCCAAGACGACTTCTCCTATTATAACTTTACCCGATTCACCCAAAGGAGATTCTTCCATTGAAAGTTCCGCCGATATTCATGTTGTAGAATCATCTATAGCCAAACCTAAAACTGGTGGTAAGAAGAAAGGTAAGAATAAAAACAAAAAATCATCAAAATAGAAAAACGATAAAACTGAACCAAATGACGATAAATGAAAACCTCGTTATCCTTGTCTAATCTGTGATGAGAATCATTTTACTAAAGAGTGCCCACATAGAGCCGAGGTATCAAAATTCGTTAAGGGTTCGCCTATACCTTCTGTCTTGAAGGATCTCTTTCTTACTCAAGATAGTAACATGATTGGATCTTCCTCCCATACGATAAAATATGTCTTGATGGTTGCGACGTGATCGCAAGATTATGGTAGTAAAACTCCTGTTGGTGGTAAAGAAGTAGACAGTTCTACTTCAATATCAAATACATCTCCCTCAGTTTTTGATCCGTTACAGATTGAGAAACCAAATCCTGACTTAGTAATCAGACCACCTGCTGAAGGTGTGCTTCGTAAATAATCTTTCAATCCACATGCGAGAGCTGCTCAGAACTACAATATTGTTGAAGACTTGGCGATTTCCCCTTCAGCATTGTCGACTTTAGAAGTGCTGCAATCATGCCCAACACAAAGAAAATTACTATTGTCAGCCATAGGAGCTGTATATCTTCAGGATTCGAACCTAATGATCTTTGATTTGGAAAATTTTACACCCAACCTACCTCATCAAATGGCTTTTCAAATTTCGGTAATAGTCAAAAACAAGAATTGCTTTCGTACTGTTGTTGATGAAGGGGCTTCTACGTGTATCATGTCGTTAAAATGTTTGAAATCAATTGGTTCTACAGAAATTAACCAATATCCGACTATCCTCAAAGCTTTTGATGGAAGAGGATTCCAACCTTATGGTATTTTACAGGATCTACCCATAGAGGTCAAAGGCAAAACAATTAATTTAGATGTGGAAATGGTTGATGTCCCTCTGGATTACAACCTTATCCTGGGTCGCAGTTGGTCTTATGCCATGACTGCTGTTGTATCATCGATATTTCGTCTCATCATGTTTCCTCATAAAGGAAAGATCATTAAAGTAGATCAACTCTCATATTATTCATCTGATTCGGCCTCTACTAATAGCATCCAACATATCGGAAAAATGAATATCTCTTATAAAGATGTTGGGGTAGGTTTAATTAAGGATTATGATTTACTGGGAACTTTTTCCCTGCTTGCTCCCTACGTATCGCCTCCTATTGCTAACATCAATATGATTACATCAAGTACTATTTCCTTTGATGATCCTTGGATAGTACCTTCAGACTTAGAACTGGATACTTTCGACGACGCGATGTCTTTGAGTCCATTTGAGTTGGCATATCAAGCAGTATAGTCATTTTCTGATACTCCTTCAACCGAACTTGATCTAGTGAATGTGATCAATGAGGAATCACTTTCCATATCGAGCTCAGCTTCGACACTGGTTCTGGATCCTATTCAATAAGTATTCAATACTGATGAGTATATTCATGAATTTTTGTTTGTAGAAGAATTACCATGGGAAGATATGCATCATTGATCTTCGTTTTTACCTGATCTCGATCATTTTGAAACTGATTTTTTCCTCCATTTTTACCGCTGATTACCCCGGAATCCTCTCACGAATTCCAATTCTGAATTAAACTCAACAAAAATTTCTACGACAGTTCCTATTGACATCTCAGTGAAACCCAGAATTGTTGAAAACATTCACATAGGTGCTTCTTGTATGCCAGATGAAATCCAAGCATATAAAGCCCTATTTCAAGAATTCCGTGAAATTTTTTCCTGGTCATATGAAGAAATGCCAGGAATCGATCCATAAATTGTTGTTCATGAAATTAAAACATACCTGGATTGTAAACCTGTTCGACAAATATTACGTCAGATACATCCGCGAAAAGCTATTGCTATTAAAGCAGAAGTTGAAAAATTACTTTGCGCAGGTTTTATTTGTCCAATTCCTTTAACGGATTGGGTCTCTAATATTGTTCCTGTTAATAAAAAACAAGGGGAAATATGAGTATGTATCGATTATAGGGATATCAATCGAGCTTGTCCCAAAGACAATTATCCAACCCCTTATATCGATCAAATTTTTGACGATTGTGCCGGCACTGAAATATTCTCGTTTATGGATGGATTTTCAGGCTACAATCAAATCAACATACTCCCTGCCGATCAACCCAAAACAACTTTCATTTGTCCGTGGGGGACGTTTTCTTACTGCAAATTACCTTTTGGACTCAAGAACGCTGGCGCAAATTTTCAGAGGGCGATGTCTTATGCATTTCATGACATTAAACACATTGTGCAGCCCTATCTCGATGATTTACCTGCTCATTCATCGCTTAGAGAAGATCATATTACTCATCTATGAGATATCTTTATGAGATGTAGGCATTATAGGATTTGCCTGAATCCTCACAAATGTGTATTTTGTGTTGAATTTGGATGATTGTTGGGATTTTTTGTCTCAAAGGAAGGCATTCATGTCGACCCATCGAAAATTGAGGCTATCATCAATTTACCTCGTCCTTCTACTCTTCGCCAACTCCAAAGTTCGCAAGGGAAAGAAAAATTCTTACGTCGATTCATTCCTAACTATGCTAAATTAACTAAAGGTTTTACCCAGTTGTTAAAGCAGAATATTCCTTTATTTTTGGACAAGATCGCTGATCGATCTTTTGATGCTCCTAAACACGCATTGACCCATGCCCCGTTATTGCATCCTCCCAATTACAACCAGGATTACTTTTTATACTTAGAAACCTCCCATTCTACGATTGGTATGGTCTTAGTTCAGGAAGATGAATTCAACAATGAACATGTGATTTATTATCTTAGTCACAATCTGCATCCAACCGAAATCAAATACTCACATGTGGAGAAATTGGTCTTGGCAACCGCTCAAGTTGTCCAATGATTTCGTCACTACATTCTGTTACGCAAAATAACAATGATTTCTGATTGTAACCCTATGATGTATATTTTGACCAAAAAAATAACTGCTAGGGGGAAAATAATCCAAATGGATTGTTATCCTGCAAGAGTTTGATTTGGAATTTGAAAAATCCAAATCAAAGAAATCATTGGTATTCGCTGAACTGATGTGTGACTTCCCAAGTACTGATACTGAAACAGTGGCAGAACATCCGATCGCGGATGAATCTTTGTTTCTTATCAGCACCCTCGATCCTTGGTATGGAGATATCATCATTTATCTCCAAACCCAAACTTTTCGGCCCAAACTCTCATGGTCACAATGACGAACAATCAGTTTCTAGTCTCAGCAATATCATATTGTTGGTGACACACTCTACCGTCGTGGAGTGGACTCTGTTTTTCGACGTTGTCTCACTCTTGACGAAGCTGAAAAGGTTTTAAATGACTGTCACTCTAGAGCATGTGGCGGTCATATGTATGGGTATGCCACAACCCAAAATATATTCCGCGCTGGCTATTTTTGGCCGTCCTTATTTAAAGATTGTATTTTTTCTATCCGAAAATGCCACAACTGTCAAATCTTTGATTGCACGATGCATGCACCACCCGCTCCTCTTCACCCTATAATTGATGTCGGTCCCTTTGAAAATGGGGCATTGAATTCATTACATGTAACCCTCACTCAGCTGGGGGGCATGGGTATATTATTCTCGCAGTAGATTATTTTACCAAATGGGCCGAAGCGATGCCTACATTTGCGGCAGATGGCAAAGCTGCAGCTACTTTCGTGTTCAATCATGTGATTTCTCGTTTCGGTGTATCCCAAGCGATAATTACTGACCACGGGAGTCATTTTCGAAACATCATGATGACCGAACTGACTGATCAACTTGGCCTACGCCATGACAGTTCTACACCATGTTACCCGCAAATCAATGGTCTAGTTGAAGTTATCAATAAAGTTTTAGTCACCATGATCAAACGAATCATTGGAATTCATAAATCGAATTGGCATACCATGCTTTTTTCAGCAGTTTGGGCATATCAAACTTCAGTAAAAACATCGATAGGTTTTACCCCTTTTCAACTGGTCTACGGTTTAGAAGTGGTATTACCGATTAAATGTGAGATACCGTCACTCCAACTAGCCATAGAGTTACTATCAGCCACTTCTGAAGAGGGGAAACGTTTTTTATACTTAGCTCAATTAGATGAGAATCGACGCACCACTGCATTAGCTACTGAAACTCATGTGAATTGAATGAAATCTCAGTATGATAGAAGTGTTACACCTCGGATTTTTTCAGAAGGAGACCTAGTCTTGGTTTATGATCAAGCTAACGACAAACTAGGGGCTGGGAAATTTGAACCCATGTGGCATGGTCCTTATATTGTCAAGTGACAACTTAAAAAAGGGGCCTATGAACTGATTGATTTTGATGGGGTCTCTTTAGGAAAACCCAGAAATGGGCTTTATCTGAAGAGATATTATGCTTGATTCTTGTGTGGAGGTCTTCCTTGTATATTAGTTATTTTATTAAGCTGGTGTGTTGTAGATTAGAAGAGCGTTCCTAGTTTAAGTGTGATTTTACTACTATCCCTACTTATCTAGATCACTCTTGATTTTTCAGATGTCGACGTCCCTTTCAACATACATTGGTTTTGCTGATGGTGCTTGTCGTAGTACATAAAACATTTCTTCTGCAGCCTGGGTTATTTATTCACCCACTGATGAGTTAGTATATATGCATGGGGTAAGCCTCGGTCAAACAACAAATAATATTGTAGAGTATAGCACAGTTATTGAGTTATTATCTGAATCCATTTCATTTGGATTTCGTAGTTTGATCATTAGGTTAGATTCTGAACTCGTTGTATTACAATTGAACATAGTATATGCAATTAAAAACCCAGTGTTGTTAAGATTGTTTTTGAAAGTTCGTTTCTTGGAACGAGAATTGGATTATATTGAGTATCAACATATTCCGAGAAGTTTAAACACATTAGTTGATGTAGTAGCTTCTAGTGTGATAAGCAGACATTTGCGATAAATTAAAACAATAGATCAAAATAACATTCGATAACATGTTAAGACAAATAACTGGAAATAGTAGTCATATCATAGTATAAGAGCAGTGTTTTCAAAAAATATTACATCATCCTCGATCATAGGTTCAAAATGCCTTATGATCGGAAAAAAATGATACAAAAAATGATATAAGTATACAATGTCAATCATCCACTATCCGTGGTGATGATCGCGATAAAACACTGCAGCCCGTGCCACCTTGCTCATAAATCTCCTGAACTGTCTGGGAACCCCGATAACATATCTCTGTAAACGTAGTGGAATGTCATCTATGGTAATCTCCGGAATATCTAAATTCAACCACTCTAGATGGTTCTCCAAGTCAGTGAGGGTCTCTGCTGTCTGATCCTGTGGTGGTGGTCCTGCAGCGGGATCTCTTACCTTCCTGTCAAAAGGACGGAGAGTGCTTGGTCGACACAGACCCACATCTGCATTTGAAATTTTGTAATCAATTTTGGATGAATTAAAAAACAAAATAAAAATTAGAATTTAGAACATGTCAAAATTATTTTTACCAGAGTCATCCCACTGTGCTTGTGGAGGAAGCGACATCTCGCGATCGCCACAAAAATCTATCCCAACATACAGGAAATCTTCTATCACGAAGACTTGGTTTTCCAACCAACTGAAATAGGCTCGAGTAAAACGAACAACCTCGCCGCCCTCGCTATGACGGGCCATCAGTGACACCCATCGGACCATCCAAGGCTCTTTGACTCTACCAGGGTCGACTGAGATGAGTTGTGGGGCAAGTGAATGAATTCTCTCTAGAGAAAATGTGACCACAATTGCTCCATACCCGAAGTTTTTCAACTTCGCGTTCTTTTCTCTGGTTAGTTGGCCTTTGAAATTGGCCAACACTGCCTCACACTAGTTGAAAATGGTGACTCTAGAGCAGTCAACAACGGTCTGCATTTGGGACCTCGTAGCAACATGTGGAGCCACACTTCCACACAACCGGGTTACGGTAAATGAAACCACTTTAAGTTCGGGACAAATAATGGTTTTGATGTTTATTCATTTATCTTTGGGGTCCGCTTCATCATTGTAAAATTTTTGCTGAAGGCTAGTGATAGATTGGCCACCTGCCCTAGCCCCGAAAAAAGAAATTGGCTCACCTCTCTTTGATAAGCCAGTGAGAAAATATATGTCTTCTAGCTCAATTTCGAGCCGGTGGCCTCCAATTATAAAGCATTTCTCCTGAACATCCCGTTTGTTTACCAACCAGGTAAGTAAGTCTACTTGAGCCCTCATACCCTGAATGGCCCAGAATTTGTATAAACCACATTCTCTTAAAACGCGTAATGTGGGCAGATGTAACATAGCAGCATCATCAACCTCTTCATGCTCACATTCTCTCCACTCAAGCATTGTGGATATCTTGCAATGGACAAATTGAAATATTAGAAGCAATTTGAGTGAGGAAATTTGGTTTATTTTGGAAGAAACATTCATTTTATTTTTCCTTGCGGTGCCTCTGCACTTTGTACATAAAAATAGTGCGTAGATCCGCACACATCTTATGCGTAAGATGCGGGACCACGATAATTTTCCCTTTGCAAAATTTTCGGGGTTCGCAGGTTCCATGTGTCTTACCTGTGGACCACCGAGGGCGAATTTTTGAACAGATTTTCCTCCTAAAAAATCATTCTAAGCCCTAAATTGAGAAAGTAAACAGACAAAAAGGAAGGTAAAGATGATGTGGATTACTTGGAATTGACGATTTTCGATTCTGACAGGCGAATCTTTCATAATCTTCTCCGGAACCTTTTTTACCCAAAGCTCTCAATTTTCACTCTGAAGTCAAATGGTAAAAATGGTTTAGAAAAACTCCTTTTTATAAAATTTTTGGGATAAATGAAATGTAATTTTGTTTATTTTTTAATTTGAAAAGTGGTTTTCTGGATTATTTTTATTAATCATAAACAAGTATGTTTAATTTTTGAGTTTTTGTGTAGAATACAGGATTTTTTGGGTGAAATGGTCATTTTGACAAAGGAGTATACTTTTTATCACTTTTTCGAACTCGTTAAAACTTACAAAAAAAACGAAGCTATGAGTACATTTTTGTCACTTTTTCGAACTCGTTGAAACTTAAAGAAAAAGCGAAACCATGGAGTCCTCTTTTAAGCCCTTTTCAGACTCTCTAAACAAGAAAAGATCGCCGAGTACTTGACTATTCGAACTCGTTAAATAAAATGAACAGTCGTCCTTTCAGTATAAGTTTACCCCTTTTTCGGACTGAAATGTACTATTTACGAAAAAGGTATACGTTGACTAATCATGGTCAATAGAGTTCTCTCCTGTACTATTTTATCCTTTTTCGGGCTTGAGAAACTAAAATTATGAAAAAGTACACTCACAGAGTTTTCTTAAGTTTTTTCTTCTGACTCCCTAAAAATAAAGAACACTAAGTTTCTCCTATACTGGACTCGTTAAAATTTAACAGTAAAGGACCTGTCGATTACAAATAGGAATGAACCACTCCTTCTTAGGGTTCGATTTTAAACTAAGTTGGACTCATCCGAAGGATGAGCTTATATAATGAGAAAATGTTATCCTCCTCAAGCTTGTAAAAAATAAAGAGGTACTTGCCAGAAATGGTGAGGGAAAAGAGAGAAAAAGAATCCATTTGTCACACTTTGTTTAAAAATGAGTTCATCGCTCTTGAACACGACACTTTTTGTCACACTTCTACTTGGACTGGGAAAATCCTTTGCCTATCAGTTAATCAAACCATATTGAAAGTCTTCAGTCGGTTTCTGGGTATTAGCTTTAGGTCAATTGTTACCAAACCATCTGCAGTGTCGTTATGTGTTCAAGAGGATAGTTCAAATAAACCATTCATTTGCAAACATATGTCTCCATTCGCATTGACCATCCCTGAGTTAGTCCTTGCAAAAAATTTCTACAAAACTTGATCTAATGGTTTCGTGTCGTGGGCTTTCCTACGACGGATCACTTTCTATCGACGATAGCTCATCATATAGGAAGTTGATCTAGAATCCTTCAGTACCTTGGAATCCGCATGCCTTAATGGCAGGTTTCTCGCCTTCGACGACAGGTTGCATCATTGACCTTCGATCGAACGATTCCATGAAATGTTCGACTTCAGATCATTTATTCACATTTCATGGATTGTACTGAGTACTTTGAGAGCCATTTCCATTATTGGTGGTTTCTCTCACACTTGTTAAAAGTTCACATCATTGATTGGTAATCAAGTGGTTTCTACCATGTTCGACTTTGACACAATCAATCGCATGGATAGAATCGTACTAGTTCGGGTAGCAGAAATCAAGACCTTGGATCTAGTTTCTGCCATCCAGGCTGCGAGGAGTTTTATTATTCATCATGTAGTAGACTATTCATAACAGATGGCTGCGTCCATACTGTGTCTAAATTATTGATGTGATAGTAATATCATTTCTACATCAGAACAAGTTTTAGTTAGTGTTTGATCTGAGTATGGGAATGTCAATTTCAAAGATTATATATATATATATATATATATATATATATATATATATATATATATATATATATATATATATATATATATATATATATATATATATATATGTATTTTTTCATTTGAATGTTTTTACAGGATTCAGATTGGGGTGTCCACAAGCTAATCCTCGAAATGATAAAGCACATCACTCTTCAAATACTCTCAGACTTCGCACTTTAGGGGCAATCTGCTACACTAAAAATTGTCACCATGAAGTTTTACTATCTGTATGGGCTCATCATTACTTATACAATACTCCCTTAGAAGTCTACAAACATCAAGTTCCTAAAATCAAGCCTTGAAATTGAGAGAAAAGCTTATAAAAGTCCTAAAAATTATTGTACCACACTTTCTCTTAGTATTACCTGTGGTACCGCATCTGTTTTTTCTGGAACATGTGGAACTCGCCACAATTTTTCTTCATTAAAGGTGCAGATCCCTGTAAAAGGTAAAGTGAAGGTGGAAGTAAAATTTGGAAGCCCAGCTGGCTGAATCTGGAAGCTTTTGGAAGAAATTATTCGGTGGAATGTTCGCTCCTTTCATGTACATTCATCCCTCCATTAAAGGAGCCTACCCCTTGGTATGTGGAACTTAATCCCTTGAAAGAGGATTCTATCCCCTCTTATTTGGAGCTGCAACCTCTTCTATTTTTCTATAAATTGAGGCCATAGTTTAGCCTCAAGGTGAGTTAGGCTTTGAGACTTTCTGAGGAGAAATGCGGGAGAAACTCAGACTCTCTTAACTGATTGTCATATGGGAATTATTACACACTCATGTGTATGTTAGTCATGAGAGTGCAAAGGATTGTCAAAGTAGAGGAAACACTTGTTCCGAACCCCAGAAGGACCTGTACGACATCAAGGCGAACACGGTTGTAAGGCTCCTTTTTTCATTAAAGATAATATGAATGGATCCTGTTTTCTCAATGAGTTGTTTATATAAATGGGTTATTTCTTGAATTCCTTTATGATCAAGATAGATTTATCGTTTATGAATTAGTCTATATTATGCAGGTGCTTCTGATTCTTTCATGTTGTTGATTGCAGATCCCAAAAGGAAACTTATTCAAAGTGACAGGAAAGAAGGCTACGATCTGCGCTGGACTACAGGTAAGTCCTAAATCCTTCATTATAGACAATTCTAGATCAAATATAATCTAGAGAAAGTAGTTTACATTTGTTTGTTTGTTTCTAGCTATCCGTAGGATACTAGGGAGATCTGTCTTTTCCGCAAGAACGATTTATCTGCCTAACAACTTCAGTTTTGAAGCACCCGAGTTGGCTCCTTCCACGATCACTCTACGAGTGTGGGATGGCAATGGCTCCCAGCCCATTGGATTATTCTGCAATTGTCCTATTACTCTTGTGGGAAAGAATGTTTGTGTTGATGTAGAAGTCATAGATCCCTCCTTAGATTACAACATTCTATTGGGTCGTAGCTACACTTATGCGATGTCTGCTGTCCCTTCTACAGTCCACCGCAAGATGTCCTTCTCTAATAATGGAAAGATATCTACCATTGACCAGTTGACATATTACGAACCGAAGTCTCAGACCTCCCCTGAGTCCACTATCTCTTTGGTGGCCAATAAGCAAACCGTCGATCCTTTGACCAGTGTCTCACCCGGAGTCTACAAAGATTCCTCATTGCTTGGTACATTCCCTGGTCTTCCTCCTCCTGTCTCTAATCCCATCTCATTGAATGTTTGCATGATGAAATCGTCTCAGGCTACCCTCAAGCGGCCCGCTTTGGCTAGTCAACAACCTCCTCCCCCTTCGCAGCATACTCCTATCCCTTCGATTCAGCCTTTTGGATCTCCTCCTCCTGGCCCTTCAGTTGGTATCCATGAGCCTCTCTACCCTTCTGGAATGGTTCCTCCAGGCCTTAACCATTTAGGAGCCATCCTGCCTGGCCATTACCCCTCTAGTCAAATACCGTTCCTAGCTCCCCCCCCAGGAGTATATACAGTACCTGTCATGGCCACCCTCTCTCTTCCTAACCTGACCCTTGGGATTCTCGTCTGGTACCTTGATTCTCCAGCCACTACCCCGTCTGGTCAACCAAAACCTTATCTTGCTTTGAACCCAGTTCAACCAGTCCCCATGACTTCTCCCACTGCAATAGTGCCTCAGCCACCTCAACAGGAACCACCTCCTGTCGCGATCGCTTTGGATAAGAAGGGAAAAGCTCGCATGGGGGCAACCAAAGAAAAGGTTACCTCGACAATCCTTGCCCCCCCTCAGCTGCCAAAATGCACTATCTAGTGTGCTTTGTGTGATGTTGTCGGTCACGCCACCCATACTTTTCCAGAGTTGCCTCACCTTAAGTCCATGGTCAATGAGATGTTTCCGGAGTCTGATATCCATGAGGTTTATGTTACTATACCTGATTTAGTCCCGAAACTAAAAAAATTGCGCACCAATCACCCCTATGCTTTGTGTGATTTCCATGGCCACTATACTCACCTCTGTCCCTGCCTCGATGATTTACGCACCTCTCTAGCGGAAATTCGCCAATACGAGGCCAAGCGCAACAAGTCCACCTCTCCCTTATTTGTGCATTTTTCTTCGGAAAAACCAGAGGAAACAAATTCTACCATTGACATTCCTCCTCCTGATGTTGAGGTGATGGAGCCTTCGTCCACCATTTTCTACCTATCATCATCCATGAGACCCTCGGTGGAAGTCCCCTTGGAGACTTCCCCTGATGTTTCACCTGACCTCCCTTTAGCAATCACCCTGGGCTCAACATCGGTAGATCCTTTATCTACTTTCTTTTTTGTCACCCCTTGTGACAATGCACATGTGAACCTCTCTTCTCATGATGATGAGTCAGGTAGCTTCGTCGCGTCAAGTGGTATTTCTTCCACCAGTCACCCCATCTTCTATTATGATGATGAAATTATGGAAGTATTTACCACCCCTGACCTTATATTCCCCCCTTTACATCGAACCCATGCATTCGAACCACATACACCTTGTGGCCATTACATTGACCCCGAATGTTTGGGTAAGGAGGCACCCATATTTGAGAGACCAGGAGAATAAATTCTCCATAACTCTCCTAGTGCATCTAGTCGTGTTGACTCTAGTACCATCATTCTTTCCTATTTAGAAGAACCTCTAGAGTTCCATATCACTTCAGATCACTCTAGGGATGATAACCCTCATCATTCCTTCATCTTACATCAGCAACCCAGTCCCCTAGACATTGTTGTTGACCAACCTATGGGATTTCTGGGAGAGTACTAGTTCATTATCTGCAAATCCTCTCTTTGGGATAGTGACACCATGTATGCCAACCCGGAAACTTAAAGTCCATTTGATTCATATATGCAGTACCAAAAGAGATTGGTAATCCTCCATTCCCTTTCTCGAACTGCATAACCATAATGAAAACAAGTGGCACACCACATCATAATATGTGTTTAGATTCCCCCTTTCTAAATACATTTTGGCATGACCATAAATTCTTGGGGGCACCTATGCCCCTCAACCATAAAAATCCTAGATCTCAGCCAAAAACAACATTGAAACCTCCTTTCTTTGACGGGTCACACTTTTCTGGTCATTTCCTGGGACAGGTTGCAGTTTTCTGCCCAGTACCTGCTACCTAGGTCACATAATAGACCCAAAAATGTGTGACCTGGCCTGTTCATGAGCTCTGGGTACTTAAACTGAACTTTCAATCCAATTAAATGAAAGAGTAGGGTTAGGCCTTTTACCTGCAAGTAAGGGATCTCGATTCCAACGATCGATTTGTCCGCTATGGTCACCGCAAGATTTAGGGCCTTCACTCCTCTCTACATTCACCACAACTCCACATGCAAATGAGTGACTTTGGAGGGAAAACACCTTATTAAAATAAAACCCCTAATTTTTCTTTCGCCTACTATGAAAAAACCATAGCTCAGTTTGATGAACCATATGTACTGTTGGAAAGCTCTCACCGAGCCCTCAAATGGGCATATGTTAGTTTTTATTGATTTGATACTTCACTAAGACACTTTTTATCCCGGAAGCGTCACTTCACCCCTCCTCAAAATCGAATTTCTTCACTTGCAACACTCGTATTAGGGGCACCACTTTGCCTCCATACTTTTCCACTCCCGTGTCTATTTTCGTCGTGAGTTACCATCTTGTACTCATGTTTCTATGGTCCCCCATTGGACCTTTACTGTGTGGCAGCACCATCGAGTCGCCCTTGTTTAGAGCATCCGAGTTGAGTCATCATTGCATTCATGGAGTCTATCCCGAGTCCCCTTTTATCCCACTATAGTCCTCCATCCTTGATTGCTTGGTTCCTCTCTCGTGTCGCACATTATGGCCTTCAGTCCCACTATCCCCTATCCCTCATGATATTGTGTCAGTCGCTACCAGGTCATCCATACCCTTTATGCTCTAACAAGGGAGGTCATTTGTCCACTACTCAGTACCCCCCATTTCATCATCACCCCTGGTGTCTGTCTGTCAGTTGCTCTACTATTTTCTCTCGTGCCCTAGTTGAGGATATCTTATTGCCTCACCTATGGCGGACCTCCTTCTGTCGACATCAGATCATTTATTCCAGAAGACAGGTCTAGAGGGCAGTGTACCTTGGTTCCAGCTTCCACTCTTGTTCGGTGCCTCGGATTAGGAAAAGGGTCTCTTTATAGCCCTTTGAATTGATTGTTTCTCAGCTCCAGCTCCTTTCAGCATGATCGAGATCCGTATACTCGATGGTTTAGTAATACAACAGATTGGACCAGTGATTCTCGAGTGTGTGTGAGATGTCTCAGCCCTCATGAGGGGGTGGCCCTACAGGTAGCCCCCCACATGCCCGAATGACCTCTTCATCTCAGCCTTTGATGCAGCTCCATATTTTGAGATGTTGGCCTCAGCCGCTTGCAGCGCCTTTTTGTTTGCATGTATCAGTCAGATTTTCAGAGCCCTTTCTTGTTTTCAGGGGCATATGGGTTGTATTTATATCTCATGCACTTAGATATTATTGTACAAGTCCTGGCTATTATCTCAGGCACAATATGTATGTGGGATTCATTATCTTGTTGTTTATCTGGCTCATGTTTATGCCAACATATACTATATTGTTCATTCCATTGTTTACTGGATGCCTTATTCTTTGTACTTTGTCTCAGCGGGCATAGGTATGCCTCCCCCGCCGCCTATAGCACATCTACTCACTCATAAAAGATACTTGTCGCACCTGTAAGTCTCGCCTCCTCAAGGTATAGTCCTTTCAACACTTTGGTCTACCTTATACTTCTCCTCTTTGACTTCCCCTTCGATGTCTAGTGATTGAGTTCTTACAATGTACTTCGGTCATACGATTAGCTCCTAACGCTCGCACGCTGGGGGGAAATTTGTTACACCATTTTTTGGTCATCTAAACTATTGTTATTAGATGGATCCAAGTACACCATGTAAGACCAATTTTACCCTAAGTAAAATTGCATTCACTATGAAAAATAACTTAGTAAACCACCTTTATTAAGTTGTTTATGGTCTAAACAGGAAACCCCATGAGGAAATATTAAATAAATCCACATTTGTTTGATTTTCCTTAAGGAATAATTAGTTAAACAACATTTTAATTAATATTCCTGGTTATATTTAACCCAAAATAGGGAAATTAACTAGATAAATCATTATTTATCTTATTATTGCCTAAGAATAATTATTTAAACATTATTTAAATAATATTCTTTGTTGAATATGACTAAATCACCCTTAAATAATTAAATAAATCATTATTTATTTGATTATTACTCAACCACATCCTTAAAATGATAAATAAATCATTTATTTATTTATTATTTACAAATAAAGGGATTTGACCCAAGTCAAATTCCTTTCCCCTCATATACCATATTTTTTAACAATTTAACCTATTATCATTAGATGACCCAAGTACACCATGTAAGACCAGTTTTACCCTAAGTAAAACCGCTTTCACTATGTTAAAACAGGAAAACCCCAAAAGGAAATATTAAACAAACCCATATTTGTTTGATTTTCCTCATGGAATAATTAATTAAACCATAATTTAATTATTATTCCCAGTCATGTTTAACCCAAAATCAAAGAAATTAATTAGATAAACCTTTATTTATCTTATTATTTTCTGGGAATAATCATTTAAACCTTATTTAGATGATATTCCTTGTTAAATATGACCAAATCATCCACAAATAATTAAATAAATCACTATTTATTTAATTATCTTTCAACCACCTCCTTAAATAATTAAATAAATCATTATTTATTTGATTATCCTCTAACCGCTTCCTTAAAAAGATAAATAAATCATTTATTTATTTATTTTTGACAAATTAAGGGATTTGACCCAAGTCAAATACCTTTTCCTCCAACAAATATAATAAAATATTCCATAAAAAGTGGATCTAGATCTGGTTAACCCATGCACCAAGATCTAGAATGACCCAATATTTTGTTATAAATAGGAGGGTTTTTCCTACCATTCTTCACCTTTTTTTGCCTATTAGATCACTCTGGATCTATACACTTGGTCACACTTTTCCATCATTTTCTGTGTGAGCTCCCATTGAGCTCCTTTCTTTGCATTGGGTTTTCTACATCAACGAGAGAGATAAATCTTAGATCTGAAGTGCTGAGGACTACATGAAGTGCCGAGGACTACCAAGAACCTAACCCAACAGAGAACTCATACGCCTTCTTGTTTTCCTCCTGTGTGCCCCATTAATATGTACCCTTTTCAACATGCTCTGTCTTGTCACCATTAAAGGAGAGGCAACCTTTATTTTTTCATGAATAATTCTTCATGTGAATCGGTTTTTTGATTGCAAATTTTTAGTACTAACTAACCGCATCTCGTATTGTTTCACTTGTTGTTAGGGCTATTAGTTATGCGTAGCTAAAGTGGTCCTTTTTCGTACACTTCGACGAAGGATTCATAATAACACCCTCCAACAAATATAATAAAATATTCCATAAAAGTTGGATCTTGATTTGGTTTATAATATTTTAATTATGCACCAATATCTAGACTAACTCAGTATTTTGTTATAAATAGAAGGGTTTTCCCATTCATTTACCACCTTTTGTTGCCTAAATATCACTCTGGATCTATACTTTTGGTCTGACTATTAATCCACCATCATAGTCATATTTTTCTACTAATTTTGTCTGGGTTTTCTACACCATCAAGATAGAGGAATTTTAGATATGAAATGCTAAGGACTTACAAGAACCCATCCCATTGAGGAGAATTGGGAACACCCTCCTATGTTTTCCTCCCAGGTGCCATTAATACAAAATTCATTCAACATATTCTTGTCTTGTCTATTGGATGCATGGAGTAAATCTTGTTTTTTATACTGCTTAATGCCTTCTAATGCATAGATCTAGATTTTTGTAGCATTTATCTTGATCACCTAACTGCAGATCCGAGGATATTGAAAGCCATCTTTGCTGTTAGGGATATTTGTTATGCACAACTAAAGTGGTAATTTTTCATACGCTTGGAATTAAGATTCATACTAACAATAATCCTTCCACTTAATTCTTTGTGGAAATTAAATCGCCAATTGCAAACATATGAAAAAAATCAATCGCACATAACAAGATGTTTTACTGGGAAAACTTAAAGCTAAAAACCCCAACTATCATATATTATGTATATCAATGGAACATGTAACAATATCATACAAAGAACAACTCATAGAGCTCTTAGTACAATGTACAATCGTCACACACTGTCATGCAGAAATTTGCATATCTATGCACCAATTTCTTGCCTCCTGATAGCCTGCCTCCAATGCGCAATCCCTGCTGAAGAAGATCCCTGAATCTTGCCTTGCTTGCACTGCACAATCCTCATTGGTATCTCTAATGTCTATGTAGATGCATTTAATGCATCACTATAGTCACAACAGATAGCAAACACACCCTTTCACCTATCTCTCCACTGGGTCTCCATTAGATCTGACATGTAAGTAGTTAACTGCTGTATTTCTTCAATTGCAAGTAAGACATTACTTGTGAATTAACTAAATAATTAATTCACTCATCTTTCACTAGTGTATCTTTAGTTACAACTAGCACAATTGAGTTTAACTCACTTAACTGAGTTAAACTAAATAACAACTCCCATAACTACTCTTCCAACTCTGTTAGAACTGTGTCACACTCAGTTACAACGAAGTCCATCATGCATGAGTCACCAACCACCATAGGAATTGCATAATTCCTTCAGACCACTGATGTTCCACATCTATTCACTGAAATCAAGTGTTCCAAGAGAATAAGTTACTATTTATTGTCTGATTATTATTAAGGGCTAATAATAATCGACATGCATTCTATTTTTAGATTAGCGATCTATAAATAGACTTCGCCCATATTCTAAAAGTAGAAATTCATCTAAAGATATAATTTGCTCAACCATCTAGAATCAACATCCTGCTAATTTTAGAATATGCTCACCATTCTAAAAATAGACATACACCTAAAAATAGCCTGCGGGCCCCACCTAGTGAAGGTGCTTAATTTTCACTAGGATCATCATCTTGTTGAATCTCAACATGCACAACCACTTCATCTAATAAAAATTCATGTAGTTGGGGGAGGTTGTTCCGTAGTTAATTTTACTACTCCACAAACTAATCGTGGGTTGGTCGATGATGGTGTGTTTCTCAAGTTTACACCATCAGACACAGATGCCTCTGCCTCATCATTGATATTACCTTCTAATGGATAGAATGTGAATTATGTAAATTATTCTATGCTATTAAATTTCCAATACAACAATGGTTTTTTACGAAAAAAATCAATTGAAAGGGGCTATTGCACATAAGGTTATAGTACGAATTTATAAGGGTGAGCCACCTGATTTCTACCAGGCATATCGACAACCAAACTATCTCAAGGTCCATTTTCTGGGACATGCACTGTTAGTCTCACAATTGGCCCACAAGCATTACATGGTATCTCTATCCTCAAAACTTAGTTCATGATGATTATGGGTCAACCCCACAAAACTCTTGCCGCCGAAGTCCATTTTTTAGGTCGCACACTTTCAGTATCACAATTGGCCAACAAGCATTACAGGGTATATCTATCGTTGGATCTTCATCATGGTTTTGGGTCATCCAAAAACCCATGGTTATTGGTAAACCAAAAAAAACCTTGTCCTCAATAACACTTAGTTTTGGGTTAACCGCAAAGCCACTATTATGGGTCAACCACATAAAACCCTTTTTTTCATTGAATCATGTTCAACAAAAGATTCTCATGAAGGACCTTGATGCAATGGGGGGACCATTTATTCCTAAGGGGGAAGGAGTGATCTGAATGGAAAATGGCATATATCAATGGTATCCGCTCATGGTAGTCACCATTGGTATTGTAACTCAAAAAGGATATAAATAATGAACCTCACTTTGTAAAGGGATAGATGTGTCCTCCACAATGTAATGATCAAAAGTTTATTTCATTTAATAAATTGTTTCTTGAATGGTTATCTTCCTTATGTATTAAATGCTTATTTTGAATTTTGTTTTGTTTGTTTCCTATTTCCTCTCATGATATTTAAATCTCCTATATTTTGGCCCCTCCCAAGACCTGGATCAATCTCTGCAATTAATCTTCCCGCATCTCTCCAACTAAACTAGTGAATGTAAAGTAAAAATCAATCCAAATATAAGTATCAAAATTTCATTGATTTTAATTAATTTCCAAATTATGAAAATTGATTTATATTTTGATTTATGGTAGTTGGTTTATGATTCAACTTTATTTTCTATGATAGGAAGCAAAATTTCAAATATTGGGTCGCAATATTTTAGGAGATATGAGCATAGGAAGTTGAGCTTCCTGAATGCTCCTAAAATTGCTCACCAAAAAGGTTATGTTGGTATTTTTTCTAGAAATTTTGATACAGGAGATTCCAAGAGTTGAAACTTGAATCATAGTGAGGGGAACTCCCATTGATCATTTGGTTCAATTTCCATAACTTGTACTACTAAAATTTAGGATATATGCACTAAATCATTTGCAATATTAGTTTTTGTGCAAAGTGTTTAAAGAAATGATCAAATGATTCATTGATTCATTGCATACAAATTGTTTGATGAAATTCCCCAATGAAAATGTTGTGTTATGGTTGGGGATAGTACTGTTGTGTAATAGTATTGATGTCGCTGGTATATTCTTATTTGTATGTAAATATTTTACAGTATTAGTTCACATGCATAATGCTTGAAGAAATGATCAAATGATTCAATGATTCATTGCATACACATTGTTTGATAAATGAGTATGTTGTATTGTGGTTGGGGATAGTATTGTTTTAGCTAATATATGCTTAATTTCATGCAAGGAATTACTATAACTCATAGGAGGAAGGAGAAGAAATTGGACCACACAAGTCATTATGAACAAGCTACAAAAGAGATGTAGCATGCCAAGAAGCACATTTGTAAAAATTGTCCCGATGATGTTTTCCGAGAACATAACTGAAACAAACACCATCTCTACAAGAAATGATAGAAATACTTGTCACCATATTTTAATAACATAGTTACTGCAATTAGAAATGGTTTAGATGACCAAATTTCTCATGCCAAAGTTTTCTCAAGTTATCATTATGAGCAATAAATGTTGAGGGAAAAGGTGATGACCCAAAGTTATAAAACTTGTACAACCTAGTAATATCATCAACTATTCCAGTGGCAAGGACATGTTTAGGATCTATTAAATCCTTTATTACAACTTGGTGAGGTGAAAACTATACTATTTTACCTTCACCTGAATGAGTGTTTTGATACATTGATACAAAGTTGCTAAAAATATTGGGAACACATAATACATCATTGAAATGACTATTATCTAGTTGAAATATTCCATAGCCTACAACACTAAGAGAACTATCATCAACAACAAATATTTGTTAAGGGGTTACAATCATTAAGAGTAGAAAAATTCATTTATCCTTATCCATATGATAATATTCTCCACAATCAATAAGCAACTCATCAAAATAATAAGTAGAGGTTGTATTGAAGGAGAAACCAGAAGTAGAAAGTGCATGTCCATGAGAAGAAGTGCTAGAAGAAGATTCAAATTCATGTTTTTCTTCTTCATTCTTGCTTCAAATACCTCCATCCTTTTAAAAAATTTAGATTCTAAATGACCATATTTCCATAATAAATTGCAATTTCTACTATTTTTCTTATATATACAAGGTCCTTGTATAAAAAAAAATCTGGACATCAACCACAAAGCTTAATAATGGATAGTGGAGGTGAATATCTCAACAACAAATTCACAACTTATTGCACTACACAAGAAATTCAAATGCAACATATTGGTCCATATATACCAAAGAAAAATTACATAGTAAATCACCCTCCCATAAAGGTTTTAAGAAATATAACACTATAAGAAGCATGGAATAACATTAACCTAGACGTAAGCCATTGCTGTAGCTTTGGTAGTTTAGGATGGACTCACATTCTTGATGTAAAAATTAAAGCTTTACAAATTAAAAGTGAGAAGTGTACTTTTGTTGGATATTTTAAATATATAAAAGGTTATAGAGTAATACAATCTCACTCAAATGAAATAATGATTAGAAGAGATGTTAAATTTGATGAAAATATCTTGTTATATAGTCCTAATTTGATGGTTGTTCCCCTTTTGACCTACGAGGCATATTCAAAATTTATGCCACCTTTTGTTCCTATTATGGTTTCTTATTAAAATTATGTGAATGATGATCAAAATATACCTTTTCTTTCTCACCTTCCTCCATATGATTCTAATACATATGAACCTACACCAGTGCCACAAATTCCTGAATGGATCTATTCAACATGAGAAGCAACTAGTGACCTTGTCGATGATACTACAGGTCAATGTTATACTCATTTAAAATTCTAGTGAGCCTCCTCTCTTTTGGCTCAAGAATCAAAGACTCAAAGGATACACACACACATACACACATATGGCTTTCTGGATGGGACACAGATAGAATTCCACTTTGTGCATGGATGACATGTGGATAAGGAACATTCTAGTTTCGAAATGGAGGACTAACGATCCCAAAAAGAGTTTAATACAATCATCCACAAAACATTGAATTGGAGAGGGTGGAAAAAAAGGATGGCCCATCCATTTCAATTTAAAATATGACAAATGTTAGTCGTATATAGGAAAAAATAGGCGAATCATTTACCGCTAGAGTCCCTCTAGGAAATTTAGTGGCTTTATTTTCCATTTGGTTAGCTTTAACATTGTTTTGCCTTAGTATATGGAATCAATGATAGTATATAAAGCAAGTAATAAGACCTATAGTCCTTCCAAGGATAACCTTGAGAAAGGGGTCTCTAGGTTGTGATCCACCTCTCAACTGGTTGATAATTAATTTAGAATCTCCCACTATTACCATCTTATCAATGCCTTTGGAAAAAGAAATATTTCTTGATACAAACCATAAGCTTCAAATTTCTTGCTTGTTTCTCATCCTAGGTTCCAAGAAAAACTTGTGTTATTTTTCCTCTGGGGTGAAATGATAATCACCTCCCCCCCACACATTTTAAGTGGCATAGTTTTATTTAAGTAATATTGATGAGTTAACCTTTATTTGTACATAGTAGCCAATAATAAATATATCTACAAATTACCAAAATAAATTATCATATATTTATTTAGAGAAAAGTGTATTTCCACCTTAATTTTATAACCTTTTTTTTTTTTTTTTTTTTGATAGTGGATCACAATATTTTAGGAGGTATGAGCATATGAAGTAAAGTCACCTAATTGCTCTTAAATAATGCATAAAAAATGTCATGTTGGAATTTCTATTATAACTTTTATTCCGGGAGGTCATAGAAGCTAAAAATATGTCCACATTGAGTAAAAATACCACTAATAATGTGGTAAAAAATTTCAGATGTTGGGTTGCAATATTTTAGGAGATATGTGCAGAGGAAGTTGAGCTTCGTGAATGCTCCTAAAATTCAATGCAACAATTTTTTTATGTTGGATCTTTGTTGTAACGTTTCATCTAGGAGGTTATAGAAGTTGAAATTCAACCATAGTGATGTGCACCCACATTGATCATCTACTTCAGTTTCCATAACATGTATTTCTACAATTTATGAGATATGCACTAAATAATTTATTATATTAGTTTGCATGAAAAGTGTTTGAATAAATGATAGAATTATTCAATGATTCATTGCATACAAATTATTTTATGAAATGCCCCAATGAAAATGTTGTGTTGTGGTTGGGGATAGTATTTTTGTGTAATAGTGTTGTTGTAGTTGATACATTATTATTTATATGCAAAGGGTTTACAATATTAGTTTGTGTGCAAACTGTTTAAAGAAACAATCAAATGATTCAATGATTCATTGCATTCACATTGTTTGATGAAATTCCCCAATGAGTATGGTGTATTATGGTTGGGGATAATTATTTTTTATAATATTATTGTTGTATATGATATATGCTTAATTACATGCAAGTAATTTACTATATTAGTTTGCATGGAAAGTGTTTGAAGGAATGCTTAAATGGTTTACAGATTTATCACATACAAATTGTATGATCAAATGTCCCAATGAAATGTTGTTTTTTGGTCGGGGATAATATTATTGTGTGATGTTGTAGCTGATCTCTTCCTATTCAAATGCAAATAATTTGAAAAGTCAATGCATGCAGGGAGTTTGAAAATTTGCATGCAAAGAAATGGAAAAGTGACATAAATAAATGACATGTTTTCAGTTAGTATGTTGCACTTGGAATAAGTGCAATGTTTCTAAGTTAATCTCATACAAAATGTTTGAAAAAATATATACAAGATAAATTCTACTCAATTTTTTGTATGAAAAATATTTGAAGAAATATTTACTTGCAAAGTGATTGAAAATATGTATGAGAGATGAAAATCAAGTTTTTTTGAAATGTGGTTAGGACAGATTTAGTAGGGGTACATGAAAAAGTGACCTCATGAGATTTTTAATGTCATGAATCTTGGTTAATCTAATATATTTATAGTTGTAACTTTGAATTTTCATTGTCAACTCTTGAGATCCCATTTCCAAAATGGACAATGGAGGCCAGGTCATTATATTAGTTTCTTCCTTCTACCTTAGTGTGAACAATGGGTGGTAAGGGGTATGTTACAAAGTGGTATTATAGCTTCCAAATTCAAACACTTGGACTAGATGGGCTCTCTCATAGATTAAATGAAGAGAAAAAAAAGATAAACATACAAAATGCTGACTATATTCCCTAGGGCAGCCCAACAGTGATTGAAAAAGTTCATGAGTGAATGATGTAGTCAAAATTATGAGGGGGAATCTCTCAAGTTAACTCCTATGACTTTATAATTTTATTTGATGTTTTGAGAAGTCATAATAAGTTCATGAATAATAGAATATGCATAATAAAATGCTAGATATGAATTAGTTTAGAGATGCATATCAATCAAATAAAAAATAAATAATGATATGCTTTATGCATGAAGGTATGCTAAGTGCATACATTAATGGATTTGCATGCATAAAGACTCTCAGTTTGTTGTCATAGCATGTTTAGATGCCTAAGAGTGGTTAATGATGAGCAAGTAACCACGAGTAGGTTGAAAACACAACCAGGAAACCGATGAGAGTATTGTATGTAGCCTTGAGAAACCAAGGCTATGGAAACTAAGGTGTTGATGAGAGAATGACAGAAGTGACATCTATGTTTTTTGATGTGCATATTTTTACAAAGTTGTGAGTGCATTAATGAGAATTTTGCAACCAAAAAGTGGTTTCTTCGGATGTTTTTTCTAAGAACTATTGATTATGACTCTTGAACTACTATGCACCCTTAAAATATTGTTTGAATGTTCGATTAAGTGCACAATATGAGTATGTGCTTACGAGATTTCATGAAGGAATGATATTTTTTTAATACAATTGTACTAAGACAATGTGTGTTGAGACACTTGATATACACATGAGTGAAAGTGGGTGCTAGTTGTAGCACTATGAATAATGACTATGAGCTGACTTCAAACTATGTCATGGCTACTATTATTAGTAAAAGGCTGATTTTAAATTTGATGATTCCAGTCTCAATAAAAATATGATTTCAAATTAATTGACATGATGACTTGATCCCTAGAACATGTGATTGACATGTGTGAACAATTGCATAGCAACATCCTTGGTATTAACATGGCAAGGTAATAATTAGTTTGTTTATGTTGTTATAACTAACAACTAGGTGAGTTTGATAACACATAAGAAGACTTATTTTCAACAAGGTAAAAAGGTAAAAGAAAGGAATTGGGTGATAATTTATTTGGCTAGATTTAGAAACTGTTATTCCAAACAACTGTGTGCTTTGCACGAATACATGAGGTTATATTAACCTTGATTTTATTTGACATAATGTGAATATGTGTTATATTCATGAACATGTCGATGATTAAATGAGTATATGAAATGCCATTATATTTGATAGGTTGTTTTTAGGAATAATTCTTGTGGAAGGATTGATTATGCTTATAAAAATTTATGAATATATGAATGGAATGTTTTGGATAACATAATGAGGTTATCCAATGAGATTTTTTGTTTTGTGAGGAATCCAATGAGCAAGTGGGAATTCTTATGTTAACTATTTCTATTATAACGTGATTATGACATACATGTGCCCATGATTGTATTATTTTTATGACTAGAAAATATTGAATGTGATGTCGTCAAGTTTACTAACTACCAACTAGAATCCTTGGTAAAATAATTGGACATATAAACCACTGAGTGTTGTGCCTTGGGGCTGATAAAACACTTAGAAGGTTGGTTGGATCCACAGGAAACCATGGATAGTGAAATGGTAGTCATGAAAATGGCACAAAGGAGGTTCTATAAACCTTGAAATTACTTGATATGTATATGAATATGTGTTATATTCATGAAATTGATTGATTACTGAAGTTATGCTAAGCCATTATGAGTGATGAGTTCTTGTCAGAGATCATTCCTTTGGGAGAATGATGGTATAGATGGCATGAAAATATTCTTGGTTGTATGAAGAATAAATTGTGAATGAGGTAGCCATTGTTTATTTATGATTAGGATATCATGTGCTTATAATTATGCTTATGTTTATGATAAGAATAGGGAATGTTGAAGGATACATATGTAGAAAAAAACCAGTGTGATTTGTGACATGTTGGGACAAGAATGGATAATGGAAGAACCAAAAACTCTGGATTTTGGTTGTGGATGCACATGGCAGGGCATGAGAAAGACACTAGAGGTAGGGTTTTCTAGTGTCTGTGGATAGATAAAGCTTGGTCTTTGGATGTGCAATAATTATGTGTACATCTTGTACTAAGCCATGTGTATTGTGTATGATTTTTATTGTAACATGTGTATCTTTTGTGTTGTAATATGTGTATTGATTGTGTTATATCATATGTATATGTAAATGTGTTCTGTTGTACACTTTGTATATGTGCATGTTATTTGTAATGTGTTGGGATAGGTAGGTATGAGATTGGCTCAGACCATGTGATGTGTAATATGTGGGGAAGGTAGATATGGGATTTTCTGGGCCTGTGTGACTGGAAAAATATGTATGGGACTATCTGATTCAGTTTTAGGACAGGTAGGCCAACCAAGATTGAGGTATTCCTAGGCCTATGAAGGTGTAGGATACATTTATATTCTTGTCGACAAAAGACTGCGAGGGTTGGTAGTGCCCATATCTACGGGGTAGCGAATGGGCATATATATCCCTATATCACACATACATCCACAAACATACATGTAGACCCGTGTGATAGGTAGGCTCGTGTGAATTGAAAAACATGTATGGGACTATCTGGGTCAGTTTTAGGACAGGTAGGCCAACCAAGATTGGGGTTTGCATGGGCCTATGAAGGTGTAGGATACTTTTATATTCCTATTGAAAAAATACTATCAGTGTTGGTAGTGCCAATATTTTCAAGGTAGAAAATGGGTGTATATATCCCTATATCACTTATACATCCACCACTAGATGGTTTCCAGAGTGGAGAAATTAATCCAGTGTGTGGGAATATATTTCCCATGCCACTAAGAGTGCATTTTTAGCTGTAAGACACTCACATGAGTTGGGTTTGGTTGAAGAGAAGATAAGGCAACAAATTCCTGCCAGAGTTAGGAATAAATCCAATGTGTGTACGAGGTCGAAGAGAAGAGAAGGAAATGGATGCTTTTCAAAGTTGGGAAATCAATACGATGTGTGTAGAAAAGAAAATAATTCCATTGGTTTATTTTTGGCTTTGGAAATCGACCTAGTGTGTGTAAATTAAAGAGAAATACAAAGATAACTATCAAAATTTCATTTATTTTCATTAATTTCCTAATAATGAACATTAATTGATATTTTGATTTATGATAGTTGGTTTATGAGCTAAATTGACTTTTATTTATTTTTTATTTTTACGTTGTGGTTCACAAATCCAATTTTCCCTCACATATATGTACCTGCTACGTCCACGCGAAAATCTCGGCATACCCTCCTGAGGGGATATAATCGTTGGTATTACACGTGAGGCCTAACCCCAAGGGCGTCAAGGAGATTTGAGCCTGTGACCTCCTAACTGGAAAATTACTTAACAACGAGGACTCACCCAATTGAGCTAACTCTTGGGGCTCTAAATTGAATTTTATGATAGAGAGAAAAATAAAATTGCAAGGTTCACATCATGAATAAGTTGTTAATGATGTATGATTTAAATGATTTCAATTTCATTGTGATGAAACTCATGGAGATTTATGTATGTAGGAATGCATGGAATTTCTCGGTTTGGGTGGATGGAATTGGTTGCAAGGTGAATAACAACAACTTGAAGATATCAGTGCACAATGGGATGTTGATTATAGATTTCAAGAATAGGACCACTAACACCCAATGGTATCTACTAATTTCCTTGAAGCATACTATGACTGGTATAATAATGTTGAGGCAGGGATATTACTTGGTTATGAGAATTTTCCAATGTGAGGAAACATTGCCAAAGAATGGATCACTCGAGTGACTGAGAAGTAGAGAAGGGAATTCCTAAACCTAGGTGTGTGACTGCAGGGAAGGAGGTGACCATATTTCCTTAAGGATTGGGAAGAAGAGAAGGGAGGGAAAGGAACATCGTTTTAAATGGTGATGATGATCAATATTAGATAATTATATTATTTTTCATCCATATTGATGATTTAAAAGTGGAAACAATGGAGGAATAAACTCACAGGACCATTTTATTGGTGGGACCTAGTTTGGCAAAACATGGTCTGAAACCTTCTGTGGGAATTTTGAGGTATCAAATGGAAATTTTTTCGGGTAAATTTTTTATGCTTTAGAATTTTATTCTATACACATATACCTTTCCAAAAACACAAGAATCACATCAATAAAAGTCCATATGCGGAATTTATGCCACTCAAAAGTTTACCTTCCTATGTTCACCACCACGATTGGGGAGGATGCCACATCAACCCCAATATTCATGGAAAAGAGGCTAGTCATGTGATTAGGATGTAGAATAATCTAGAAGAGTCTATATTGTAACTCTAGTTAAGAGGTTAGGTAATCAAACCTAACCACTAGGAGGCTAGTAGGTTGTGTTATAACTGGGCCACTAGGAGGAAAGGGGGTTCCATTCTTTCGAGTGCATTTGTTAGATAGATGAGCTAAAATAACCAAGAGAGATAGGAGGTAGAGAAAACATAAAGGATTTGTGCATTGTAGCAGTCCACAGGTCACATTCCATACTTCTTTGTACTCACAACCATATTTCCTTCGAGGGAAAGAGGGCTGAGTAACCTCACCTTCTAGTTGGGGTTTTCCCCCAAAATGGTTTCCAAGAGAATATCTTGTGTCAAATGTGTGTGAGATTTTATTTTTATGTTCTCTATTTTATGCATAATTTTAAATTTACATGCATGCATTATTAATAGTAAACCTATATATCTAGAAATATAATAAAACTATAATAGTCTAGAATTTCAAATTTTAAATATAATTTCGTCACATCTGTTGTGATGGACCGTCCAGTGGAATAACCATGAAAATGTATGGATCGCATGAGCATGGCTGACTAGAATCAACAACACATTGGGGGTGTTCCTTGAAATAATGAGTCGAGAACTATTCGCTGAAGGAACAAGAAGCACAAGGATAATAACATTGGAAATTAGAGGTAGGTAACACTCTAGGAAATATACAAACTATTGAGTTGGATTGGGTGCAACAATAGCACCGGGAAATTGTGAAGGAGACATGAAAGTGGTTGATTCCATAATTTTTTATGTTTAGTTAGTTGTTAGGATTAGAACACCAATGAAAATGTTTCCTTTAAGGGGGTGTGGTTTGTGACACCCCCAGGTATACTCTCCTTGAATTTTGTAATGTAATGATACTTTTATTATAAATTATCATAATTCAATAATGGCCTAAAGGGTGGGAAACATATCCACGATCTAAGGGGGTAAAGGAAGAAGAACCTAAGTGGTTTTAGATAGCACCATTACATAATAAGATGTGATAGCTAGCAAGAAATATCTTAAAGAATATTCTATGAGGAACATGAAGAGATACAAAAGAATGTTCCATGGGGAACATAGAGAGACACAAGAAAGATAATAAAAATGCATTTGAACAACAATAGAGGGGTTGATATGAAGAATTCAAGATGGATTTTGTATGAATAAAATAAGCTTGAGGACATAATTAAAAATTTGGCAAGAATCCAAACTTGTGATTATGTTTGATTGTTTTTAAGAGAAAATCAGTTTGTAGAAGAGTTGGTAAGAGGAAAGGAATCCATGGAGTGGTGTACTAAGAAACATAAACAAAATCTAGAAGATTTTTTTATACACATACATGGATGTGTTCCCAAATCCTAAAGGGTTACCACCTAAGAGGGAAGTGGAGCATGAGATACAACTATGTACAAAATCTCCATTTCCAAACATTGGGTTGTACATGCATTCTACTATAAAAGCAAGTGAGGTGAATAAATAGTTGCAGAAGCATGATTAATTGGGATGAGGAAATTGTTCAAGTTGCATTACTACTTAGAGAACATGAAAGATAAGATAGCTACCTTTAGTCTCAAGGGAAAACCAAATATCTTCTGGTAATATGTTAATCATATTAGAGGCATCATAGAAGAGGAGTTGATTTGGGTTTAGTTTGAAATAATATTAAGGAAGAAGTGCCCATTTGAGAGATATTATGACAGAAAGGACAAAGAATTATATGAGTTCAATATGGGTTCCATGACTGATTAATATTACACGACCAAATTTCCAGATTTGTTGAGTCATGTTCTGTATCTCAAGGATGAGAAAACAAAGGTATAAAGGTTCATCATTGGATTGAAATTATCCTTCAAAGGTCATATTAAGTATGATGAGCCTCGATAATTAGAGTAAGTAATTGGAAATATGAAGAATCATTATGAGTAGTCAAAGCTCAAGCTTGAGTTTAAGCACGACTGTAAAGGTAATGAAAGTAATAAAGTAAAATGGCCTAATAAGAAAGGAAGATATTAGGATGTAGGTGACAAGGAAAATGTGGCACCTCATAAGAATTTCCATTAGGGGAATTTTGAGGTCTAAAATGGGCCTCCTAAGGAAATTATAAAATAATATTGGAAATAATAAAGTAAGATTTGATTACATCATCAAATTTTAGAGGGAAAAAAGAAAAAACTACTTTTTCAACTTGTATTTTCAACTTATCTCCCAAATTTTTTACTCAAATTTCGAGCGGGAGTACTCGTTGGATGCAAAATTTAATTCTTCATCCAAGGAGTATCCATGTTACATAATTTCGATGGATCCTACTACATGGAAAATGAGAAACACATGAAAAACGTGATTGCAATCATGTTTTTTCATGTATTTCTCATTTTTCGTGTAACAGGGTCCATCAAAAGTATGCAACATGGGACTATAAATTTCATCCAGCGAGTAATCCCACTCGAAATTTGAGTAAAAATTTTGGGAGATAAGTTGAAAATACGAGTTGAAAAATTATTTTTATTATATTATTAGTTTTTAATCTTTTTACCCTTTTACTTTAAAAATGGCCAATCATCTCCCATGGTTGACATCATCATCTTGAATCCTATTGGTTCTTGTAAAGTTATTTTTTTTGTAAATTTTTCTTAGGAGGCCCACTTTAGACGTCAAAAATACCCTAATGAATGCAACTAAGAGAGGAAATGGGTCTTAGCCTTAAGAGCAGTAGAATAAAGGTGATGTGAGGAAATATTTCAGGGGTTAGACCCGTGGTGGAGAACATCATAGGAAGAATTTTCCATCACATTAGGATGACATGCCTCAGATTTACAATGCTCAGGAGGTGCAAAGAGTTGGGGATGTAGGCCATAGCAATCCCCAGATCTATGCAATAATGGATAACAGGAAGGAATATCATAAGGAATATATTATCGATATGGAAGGTAAAATTTGTGATCAAGTTGTTTCTATTTTGATTGATCCTGGATCAAGATATAAATATATTAGTCCTGACCTAGAGGATCAATGCCACTTGAATGAATAAGTGCATGAAAAATCTTAATTGGTGCAATTGAATATAGGGACCAAGAGAACAGTTCATCATTGGGTGAGATCTTGTGCATTTGAGCTTAATGGTATGCCTACATCATCACATCTAAATGTGCTTCCTTTGGGTTCATATAGCATGATTTTGGGCATGGAATGGTTGTTAATTCATAGGACTAAGATAGAATGCTATGAAAAGTCCATTGAGTGTTTGGATGATGATGGGGAAATAGACTCTTGCAGGGAAAGAAGAAGACTGCATCAGTGATAATGGTCACAACTATGTAGGCTAAGAACAACCACAAAGAAGGATGTATATTGTTTTCAATCCATGTTTCTAGTGACAAAGGGAAAGAGGATGAGGATGATGAAATCTTGAGGAAGTATCCAATTTTGTAGAAGTTTTAGGATATGTTTCCTGTAGAGATTCCAGAGCTATCACCTCTCAGGGAGGTGGATTTATCTATTGAGTTGATGCCTGAAGCAATGCCAAAATCTAAGGCGCCTTACAAGACGAGCACGTATTAGTTGGTGGAGTTGAATTTTAAACATAAAAAAATGATTGATAATGGATACATGAGGCCAAGTGTGTCTCCTTGGGGTGCACCAGTGTTGTTTTTAAGGAAGAAGGATGGTACTCTCAAATTGTACATTGATTACAAGTAGTTGAATAAGGTGAATATCAAGAACATGTATCTATTTTTGTGGATTGATGATTTATTTGATCAGTTGAAGGGAGCTGCAGCATTTTCGAAGATTGATCTGAGATCAGGATATAATCATGTGTGCATCAAAGAAGAAGACATATACAAGACTGCATTCCATACAAGTTATGGAAACTATGAGTTTGTGGTGGTTCCTTTTGGTCTTACCAATGTTTTAGCCACCTTCATGTGTTTGATGAACAATGTACTGCACCCTTATCTATATAAGTTAGTGATACTCTTTATTGATTATATATTGGTATATTCAAATAATAAATAGGAGCATGCAAAGAACATGGCATTAGTATTGATATTATTTAGAGATCATATGTTATATTCCAAGATCAACTAGTGCAATTTCTTTCAGACTTAGATTCATTACTTTGGACATGTTGTTTCCAGGGAAGAGATAGAAGTGGACCGGAAAATATTAAAGCTATCATTGAGTGGCTAGCTCTGAGGAATGTGGACGAGGTCATATCATTCATGGGAGTAGCACGTTATTACAGGTTGTTCATCAGGAACTTCTCCAAGATTGCATATCCTATCACATCCTTACTGAGGAAAGGGAAGAAGTTTGAATGGAATTAAGAGTGTGCAACTAGTTTTGATATGTTGAAGTAGTTTCTTACAAATGATATGGTTTTGAATATTGCAGATCCTGATAAGGAGTTTGTGGTTTGTACATATGCTTGCAAGGATAGATTTCGTGGAGTCATGATGCATGAAGGGTATCTGGTTTTATATGAATCAAGGAAGCTGAGTGAGCATGAGTATAACTATGTGACTCAAGATCTTGAGTTGGAATCCATCATTCATGCACTAAATATGTGGAGACATTATTTCCTTCAAAAAACATTTGTCTTGATGAGTGATCACAATGGACTGAGGTATTTGTTTGACCAAACCAATTTGAATGCAAGGAAAGATAGATGGTTTCCTACTCTTAGTGAGTTTGATTTTGAGATCATGTTCATCAAGGGAAAAGAGAACATGGTTGAAGATGATCTCAGTAAGAGAGTGCAAGTGAATCGTATTCCAACTGTGAGATCTTATGGGACAAATTTACAGGAGTCGATCTTGCATGCAGGGCAAAATTATGTGAAGTATCAATAGTTGAAGTATAAATTACACCAACAAGGTGGAGGTGAAAACGATGATGAGTATCACCTCACGGCAAATGGCTTGGTCAGATTCAAGAGTAGGATTTATGTTCCAGATGGTAGTGAGTTGAAGATTCTTATTTTGAAATAATTCCACGTCACACCAAAGTCATGACACCCAAGATACCATATACTTTGAAAAATATCAAAAATGAATGGTCAAATTTGAAGAAAGAGGTTGTTGAGATGTTGTAAGGTGCTTAGAATGTCAGTAGGTGAAAGATTAATGCAATCACCCAACTGGTATATTGTAGCCTATTTCGATTCAAAAATGGAAATGGGAGGTCATTTCCATGGAATTCATTAAAGGGTTGCTGAGGACACCAAGACAACATAATTCCATTATGGTTGTGGTTTATATGATGACCAAGATGGCAAAGTGAAGTATACTAATTCATCTAGAGAGATATCTTATATATTCATCAAGGAGATAGTGAGGTTGCATGGGGTTACCAAGAAGTCTGTATCAGACAGAGATGCCAAGTTCACTTCCAGCTTTCGGAAGTATTTTTTGGGAGGCTTGGGGACATGTTTAACCTTCAACCCAGCTTATAATCCATAGATGGATGGATAGACAAAGAGGGTTAACAAGATTATTGAGGATATGTTAAATATGTATGTCACACATTAGTAAAGGAAGTGGGAGGAGTATCATCCACTGGTGGATTTTTATTATAATAATGGGTATCAAGAATCCTTGAAGATGATTCCATTTGAGGCTCTCTATGGGTGGATTTGCAATACCCCTATCAGCTGGAGTGATCTAATGAACAAGGTTTTGATTGAGCTAGATATGTTGGCTGAGATGGAGTAGGAGATGCAGGTTTATAGAAGGAATTTAAAGGCAACAAAATATAGGTAGAAGATTTATGCATTGCATCATAGAGCATTCAAGGAGTTTTAGGTTGGGGAGCATGTGTACTTGCATGTCAAATCCAATAGGAGATCCTTGAGGATTTGGTCGTGTTCCAAGATAAAATCGCAGTATTGCAGGAATTTTGAGATCCTTGAGAGGATTGGATCAATGGCCTGCAAACTTTCACTACCACCAACAATGAAAGTACGTGCTTTTTTTGAGGTTTCATTGCTTAAGAGATATATGCATGATGTGGACCATGTGATTGATTGGTATGTATTGCAAGTGGAACCAGAGGGAGAGTTCCAACTAGAGCCACAACGCATATAGCAGTGGAAAAAACTCATGCTATGGAACCAAGAAATAGAGTAGATTACAGTGCAGTGGAAGCACTTTTGACTTGATGAAGCTACATGGGAGATGGTTGATTAGATGTGGGCATTAAACCCTTCTTTATTTGTTGGTTGAAGAAAATTATTTTTTTGTGTTCCTGTGTGTGTATCTCGATGTTGTATTTACAATGACATATATGTGCGTGTGTGTGTGATTGTAAATACTACATCGAGCTGTGTTATAAGATAAAATATGCATGTAAGGGAAATTATAGAGAAAATAAGGGAAAATGAAGAAAAATGAAAAAGGAAATGAAGAGACTAGACATCAATAATAAAAAGGAATTTGTGAAATAATTCATATCTTTTGTCAGTTCTAAGTTTGATCACTTTCATAAATAGAGCTCTAAGAGAAGAGAGAGGAAGCAAGAAAGTAAGCAAGCAAGCAAGCAAATGAAAACAAGTGAGCACAATGAAAGGTTCGAAGAGTAGCTACATTAGGAAGTAATTAAAGGTAATAGGTTGCATGTGTGATTTCATTGTTGATATTTGGATGCATGGTACATGCATATGATTATTTGGTTGTTTTATATCATTGGCATTGGATTTTCCTTTATTGACATTTTTTTCAACCTTGCCTTTCCATTTCCTAGATAACCATGATGTTATGGGTTCCTTATTTTGGTTTAAGCTTTAGATGAACAATAGAATTTGGATCCTGGAGAGGTGATATTAGGAAATTACCAAGGTTCAAGGGTGGAGGTGGGATTTCTCATGGAACTCTTGATGGATGGGTGGAGATAGGAAAATTCCTATAAATATGGTGAAGAAAGTTGGAGGAATCTAAGCTTATTTGGTGTTATTGATTTTTGCACTGGTTTAGGTGAGATCACTTTGGTTTAGGGTTAAGGTGGTTTGGCCTCCAGAAGCCATGGTTGGTTCTATTTTGGTTTAACCCATTTGATCCCACATTAATTCTTGGAATATGGGATGAGAGTGATTGGCTGAAAGAGAGATTTCGTTCAACCAAATATATGGTTGGGTGGTACGTGGAAGTCCCTAACTTGGTTGGCTTTTTCATATGTCAATATGAATTATTTTCTTATTGTGATCAATGAGCACATGTATTGATTATTGTTTTGATCTTATAACTGATTTTTCAGGGATTCATTTTGGTTATATTTCGGTCATAGGCTTGGTTAAATGATGTGCTCTGGATATCGATCCTATTCGTGATTTGATAATTTATTGAATGGTTATGTGAATGCATGGGCTAGCAAGTGTTGTTGCAGCTAGTTTTAGATGACATTGAACCCTCTTGGTAATTCCTTAATGAAGTTAAGGAGACATTGAATAAATATGCATTCATAACCTATAGTTACTATGTTCACCATGTGTTTGGTGAAATTTTTCCCATATGTTTAGTAATATTTGAGAAGTATCTAGCCTTATTAGTTATCATTCAGAATTATTATCATCTTAAACTGAGTTCTGGGTATTTTATATGTGGCTAGCCCTGAAAATATGGATATGAGTTGCTAGACACACCCTATGAATTAAGATATTTTGGATGCAACCACATAGAGGAATATCTATGCATGTGAATGGAGCCTTCCAACCGCATGCACAAGTTGGAATGTGTGCAACTGGGGTGTAAGTTTTGGGAAAATAAAGTTCCAGCTCATGGCAAGCTCATCAATAGAATTTGTGTGGTATCTGGGTGATGTGATGATTTTGGGAGGTGTCAATATGTTACCATTTAGTAGACACCACTTCCATCATTAGAACTTGGATGTTGTGTCATGCCATAGTAACTCTAGTCAGTTCATGTTTACCTATAGAGCTTGTAAAAATGTGTAAATGTGGGATAGGGTGGTTACAAGGTGGTATCAGATTGAGGTTCCAGCATAAGACCTCAAGGTAAATGCAAATTTTTATGTAGGCATGTTATTTGCTTATATGTTTATCATGCATGCATGTTAGATACTTATTTTTATGGTTATGATATCCATGTATGAGATGATATGCGTGTGATGTTGTATCGTGATAATCTGGATTGGAATGTGCAAATGCAATAACCTCCCCTGAGATACCTTGAGGTACGATTTTGATTATGTTTTATTTAGCTAATAGTTGCATATTGAAAGAAATAGAAGGAAAATATAAGGATAGAAAAAAATTTGAGTATAATTCATATGGATCTTCGTACATGCCTGAAGAGACATTGGTAGGATGGGAGAGATCAGTTGAGTAGTAGGGAGTGGGACATTCTCCTAGTTTGGCAGATACATTGAGAAGTTTGAAGGAAGAAATTGTGAGTTGTAAGGCAAACAATGAATATTTGATTAAGGCATAGGAAAGGCTTGCTAAAGATAAATAAAAGGAAGCTAAGTTTAAAGTAGCTATACTCTAGAGCCTTTCATATTTACAAAAGCAAGGAAAGATGGGGATCAATCATGGATAGGAAGAAAATACTAATGGTGCAGATGGAAGCGGGTCTCAAAAGTTCTACAAGATGGACAAAAATGATATAATGAAGGGTGGAAGATCCTTAGATACACCTAACAATAGGGTTAACACTCATGGATTTTATTCTAGCTTCCATTCTAAGAGACATCATTGTCATCACCACCAACATCCTTATAGGAGGAGTGAGAGGGGGTACCTTCCAGAGGAGTTCAAGAAATACAAGACTCCTAATTTTGATGGGGAAGTGAAGAAATCAAAAGATTCATAAGCATGGCTTCTTGGGATGAAGAAATTCTTTAGGTTGCATGATTACTTTGAGAATATGAAAGCTAGGATCCTTCAGTCTAGGGGAAAATAATATATATGGTGGGAAGATGTTAAAAATATCAGAGGCATTAGAGAAGAGGAGCTAATTTTGGATGAGTTTGAAACACTCTTCAAGAAGAAGTACTTGTCTGAGAGATATTATGACGAAAAGGAAAATGAATTATATGAGCTCAACATGGATTCTATGCCATATGAAGAGTACATGACCAAATTTCTAGATTTGTTGAGGTGTGTGCCCTATATCAAGCATGAGAAAAAAAAGGTCCAAAGGCTCATCAATGGATTTGAATTATGATTCAAATATCATATTGAGTATGATGGGCCTAGGTCATTGGAGGGAGTCATTGGAAATTTGAAGCATTTTTATGAGAATAAAAGCACAAGCTTGAGTTTGAGTGTGATAGGAAAGGAAATGAAAATACTAAAGGAAAATGGCATAAGAAGCGAGGAAGATATCATGATGCAGGTGACAAGGAAAATGTGGAAACTAATAAGAAGTTCAATGTAGATAAGGGAGGACATGGGTTTTAGCCTCAGGAGAAGCATAATAAAGGTGACAACAGGAAACCTTTTAGGTGTTGGAATTGTGGTGGAGAAAATCGCAGGAGGGATTGTCCATCGCATCGGGGCAGAAGACCTAAAATTTATAGTGCTTAGGAGGCACTGATATTTGGGAATGTAGGTAAGAGGATTCCTCAGATCTATGCTGAAACATAAATAGGTGAGAAGATCATAAAAAATCTATTATTGAGATGTAAGGTAAGTTTTGTGATCAAGTTTCTTCTATTTTTATTTATCCTTGATTGAATTATAACTAGATTAGTCATTAAATAGTGGATCAATGGTCCTTGAATAAATAATTGCATGCAAATTATTGGTTGGTGCAGTTGGCTACAGGGACCAAGAGAAGAGTTCATCACTGGGTGATATCTTGTGCATTTTAGCTTAATGGTATGCCTACATTAACACATATAAATTTGCTTCATTTGGGTTCATATAGCATGATTTTTGGCATTGAATGGTTGTTCATTCATATGACTAAGGTAGACTGCTATGCCGAGGACATTGAGTGTTTGGATGATGATTGATAAATAAGAGTCTTGCAGGAAAATAAGAAGTCTACATCAGCGAGAATGATTACAGATATGAAGTTCAACCACAGATGTAGAAAATGAATTTTATTGTTTGTAGTGCATGTTTCTAGTGATAAATGGAAATTTGATGAGGATTATGAAGTCCTGCGGAAGTATCCTATTTTGAAACAATTTTAGGATGTGTTTCCTGTAAAGATTCCAGAGCTTCTACCTCACAGGGAGGTTGATTTATTTACCGAGTTGATGTCGAGAGAAACACCAAAATATAAGGCACCTTACATGATGAGCATGCTTGAATTGGTGGAGTTGAAATTTCAAATTAAATAAATTATTGATAAGTAATACATAAGGCAAAGTGTGTCTCCTTGGGGTGCATCGGTGTTGTTTTAAAGGAAGAAGGATGGTACTCTCAGATTGTGCATTTATTATAGGCGATTGAACAAGGTGACTATCAAGAACATGTATCATTGTCGTGCATTGATGATTTGTTTCATCAACATAAGGGAGTTGCAATATTGTTGAATATTTATTTGAGATCAGGATATCATCAAGTGCACATCAAAGAAGAAGACATCTACAAGAGTAAATTTTGTACAAGGTATGGTCACTATGAGTTTGTGGTGATTCCTTTTGGTATTACCAATGCTATAGCCACCTTCATGTGTTTGATGAAAAATGTGTTGTGCCCTTATGTGGATTAGTTTGTGATAGTATTTTTTGATGATATATTGGTATATTAAAATAATGAAGAGAAGCATGCAAAGAACTTGGAAGCAGTTTTTAGATTATTGAGAGAGAATAATTTATATTCCTAGATCAACAAGTGCAGTTTCTTTCAGACTCAAATTAATTACTTAGGACATGTTGTTTCGAACGAAGGGATAGTAGTGGACCCAGAAAAAAATTAAAGCTATAACGTAATGACCAGATTGAAGGAATGTGGATGAGGTCAGATCATTCATGGGACCTGTAGGTTATTATAAGCATGCCATCAAGAAATTCTCCAAGACTCACTATTCTATCACATCCTTGCAGAGGAAAGGGAAGAAGTTTGAATTGACTAAAGAGAGTGCAACTAGTTTTGATTAGTTGAAGAAGTTTCTTACAAATGCTTTGGTTTTAAAGATTGAAAATCCTAATAACGAGTTTCTGGTTTGTACATATGCTTGAAAGGAAGGACTTGGTGGATTCCTAATGCAGGAAGGAATGGTGGTTTTCTAGGAATCAAGAAAGTTTAATAAGAACGAGCATAACTATGTGACTCATGATCTTGATCTTCACATTGATGAGTGATCATAGTGGGCTAAGTTATTTGTTGACCAACACAATTTGAATGCAAGGTAAGCTATCTGGTTGAATTCTCTCCGTGAGTTTGATTTCGAGATTAGGTACATCAAGGGGCAAGAGAACAAGGTTTCATATGCTCTCAGTAGGAGAGTGTAGGTGAATCATATTCCATCCATGAGATCTTATGGGACATATTTACAAGAGCGGGTCTTACATGTAAGGAAACATGATGAGAAGTATTATAAACTAAAGAAGATATTACAACAACAAGGTGAAGGTGATAGGGATGAGGAGTATCACCTCACGACAAATGGCTTGGTATGATTCAAGAGAAGGATTTATGTACTAGATAGTAGTGAGTTGAAGAAGCTTATTTTGAGAGAATTTCATGTCAAACCATATTTAGGTGACCCAGGATACCAAAAGACTTTGACAACTATAAAAAAGTTTTACTATTGGTTGAATTTTAAGAAATAGGTGGTTGATTTGTTGCAACGTGCTTGGACCGTCAATAGGTTAACCTTGAATGCAAGCACCCAATTATTCTATTGCAACCTATTCTAATTCTAGAATGGAAATGGGAGGTCATGTTAATGGACTTCATTATAGGGTTTTCGAGGACACCGAGACAACATGATTCCATCATGGTTGTGGTTGACAGTTGGAAAAGGTGGCTCAAGCCTCACTTCATTGCAGTGAAGTCTACTAATTCAGTTAGTGGGTAGCTCATATATTCATCAGGGAGATAGTGAGGTTGCATGGGGTTACCAAGAAGATTGTATGAAACAAAGATGCCAAGTTCACTTCTATGTTTTGGAAGGAGTTGTATGCATGTTTTGGGACATAGTTAGTCTTCAATTTAACTTATCATCTACAAACAGATGGACAAATAGAGAAGGTTAACAAGATTTTTGAGGATATGTAAAGGATTTATGTCATACATTAGCAGAGGAAGTGGGAGGAGTATCGTCCACTAGTGGAGTTTTCTTATAATAATGGGTATCAATAATCCTTGAAGATGAGTCCATTTGAGGCTCTCTATGGGAAGAGTTGTATTATTCCTATAATTTGGAGCCATCTAGTGAAAATGGTGCTAATTGGACCAGATATGTTGGATGAGATGGAGTAGGAGATGCAGGTTATTAGAAGGAATTTAGAGGCATCACATGATAGGAATAAGGTTTATGCAAATAAACATAGAGCATTCAAGGAGTTTTAGGTTGGGGAGCATGTGTACTTGTGCATCAAACCTTAGAGGAGATCCTTGAGGAATAGATCATGTGAAATGTTGGCACCTTGGTATTGCATGCCTTTTGAGATACTTGAGAGGATTGGGCCAGTGGCCTACAGACTTGCGCTACCGCCAATAGTGAAAGTCCATGATGTTTTCCATGTTTCATTGCTTAAGAGATGTGTAGGATGTTGATCATGTGATTGATTGGTCTATATTGTAGGTGGAACCATAGGGAGAGTTCTAGCGAGAGGCATAATGCATATTGCAGTGTAAAAAACTCATGCTCCGAAAATGATCAATAGAGCAGGTTAAAGTGCACTGGAAGCACTTACAGATTGATGAAGCTACATGGTAGATGGATGATCAGATGCAGGCATTATATCCTTCTTTATTTTTTGGCTGAAGAAAACGCGTTTTTGGTGTGTGTGTGTGTGTATATATATATATATATATATATACACACACACACACCAAAAACGCGTTTTCTTCAGCCAAAAAATAAAGAAGGATATATATATATGTGTGTGTGTGTCATTGTAAATGCCACATCAAGCTATATTATAAAGTTCCAATAAGAAATTTTTTTGTCATGTTTTTCAGCAGTTGTTATTGTAAATAATGCATCGAGATGTGTTTTAAATCTCCATAGGTAGTATCATGGAAAAATTTAGGGGCTAATATTCGCAGGTGGGCTATTTTTCCATGATTTTTTCAAGTAAAAGATTTTCCAATTTCTATTTTTTATAAAAATGATTCATGCAAATTTTACAATTTAAAATTATCTTACCTTAAAAATCACCAAAATATAGAGAGTATATATAAATATTTTTTTTGGTTTTTAAGTTCCCGTGGTTATCATATTCTGAAGAGCTTCCCGGATTATCCACAGTATCAAGAAACATTTGTCGACGTTTCGAATCCCAACGGGGATCCATATTTAGGACAATTGAATGAAGAGTTTGAAGAAGGGTTTTTAGGTCATTAATAGTGAAGAAGGATATGACAAGAGCTGACCAGAGTTATTAATTTTAATTTTAATTTTAAATATAAATTTTATTTGTATTATTTAATTTAATTCAAAAAACCAATAATTTTTATTACCAATTTTTAATAATTTTATTTCCAATTTTTAATAATTTTATTTCTAATTTAATAATATGAATTAATTTTATTTTTATATTAATTAAATATAATGTGATAATATCCTAAAATTACTTATTTAAAAAGCGGGTAAACAAAATTAATAAATATATATAATTAATTAGTATTAAAAACTAAGTATTAATATTAATGTTTATTTACTAAATAAATCTTAATAAAGTAAATAACTAATTATTATGTTGCTATATAGTTACTAGATTAGTTAATTGATTTATTTAATTTATTATTTAATTTAGGAAAAAGGCCTTAAATAAAAACCTTATATTATTTAGGGATAGTTAATATCACTAATTGTTATAAAAATAATAATAAACTAATTATATAATTAGTTTATTATTATTTTTATAACAATTAGTGATATTAACTATCCCTAAATAATATAAGGTTTTTATTTAAGGCCTTTTTCCTAAATTAAATAATAAATTAAATAAATCAATTAACTAATTTAGTAACTATATAGCAAAATAATAATTAGTGATTTACTTAATTAAGATTTATTTAGTAAATAAATATTAATATTAATACTTAGTTTTTAATACTAATTAATTATATATATTTATTAATTTTTTTCACTAAGTATTTCCTTTTTTAAATAAGTAATTTTAGGATATTATCACATTATATTTAATTAATATAAAAATAAAATTAATTCGTATCATTAAATTAGAAATAAAATTATTAAAAATTATTAAAAATTGGTAATAAAAATTATTGGGTTTTTGAATTAAATTAAATAATAAAAATAAAATTTATATTTAAAATTAAAATTAAAATTAATAACTCTGGTTGGCTCCTGTCATATCCTTCTTCACTATTAATGACCTAAAAACCCTTCTTCAAATTCTTCATTCAATTGTCCTGAAGTTAGATCCCCCTTGGGATTCGAAACGTCAACAAATGTTTCTTGATACTGTGGATAATCCGGGAAGCTCTTCAGTATATATAAATCATTAAAAATTTGAATAATTTTTCAAATACATACATACACATTTCACAATTTGCATATTAGGGACTAGTGAGTTTCGTCAATGTTTTTAAACTTCAAGATAATTTTCCATCCTTAAATTTTTCCGTAGGCAGTATGTTTTGCTAGTAATAAGTGTTATAGAATACCGAGGATGGTGTTTCCCCAAGTGGGAGGGTTTTGTAACAACCCCAGGTTGATTTTAGATATAAATTAATTAAACCAGGGTCATGGGACACATATTCCAAGTTGAATGGAGAGAAAAACATTATAGTCAATATCACTTGTAGTTAATTAACGACTATGGAAATTTTCAAAAGAAAGAGGAATAAATTACAATTTAATATGATAAATAAAGGAAAATAGGAGAAAAGGAATATGAAGAGATACAAATATGCATGCAAAATAAATTAGAGATAAAATGAGGGAAAATGAAGAAAAAGGAAAAAGGAAAGGAAGAGACTAGAAATCGATAATCAAAATGCATCTAAGAAACAATTCACAACTTTTGACAGTTCTAGCTTTGATCACTTTCAGAAATAGATCTCTAATAGAAGGGAGAGGAAGCAGCAAGCAAGCAAGGAAAGGAAAGCAAGGGAGCACAAGGAAAGGTTGGAAGAGTAGCTATGACATGAATACATTGCAAGTAACAGGTTGCATGTGTGAATTCATTAATGCGATTTGGATGCATGGTACATGCATTTAGTTGTTTGGTTTCTTTGTTGTCATTGGCATGGGATTTCTTGGATTGACAATAATTTTTAGCCTTTCCTTGCCATTTACTGGATAGCCATGGTGTTTTGGGTTCCTTGTTTTGGTTTAAGCTTTGGATGGATGGTAGAATTTGTATCCTAGTGCGGGCGTCTCAGGAAATTCCCAAGTGTTAAGGGAGGAGATGAGATTTCTCCTAGAAATATTTACAGATGGGTGTAGACAGAAAAATTCATGTGGATATGGTGAAAAAAGTTGGAGGCATCCAATATTTTTTGGTGTTATTGATTTCTGGACTAATTTATGTGAGATCATTGTGGTTGAGTGTTGAGGTGGTTATGCCTATGGAAGCCCTTGTTCATTCTATTTTGGTTTAACCCATATGATACCACATTCATGTTTGGAATATTGCACAGGGGTGATTTGGTGAAAGAGAGATTTAGTTCAACCCAATATATAGTCGGGTGGTATGTGGAATTCCTTGACTTGTTTGGGATTTGCATATGTTAATATGAGTTATTTTTAGTAATGTGATCAATGAACACATGTAATTGTTATTGTGTTGATTTTATGAATGATTTTTCATGGATTCATTCTATTTATATGTTGGTCATAGGCTTAGTTAAATTATGCGTTATGGTTATGGATCCTATTCATGATTTGATAAGTTACTAAATGGCTATGTGAATGCATGGGCTAACAAGTGTTGTTTCAGCTATTTGAGAGGGTATTTATCCTTCTTGATGATTCCTTGATGAAGCTAAGGAGAAATTGAATATACATGCATTCATAACCTCTAGTTATTATGTTTACCATATGTTTGACGATTTTTTCCCATATGTTTGGCAATATATGAGAAAGATATAGCCTTAGAAATTATTAGTTAGAATTATTATCATCTTAGAATAAGTTATGAGTTATGGGTTATCCTAGGTTGTTGGTCTATAGATAGCCCTAAAAATACAGATCTAAGCTGCTAGATGCACCCTCTGAACTGAGATATTTCGACTTCAATTGCATGGAGGATGGCCTATGCATGCAGCTGGAGCCTTCCAAATACATGCACAACTTGGAAAGCATGTGGCTGGGGTGTAAGGTCTAGGAAAATTAAGTTCCAGCTCATGGCATGCTCATCAAAAAATGTTGTCTAGTAACTGGGTGATGTGATGCTCATATGAGGTGTCAGTATATTTTTGGTTAGTAGACCCCACTTTCATCACTGGAACTTGGATGTTGCGTCACATCATAGTAACTCTTAGGTCATGTTTACCTAGAGATCTTGTAAAAGTGGATAAATGTGGGATGGAGTGATTACATGGTGGTATCAGAGCGAGGTTGCATCACTGGACCTTAGGGTAATTGCAATTTGTTATGAATGCATGTTAGTTGCTTATAAGTTTATCACGAATGCATGTTAGCTAATTATTTTTTATGGTTATGATATTAGTGTATGAGTCGATATGCTTGTGATGTTGTATCATGCTAATATGGGTTGGCCTGTGCAGATGCAATATCCTCCCCTGAGATACCTTGAGGTATGATTTTGATTATGTTTTATTTAGCTAATAATGGCATATTGCAGGAAATAGAAGGCCAAAAGATGAAGAACATACTAGTTTATAACAGTTCATATGGATCTCTGAAAAAGCTTGAAGAGACATTTGTAGGATGGGAGATATCAGTTGAGCAACAAGGAGAGGAACATTCTCCTAGTTTGGAGGATACGTTAAGAAGTTTGAAGGAAGAAATCATGAGTTGGGAGGAAGAAAATGAGTGGTTGATTGAGGCACAACAAAGGCTTTCAAGATCTCAAGAAAAGAAAACCAAGTTTAATGTAGTTATCCTCCAAATCCTTTCATATTTACAAAAGTAGGGACAACTGGGGATCGACCATGGATAGGAAGAGAATACTAATGGTGGAGATGGAAGCAGGTCCTAGAAAGAGTGCAAGATGGACAAAGATGATACAGTGGGAGTGGAAGATCCTTGGATAAAATTTAACAGGAGGGCCAACACTCATGCATTTTATTCTAGCTTCGGTTCTGAGAGACATCATCATCATCACTGCCAACATCCTTTTATGAGGAGTGAGAGGGGGTAAATTCCAGAGGATTTCATGAAATCCAACCCTCCTAATTTTGATGGGGAAGTGAATAAATCAGAAGATGTAGAACCATGGTTTCTTGGGATGAATAAATTCTCTAGGTTTCATGATTACTCAGAAAACATGAAAGCTAATATAGTTACCTTTCGTCTCAAGGGAAAAGCAGATATCTGGTGGGAAGATGTTAAGAATATCAGAGGCATCAAAGAAGAGGAGCATATTTGGGATGAGTTTTAAAGACTCTTTAGGAAGAAGTACTTTTATGAGAGATATTATGAAGGAAAGGCCAAGGAATTATATGAGCTCAAGATGGGTTCCATGATAGATGAATAGTACATAACCAAATTTATATAGTTGTTTAGGTATTTTCCCTATCTCAAGAATAAGAAATTTTTTTTCCAAAGGTTCATCATTGGATTTACATTAGCATTAAACTATCAGATTGAGTATGAAGAGCCTCGATAATTGGAGGAAGTCATTGGAAAGTTGAAGCATTGTTATGAGAAGTTAAAGTGAAATCCTGAGTTTAAGGGTGACTATAAAGGTAATGAAAATACTATAGGAAAATGACCTAATAAGCGATGAAGATCTCAGTATGCATGTGATAAGGAAAATATGGCACCTCATAAGAAGTTCAATGCAGCTGAGAGAGGACATGGGTCTTGGCCAGAGGAGCAACAAAATAAAGGTGATGGTATGAAAGCCTTTGAGGTATTGGACCTATGTTGGAGAACATCGCAAGAGCGATTATCCATCACATTAGGGTGGAAGACCTCATATTTATAGTGCTCAAGAGGTGTAGATAGTTCGGGATGTAGGAAAGATAATTCACTGGATCTATCTAGCAATGGATAACATGTAGGCAGATCATTAGGCATCTATTATCGAGATGGAGAGTAAGCTTTGTGATCAAGTTTTTTATTTTATTTTTATTGATCGTAGATCGAATTATAGCTATATTAGTCCTGACATGGTGGATTAGTGCTGCTTGAATAAATAAGTGCATGAAGAATATTGGTTAGTGTAGTTGGCTATAATGACCAAGAGAAGAGTACATCACTGGGTGAGATCTTGTGTATTTGAGCTTAATGGTATACCTACAGCAACACATATAAATTTGCTTCCTTTGGGTTCATATAGCGTGCTTTTGGGCATGGATTGGTTTTTTATTCACATGACTAAGGTATATTGCTATGAAAAGGACATTGAGTGTTTGGATGATGATGGAGAAAAAAGAATATTGCAGGGAAAGAATAAGCCTACATCAGTGAGAATGGTTACAATTATGCAGACCAAGCGTAACCACATAAAATTTTTTTTATTGTTTGCATTGCATTTTTACAATGACAAAGAGAAATGGGACGAGGATGATGAAGTCCCGAGGAAGTATCTTGTTTTGAAGTATTTTCAATATGTGTTTCTTGCAGAGTTTCCAGATTTGCTACCTCATAGTTAGGTGGATTTCTCTATTGAGTTGATGTTGGGAGTAGAACCAACATATAAGGAAACTTATAGGATGAGTTCACCCTGGTTAGTGGAGTTGAAGTTGTAACTTAAATAAATGCTTGATAAGGGATATATAAGGCAAAGTGTGTCTCCTTGGAGAACATTGGTGTTTTTAATATGGAAGAAGGATGGTACTCTCAGATTGTGCATTGATTATATATAGTTGAACAAGGTGAATATCAAGAACACATCCATTTTTATGGACTGATGATTTGTTTGATCAGCTGAAGGGAGCTGCAATATTTTTGAAGATTCATTTTAGATTAGGATATCATTAGGTGTGCATCACTGAAGAAGACATATACAAGACTGAATTTCATACAAGGTATGGTTATTATGAGTTTGTGGTGGTTCCTTTTGGTCTTACCAATGCTACAACCACCTTCATGTGTTTTATGAATAATATGTTGTGCCCTTATCTGGATAAGTTTTTGATAGTATTTGTTGATCATATATTGGTATACTCAAAGAATGAAGAAGAGCATGCAGAGCACCTATTAGAGAAATTACGATGTCTAAAATTTTCCTCCTAAGGAATTTTATAAAATAATAGTGGAAATAATAAAATAAGATTACAATACATCATCAAATTTTAGAGGGAAAAAAAGAACTACTTTTTCAACTCATATTTTCATTATCTCCCTAGGGTTTTACTCAAATTTCGAGTGGGAGCACTCGTTGGACGTGGAATTTAATTCCTCATCCAAGGAGTACCCATTTTGCATACTTTTGATGCGCCCTTCTACATGAAAACTTAGAAATACATGAAAAAACGTGATTACAATCATGTTTTCCATGTATTTCCCATTTTTCATGTAGCAGGGTCCATCAAAAGTATGCAACATGGGTACTCCTTGGATGAGGAATTAGATTCTACATCCAACAAGTTCTCCTGCTCATAATTTTAGTAAAATCCTAGGGAGATAATTTTAAAATACAAGTTGAAAAGTAGTTTTTTATTTTTTATTTCTTTTTCTTTAATATTTTCACTTTTTTACTCTAAAAATGGTGAATCATACCCCATGTGTACATCATCATCATGAATCCTATTGGTTCTTATAAAATTGATTTTGGTTGTACATTTTTGTTTTGAGGCCTATTTTATACCTCAAAATTTCTCCAATGGCAGCAGTACTAGGATTGTTAAGACAACATAAGTTATATGCCAATCTCAACAAGTCCAATTTCTTTCATACTTAGATTTTTACTTGGGATATGTTGTTTCCAAGGAAGGGATAGTAGTGGAACTGAAAATGATTGAAGCTCTCATGGAGTGGATAGCTCTGATAAATGTGGATGAGGTCATATCATTCATGGAACTAACAAGTTATTTCAAATGATTCATCAAGAAATTCTCCAATATTGGCTATCCAGAGGAAAGGGAAGAAGGTTGAATGGATTGAAGGGTGTGCAACTAGTTTTGAGAATTTGTAGAAGTTGCTTACAAATTCTCTAGTTTGGAAGAACATTGGTGTTTTTAATATGGAAGAAGGATGGTACTCTCAGATTGTGCATTGATTATATATAGTTGAACAAGGTGAATATCAAGAACACGTATCCATTGTTGCGGACTAATGATTTGTTTGATCAGCTGAAGGGAGCTGCAATATTTTTGAAGATTCATTTTAGATTAGGATATCATCAGGTGTGCATCACTGAAGAAGACATATACAAGACTGAATTTCATACAAGGTATGGTTATTATGAGTTTGTGGTGGTTCCTTTTGGTCTTACCAATGCTCCAACCACCTTCATGTGTTTTATGAATAATAGTCTTTGTTGATCATATATTGGTATATTCAAAGAATGAAGAAGAGCATGCAGAGCACCTATTAGAGAAATTGTGATGTCTAAAATTTTCCTCCTAAGGAATATTATAAAATAATAGTGGAAATAATAAAATAAGATTACAATACATCATCAAATTTAAGAGGGAAAAAAAGAACTACTTTTTCAACTCATATTCAAATGATCTCCCCAGGGTTTTACTCAAATTTCGAGTGGGAGCACTCGTTGGACGTGGAATTTAATTCCTCATCCAAGGAGTACCCATTTTTCATACTTTTGATGGGCCCTTCTACATGAAAACTTAGAAATACATGAAAAAACGTGATTATAATCATGTTTTCCATGTATTTCTCATTTTTCATGTAGCAGGGTCCATCAAAAGTATGCAACATGGGTAATCCTTGGATGAGGAATTAGATTCTACATCCAACAAGTTCTCCTGCTCAGAATTTTAGTAAAATCTTAGGGAGATAAGTTTAAAATACAAGTTGAAAAGTAGTTTTTTATTTTTTATTTCTTTTTCTTTAATATTTTCACTTTTTTACTCTAAAAATGGTGAATCATACCCCATGTTTACATCATCATCATGAATCCTATTGGTTCTTATAAATTTGATTTTGGCTGTACATTTTTGTTTTGAGGCCTATTTTATACCTCAAAATTTATCCAATGGTAGCAGTACTAGGATTGTTAAGACAACATAAGTTATATGCAAATCTCAACAAGTCCAATTTCTTTCATACTTAGATTTTTGTTTGGGATATGTTGTTTCCAAGGAAGGGATAGTAGTGGAACCGAAAAATATTGAAGCTCTCATGGAGTGGCTAGCTCTGATAAATGTGGATGAGGTCATATCATTCATGGAACTAACAAGTTATTTCAAACGATTCATCAAGAACTTCTCCAATATTGGCTATCCAGAGGAAAGGGAAAAAGGTTGAATGGATTGAAGGGTGTGCAACTAGTTTTGAGAATTTGTAGCAGTTGCTTACAAATGCTCTGGTTTGGAAGATTCTAGATCCTAATAAGGATTTTTTGGTTTGTAAAAATGTTGGCAAGGAAGGACTTGGTGGAGTACTAATATTGTAGGAAGGGTAGGTGGTTTGCTATGAATAAAGGAAGTTGATGAGCATGAGAAGAACTATGTGACTCATGGTCTTGAGTTGGTAACCATAATTCATGAATTTAAGATGTGAAGAAATGATCTCCTTGGTGGGAGGTTCATCTTAAGGAGTGATCACAATGGTCTGAGGTATATTTTTGACAAACCCAATCTGAATGCAAGGAAAGCTAGATGGTTGGATACTATGAGTGATTTTTTGAGATTAGGTACACCAATGGAAAAGAGAATAGGGTTGAAGATGATCTCTATAGGAGAGTGCAGGTGAATCATATTCTAGCTATGATCTCTTATGGGAAAAATTTATGGGAGAAAATATTGTATGTAGGGCAACATGATGAAGTATCAACAATTGAAGCGGGGATTAAAAAATCAAGGTGAAGGTGATAGGGATGAGGAGTATCACCTCACGACATATGGCTTGATAAGATTCATACCACTCAAGATACCAAAATACTTTGAAAACTATCAAAATGTTCTACTATTGGGCGAATTTGAAGAAATAGTTGGATGAGTTGTTGCAAGGTGCTTGGATTGTCAACAGGTGAAAGTTGAATGCAAGCACCCAAATGGTTTATTGCAGCCTATTCCAATTACAAATGGAAATGGGAGGTCATTTCCATGGAATTAATTACAAGGTCGACGAGGACATCGAGACAACATGATTCCATCATGGTTGTGGTTGGTAGGCTAAGTAAGGTGGCTCACTTAATTTCAATGAAGTCTACAAATTCAAATAGTGAGAAGGCTCTGATATTCATCAAGGAGATAGTGAGGTTGCATGGGGCTCCCAAGAAGTTTTTATTATGCAAAGCTGCCAAGTTCACTTCCAGGTTATGGAAGGAGTTGTTTGTAGGCTTGGGGATAAAGTTAGTCTTTGGGAAAACCTATCATCCGTAGATGGATGGAAAAACAAAGAGGGCTAACACCATTTTTGAGGATATGTTAAGGATGTATATCATACACTAATAGAGGAAGTGAGATGAGTAACATTGACTGGTGGAGTTTTCTTATAATAATGGATATCGAGAATCGTTGAAGATGAGTCCATTTGAGGATATCTATGGGAAGTGTTGTAATTCTCCTATCAAATAGAGTGATCCAACGAACAAGGTCTTGATTGGACTGGATATGTTGGCTAAGATGGAGCAGGAGATGCATGTTACTAGAAGGAATTTAAAGGAAACATAGGGAAAGCATAAGATTTTTTCATATCAAAATAGCGCATTTAAGGCGTTTCAGGTTGGGGAGCATTTGTAATTGCACGTCAAGCCTAAGAGGCGCACCTTGAGGATTGGATCATGTGCCAAGATGGCACCTCAGTATTGCGGGCCTTTTGAGATCCTTGAGAGTATTAGACCGGTGACCTACATACTTGCAGCGTCGCCAATAGTGAAATTCCACGATTTTTTCCATGTTTAATTTCTTAAGAGATATGTGTAATATGTTATTCATGTGATTGATTGGTTTGTATTGCAGGTGGAACTAGAGGGAGAGTTCCAGCTAGAGCCATAATTCATATTACAGTGGAAATAAGTCATGCTAGCGGAGATGAGCAATACAACATGTTAAAGTGTAGTGGAAGCACTTTAGGCCTGATGAAGCTACATGGGAGATGGCTGATCAAATGTGAGAATTATATCCTTATTTATTTGTTGGTTGAAGAAATATATATATATATATATATATATATATATATATATATATATATATATATATATATATATATATATATATATATATATATATATATATATATATATATATATATATATATATATATATATATATATATATATATATATAGATATATTATTGTAGATGTTGCATCAAGTTGCGTTATAAATCTCCATATGTAGTATGTTTTGCTAGTCATAAGTTTCATAAAACACCAAGGGTGGTGTTCCCCTAAAGGGGATGGGTTTGTAACAACCCCAAGTTGATTTTATATGTAAAAAAATTAAACTAACGTCATGGGATACATATTCCAAGTTGAACGGAGGGGAAAACATTATAGTGGGTGTTACACAGTAATTTGTCACCGTCCCTGCAATCCCCCATCCCACACATTGGAGGGCCTATTCCATGACCTGTGAGCAGTGACATGACCTGAAACCACTTTCATGGCATCCCCCTTGACAAGGACAATCATTCCTCTGAAGACAGTTTCCTGTAAAAAGCCCTAAAAATAGACCTTTTGGCCTTGGCGCGACCAGCCAGTTCAACCCTCGCGCCAATGGGGGAAATCCACCAAAGAGGGCGCGCCAACTGGCGCTCTGTCCCAGTGTATTACTCGCACCAAGCTTAATAAGGATTGTTTTTTAAAAATAAATGGCGGAAGTTTGATTCCAAACAACTCCTGAACGAGTCTCTAAAATGAGTTGGGAGGTTTGGCTCCGGATCTCCATGTAGGGGAAGTGGTTTTCCACCTATCATGGAAGCTTCCTTGAGGATAGGGCCAATCCCACCATTGTAGGGATCCCAACTCCCCTTCCACCATCGATATAAGCTTGCCATTTTCCCTTTGCAAGCTAGCTTGAATAGAGCTGAATCAGTAGTAAGGAGACTATCGCCAGACAGTCTTTGAGAGCCAAGCCGAAGAGAGAGAGCTTTGTCCCATTCCCGACGAGCTTCATCAAGATGTGCTCTGCTATCGACCCACCGAAGGAAGATCTAGCGTCAGAGCTCAGGTTGTATCTTTCTTTCATTGTTATTAATAATAAGCGACTTTGATTATGGTTCCATTCATATGTTCATGTATTATGTTATGAATTATATCTTCTCTGACTGGTATATGGTTACATACTTTGAATATTACATTGTGTGTTGTTATTTCTTCATGCATGTGCAGGTGTTAGAACATGCTAGGCGGGAGGATTGTGAACTGCCAAAGCGAAGGACGGAAGCACCATCTTCTCTGCAAGCAACAGTAGCGTAGGAATTAAGGTAGGCCTCTTGTCGCATCTTGGTGTTTTGTAACTAGGAACCTGCATCTTAGCATGACTCGGTTGTTGCTAGACCCGATCTGGGCTAGTAGGGATCACCTCTATCTGTAGAGGGGATTTACCTCTCCAACAAACTGGCGAATCTACTGGGGAGACATTGATTGGAGTTTGTCTTGTCTTTTCGGTTGATTTTGGTCTTTTTCTGCTTTATCAGCTCTTCTAGTTCGCCTTTTTCTAGTGTTAAACCTCTGTTTAGCCCTTGCACCAATCCTGTTCTGGCGCTAGATACAGCCATACAGTAGCGCCAATCTTGTGTGGTGCTAGGGTTTGCTCCTTTCTGAGCTTTCTGAGCTTGATTTGTGGTTTTGGTGTCATTTTTCTGACTGCCTGAGTGTTCTAGAGCCTTGGCTAACTGTGTGTAACCTCTATCCTCTGGTTGTTTGCCCTCTACTATCGGTTTTACATTCTAGACCTAGGGAATTTAGGCGCTACAATGTGCTGAGCCTCCCGTGGGAGTTTTTGGTTTTCGTTTGATCAGACCATTTCATTGTTGCTTCTTTACATTCTTTTGGTGGTTTTCCATTGTTTTATTGCGTTATTTGAGTGATTTCTTTCTTTCTCATTCAAATTTCGCCTTGTCTCGTCTCAAGCCTAGATTGCACAGTTTGTTTGAGTCTCTGGGATTTCTCTTTGACTTGAGGGATTTCTCTATCAGTTTGAGGTCTGATTTTGTGTTTTGCATTGAGTGAACTTTCTTGTCTTTACTCTTTTTCTATCACTCCTCAAATTGTTCTTTTCATTAGTTTTCATTTTGTTTAGTGCATTTTTTCTCTTAAAACATTGAAAATACAAAAATCAAATCTCTTTTTCTTTTGATTAGTTAATGTAAATTGAAATCTTTTTTGCATTATTAGTGTTATATAACTCTAAAGGAAAGGATACATTGTGGCATGTAGTGTGCATTTAGAGGATTTTGAGACATAACATTTGATAGGGCCTGAAATTGAAACATAATTGAAGATCAACACTAAAATTTATTCAATTTACCTTAAGGAAGCATTGAAACATTAACGAAATATTTAGAGGTCCAGGCTAGTGACGTGTTCTGGCGTTGTTAAACCTAGTAGCTGTCGTTCACCTCTTGGCTTTGGACAACGCTAGTATGGACTCGTGCTCTTCGTACCGTCGCGTATATAAAGGGAGACCCCACTAGGTTGCTATCCTTTATTCGTAGGAAGCCTAGTCTACCGCCTTATACTCGTGATACACTAGACACAACATTCGGGGAGATTTCCTGCACGTACATCAAGTCCTTGGTCATTTCTCTTTCATTTTTTAACCAAGGTGTATATGGAAGTTCACGGATATCTGGTACACCCATATGCCTAGATTACCAGAGTAGTCATTTCGATATTTTCTGACTCATTAAATTTGAAAGGATCATCAAGTGCTTGTCCTTTCACGCTTGTTTCCAAACTGAAAACGATAGAGTCAAGTTTTGCCTGTTTCTCGACTCTTAAAAGATGAAATGGTAGAGTTTTGTTTCAACGTTTTAAAAATTAATTGCCCACGAAATATTCCTGGTTAAAGTTAGTTTCCTTAGGGTGTTGTTTTGGGTCGTTTCCTATGGCAACTTTTCCGGAGTTCACCAATCAAGGAATCCCCACTGATGGGAATCCTGTTCATTTTCCTCCTTTTGGGAATGTTGGTGCTCCTTATATGGCAACGTTGTCCCTTCCTGGGTTAACTGTTGGATTGCCTGTTTGGTTGTTCTCAACCTCTGTGGTCCCGAATGTCTCGGCTACTGTTTAATTAATTCCTCTTCCTGAGGAACATCATGTTGATTCCAAGGTGGACCTCTCCCCTTCTTCGCCTGTTTTTGCGTCCTCCTCTTCTACTTCGCCTGGTGAAAGTCTGGATCTGAGTAACCAAGTGGCTAAGAAGAAGAAGAAGAAGACAAAGAAGAAGAAGTCTGATAAGAGAGAGGCTAAAGCTGCAACTTCTGCTCCTAAAACATCTCCTCTTGATGAACCTTCCAACCCTCCGCGGAAGGTCAAGTTCCCTTGCATGTTGTGCCAGGGAAACCATCTTCTTCAAGATTGCCCTGGCATTCCCAAGGTGCTCGAAGCATGGTCCAACGGTCATCCACTATTGCCTTTGGCTTTCGAGAGTCAGGTTGGGGGCACGTCTTCGGCTAGTGCTGGTAAAAGTCTTAAGAAGCAGGGTAAGCTAACCAACCCCTGTAAGTTGTGTGAAGGGCACCATGCCATTCACCTTTTTCCGTATATGGATGAAGCCAAACGAGTTTTGGACGACTCAACCATTTCTATACCATGCCTTCCAGCTGGCTATAAACGACTTTCTTCGAGTCCTCCACTAGCTGATCCTACGATTGGTCAAGAGTCATCCTTGGTCGATCCCGCTCCCTCGGAAATTCAAATTCAGGAATCCATCCCTGACCAACCATTGGTTGTGGGATTGATTGAACTAGCCCCGTCTGTGGTGCACCAGGTCTTTTCCGTTGAGAGTAGACCTTACATCCCTTCGGTTCTTCTTGTTTCTTCAGATTCCTTGGACTTGGAGAAAGATTCTCTCATCCCTATACCTCAAGAAGCTGCTCCTCTGCTTCCCGTGATGGAGGTCCCGGAGGATACCCCTCCCACCTTCGAGATGGAGGTCATGGAGGATGCTCCTTCTTCTATCGTAACACTAGGGGAAGACCATCTTGGTTCGATGGTAGCCCCTCCGAGTAGTTTGGTTGCTTCCTTTGATTGGAATCGATTTCCGAGATACCACCTTTCGTCTTATGTGCCTTTTGAGATAACGATACAAACCTTTGATCTGGTCATACCTAGCACTATTATAGATGAAAGTGTGTTTGTTAGTGTTCTATCCTCAACTACTTGGCAAGCTTTCGGTTCGCCACTGCTTGCGCCTGTTACGCAGAATCTGTTGGCGTTTAACAGAAGAACTAGTCAATCGTTAGGGATCCTTCCAAGATTACCTATTACATTGGGAGGTAAGACCGTCCGTATGGATGTGATGGTTGTTCCAGGCCCCTTGGATTTCAATCTGCTTTTGGGGCGCGATTACACCTATGCCATGGGAGCGCTTGTCTCCTCCCTTTTCCGTGTGGTATGTTTTCCACATGAAGGATAGATCGTGACCATTGATCAACTTTCGTTCTTTTGTCCTAATGTGGTAACTGGCCCACCATCATCCCTTCCTGGTTTTTATCCACCCATTGTATCTGCCCTGCTGCAGGTCAACTATGTGGCTACCTACCCCGTGTCTGTACTCAGTGATGACGCCATCGTGCATAGTATGCTGGGGGCATTGGGTCCTGACTTCCAAGATGTTTTCCTTCCATCAGATGTGGAACTCTTGGAAGATTTGACTTCTTATTCATTATGATGAGGTCTGTTGGGGCATGGTTCATTTGCTTGTGTCAAGCTCCTTAAAAAATGAAACAATACTGTCGGAGCAGAGTTCGTTTTCTTGTGTCAAGCTCCTTAAAAAATGAAACAAGGTCGCTGGAGCAGAGTTCATTTTCTTGTGTCAAGCTCCTTAAAAAATGAAACAATATTTTCTGAACATAGTTCATTTTCTTGTGTCAAGCTCGTTAAAAAATGAAACAAGGTCATCTGAGGATAGTTCTTTTAATGTGTCAACCTCGTTAAAACAATGAAACACTTTCCTGTTCAATTCTAGTCTTTGTTTAGATCTCGTAAAATCCCAGTCGAGTCTTTCTATTGATCTCGTAACTTGAACCTTCACTCCATCTTCCTTTCATATGGATTGAAGCTTGGGGGGAATGTACCTCGAATTGAGTCACCATGCTGGAGGCATGCTTACTTTTTCAAGCTTAGTTTGTTTCTGTTTCAAGCTTGTGTAAGATTGAAACCGATTTCAAGCATAGTTTATCTTTTTTTCAAGCTTGTGTAAAAATGAAACCAACTTCAAGCAGAGTTTTCCTGATTTCAAGCTTGTGTAAAAATGAAACCATTCCCATTTTACCTCTTATGATTGCCATTTTATCAGCCTGTTTCGCCAAATGAGCCTTGGTTTTCTCACTCCATCGTCACTATCTGCTTGACCGATCTCTTGCCTTCACTTGGTTGTTTTATCCATTCTTGAGGAACCGTTGCGATGAGTGGTCTTGTTAGCCAGCCTCTTAACCTTTATTTGTTCTGAGCAGTTCCACCATTATCGGAACCAGTTGCTACCCTTTATACCACTCGTTCCTCCAGGAGGAGTCATCTTTCAGCTCTTTTCTGACTCTCTAAACATGAAAATATTGTCGAGTCGCTTGTCGTTTTGATCTCGTTAAATTGGCTGTGAAATGACATCTACCCAGTATACGTTTACCCCTTTTTCAGGCTGGGATAGATTATTTACGAAAAAGGAATACCCTAGCCTATCGCGACTAGGAGGTTTCCTCAGACATAGTTTTCTACCTTTTCGATGATGAGAACTATCTACGAAAAGTTGATGAGTTTGCTTACCATTTGTCTTTCAAACTCTCTAAACAAGAAAAGACGTCAAGTTCTTCCTTTGTTAGACTCGTTAAAAATTGATGACATCGGACTCCGTTGTAATGACGATACTCGAGTTTCTCCTCCCTAGGGCTCGTTCAATGTACTAGGATTGGATTTTTCTGAAGGACAAACCCATATGAAAAGCATATGGTATCCTCTTCAAGCTTGTGTAAAAATAAATAGGTACTCGCCAGAAATGGTGGGGGAAAAATGGAACCACAATCATTGTCATGTCGGCAGTATGTCGCTCTTGAACATGGCACTTGTCTTCATTCGTGTCGGGTTGGGGATATCTCATCTAGTTCTTTCATTTACCTCCATGGGTTTGGGTAATCCCTTTTGACCTCTCATCTGATCTTTGCCTCGTCACCATGACCCCTGATCTGTTGATGTCAAATACTTCCAAACTCACTGTCGTGCCGCCATATGTTCAAGAGAAGTTGACCTCTGCAAGTACCAACCTTCCTCTGATTCTCATCTGATCCTGATTCACAAAACATTATGTTCCTCTGTCTCACGTCGATGATGTGGGAAAAACTATGGCCCACCTTCGATCAAGGTCACTTCCTGTCGACTTCAGCTCATTATCCAGGAAGCTGATCTAGAGACTCCCTTCTGGTACCTTGGAGCCTGCATGCCTTAATGGCAGGTTCTTCGCGTTCGACGTGAGGTTTTCATCATTGGCCTTCGATCGGATGATTCTGCAGTGTCAGAAGCCGGCTCACTATTCACATTAAACAAGTTACACGGTACCTTGAGGGCCATTGTCATTCTTGGTGGTTCCTCTCGCGTCACATTAAAACTTTCATCATTGGTTGGTAATCGAGAAGATGTTCTTGCATGTTCGACTTCAAATCCCTTATTCACATGCTTGAACTTGTACTACGTTGATCGAGATGGGCTTATAAGATACAGTTTGTTTGTTGGAATCCAGGCTACTTGGCTACAATGGATTATCATGATTGGCTACATGACTCATTGATTGGATGGTTGTGACCATACCTGAGTCTATTTATTGATCCTCATTGGATCGCTACGTCCATGCCTCAGATCTTGATTATTGTATCCTCTATTATGGATGGCTGCACCCATACCACACATCATGTATTTGAGATATCAATTGTACTTGTCTACACGGGTTTTTCGAGGGCAGTGTTTTCATTTGGACACATTCTCGTAAATCTTTTCACCCCTCTCTCTCTCTCTCAGGTCTCATTCTTTAGGGCATACATTGCACGATAATTTGTCACCGTCTCTAAAATCTAGTCCCACACATTGGAGGGCACAGTCACGACTGTGACGAGTGACATGACTGAAACCACTTCCATGGCATCCCCCTTGACAAGGACAATCATTCCTCACGAGAAGACAATTTCACATGAAATCCCTAAAATAGACCTTTTGACGCGCGCGACCCGGCCAGTTCAGCCCTCGCGCCGGCTCACCTTTAACGGGGGAAATCCTACAAAAGGGCGCGCCCAGTGCTACATCCCGGTGTATTATTCGTGCGAGCTTAATAAGGATTGTTTTTAAAAATAAATGGTGGAAGTTTAATTCCAACCAACTCCTGAACGAGTCTCTAAAATGAGTTGGGAGGTTTGGCTCCGGATCTCCATGTAGGGGAAGTGGTTTTCCACCTATCATGGAAGCTTCCTTGAGGATAGGGCCAATCCCACCATTGTAGGGATCCCAACTCCCCTTCCACCATCTATATAAGCTTGCCATTTTTCCTTTGCAAGCTAGCCTGAATAGAGCTGAATCAGTAGTAAGGAGACTATTTCCAAACAACCTTTGAGAGCCAAGCCGAAGAAAGAGAGATTTGTCCCATTCCTGACAAGCTTCATCAAGACGTGCTCCGCTGTCGACCCACCGAAGGAAGATCCAGCGTCAGAGCTCAGGTTGTATCTTTCTTTCGTTGTTATTAATAATAAACAACTTTGATTATGGTTCCATTCATATGTTCATGTCTTATGTTATGAATTATATCTTCTCTGACTGGTATATGGTTACATACTTTGAATATTACGTTGTGTGTTGTTATTTCTTCATGCGCGTGCAGGTGTTCGAACGTGCTAGGCGGGAGGATTGTGATCTACCAAAGCGAAGGACGGAAGCACTATCTTCTCTGCAAGCAACAAAAATGTAGGACTTAAGGTAGGCCTCTTGTCACATCTTGGTCTTTCGTAACTAGGAACCTGCCTCTTAGCATGACTCGGTTGTTTCTAGAACCGATCTGGGCTAGTAGGGATCGCCTCTGTCTGCAGAGGGGATTTACCTCTCCAACAGTGGGTATCACTTGCAGTTAATAAATGGCTAGAGAAATTGGAAAAGGCATTCGAAAAGGAAAGAGGAAATAAATAGACATGTGATATGAGAAATAAAGAGAGAAGAGAAAAACAATATGAAGAGACAAAAATGTGAATGCAAGGGAAGTTAGAGAAAATGAGGGAAAATGAAGAAAAAAGGAAAAGGAATGGAAGAGACTAGACATTAATAATAAACATGCATCTGAGAAACATTTCACATATTTTGTGAGTTCTAGATTTGATCATTTTCATAAATAGATCTCTAAGAGAAGAGAGAGGAAGCACTTAGACACAAGTAAGAAAGAAAGAAAAGGAAAGAAATGGAGCACAAGGAAAGGCTGGAAGAGTAGCTACAATAGGAAGACATTGTAGGTAATAGGTTGTGTGTGTGATTTTATTGTTGAGATTTGTATACATGGTACATGTGTTTGGTTATTTGGTTGCTTTGATGTCATTGGCATGGAATTTACTAGGATTGATATGTTTTTCAGCCTTTCCTTGCCATTTCCTGCATATCCATGGTGTTGCGGGTTCCTTGTTTTGATTTAAGCTTTAGATATATGGTATAATTTAGATCTTGGTGAGGTGGTATCAAGAAATTCCCAAGGGTCAAGGGTGGAGATGCGATTTCTCTTAGAACTCTTGACAGATGGGTGGAGATAAGAAAATTCATTTGGATATGGTGAAGAAAGTTGGAGGAATCTAAGCCTGTTTGGTGTTAGTGATTTCTAGATTGATTTAGGTGAGATCATTGTGGTTGAGGGTTGAGGTGCTTTGACCTCTGGAAAGCTTGATTGGTTCTATTTTTATTTAACCCATATGATCCCACATTCATTATTGGAATATGGCATGGGGGTGATTGGATGAAAGAGAGTTTTGGTTCATCCAAATCTATGGTCAGGTGGCATTTGGAAGTCCCTGACTTGGTTGGAATTTCCATATGTTAATATGATTTATTTTCTTGTTATGATAAATGAGCACATGTATTGGTTATTGTGTTGATTTTATGATTGATTTTTCATGGATTCATTCTATTTATATGTTGGTAATAGGCCTAGTTAAATTATGTGCTTTGGTTATGGATCATATTCATGATTTTATAAGTTATTGAATGATTATGTCAATGCATGGGCTAACAAGTGTTGTTGCAACTAGTTTGAGATGGTATTGAGCCTTCTTGATGATTCCTTGATGAAGTTAAGGAGACATTGAACATATATGCATTCATAACCTATAGTTACTATATTTACCTTGTGTTTGAATAATTGTTTCCCATATGTTTGGAAATATATGAGCAAGATCTGACCTTAGTACTTATCATTTAATTTTTTTATCATTTTAAACTGAGTTCTAGAGAGTTATGGGTTGTTCTATATAGTTGGTTTGTAGCTAGCCCTAAAAATTTGGATCGAAATTGCTAGTCGCACCCTCTGAACTGAGATATTTTTTTTGCAACCACACAGAGGAAGGCCTGTGCATGCGACTATAACCTTCCAACCACATGCACAACTTGAAATGTGTGCGACTTGGGTGTAATTTATGGGAAAATAAAGTTCCAGCTGAGGGAAATATCATCAATAGATGTTGTCTAGTATCTAGGTGATGTGATGCTACTGGGAGGTGTCAATATGTTTCTGGTTAGTAGACTCCAATTCTATCACTAGAACTTGAATATTGGGTGATGTCATAGTAACTCCCATCTCATGTTGGGTCATAGAACTTGGATGTTGGGTCATGTCATAGTAACTCCCAGCTCATGTTTACCTGGAGAGATTGTAAAAGTGAGTAAATGTGGGATGGTATGGTTACAAATGAGTATGGATCGATAGTATTGTTGTATAATAGTATTGTTTTAGTTGATATATGCTTAATTTCATGCAAGAAATTTACTATTTTAGTTTGCATGCAATTTTTTTGAAGAAATGCTTAAATGGTTTAAATATCTATTTCATACAAATTGTATGATGAAATGTCCCAATGCAAATGTTGTTTTGTGGTTGGAGACAATATTGTTGTGTGATAATATTGTTGTAGTTGATCTTTGTCTATTTTCATGCAAAGAAATGGAAAATGGGAATGATTAAATGTCATGTTTTCCAGTTAGTATGTTACAAGTGTAATAAGTGCAATTATTTTTATTTAATCTCATACAAAATGTTTGACAAAAGGTAAACATGGGAAATTATACTCAATTTTTTGTAACAAAAATATTTGAAGAAATTTTTACTTGCAAATTTCTTGACAAAATGTATGAGAGATGAAAATCAGATTTTTGCAAGTGTGGTTAGGATAACTTTAGTGGGGGTACGTGATAATGTGACCTCATGAGATTTGTAGTGTCATGAATCTTTGTTCATGTAATATGTTTATAGTTGTAACTTTGAGTTTTCATTGTCAACTTTTGAGATCCCATTTACATAACTCGAGATTGGAGGTCGAATCATTATAGTAGTTCCTCATTCTACCTTAGTTTGTACAATGTGTGGTAAGGGGGTATGTTACAATAATTTTCGTTAATATGGAAATTCTTATAATTTACATATATTTTGATGTTTCCAATGTTTATACTAAAACAATAAGGACACAGGCTTAGAGATAAGAAATACAATAGCATGAAATCTTCTACATTCAATTTCTACCATGGATTATGCATCCTTATGCTTGTGCTATAAGGAAAGATAATGACTAAAACATTTCCATCTAAAATAAGCACAAGGATGCTAATCCACCTCTTTATTACTTGTAACTCCACTAATCCAATATAATTATCTAGTAAGACTATGTCTCAAGCATGTATTGTGAACCCTTGTTCTTGTGCATGGCTATTAAGTTTCCTTCTAGTGCATACACAAAGATTATCCTTTACTTCCCTCCTCCTTGATCCCCATTCCATAGTGCTATATACCACTACCCCTTGTTATAAAATACTTCTAATATTATATCTCAATTATGTATTTTCCATATTTGTGCTTGCACTAGAAAGAAAGTTAACCATTAGCTCTCCTTCTAGAACAAACAAAAGTATGCTCCCATGCTTCCTTCTCCTTGTTTAATGTTGACTAATCCACCCAAATTTCCTCATTATACACCATGTGGATTTAGTTTCTTACAAGTTGAGATCACCTTAGTTTTGAAAGTACTTCATTCTCTATAAATAAGTCCAAATATATTTGAAATATGTTTTATCTCAAATATGTTTAACACAAATGTGTGTCCTATAATAATAAGTACAAAGGATTGAAACATGATGATAGTTGAAAACAAATGATCATATTTAAGTATAATTACAACCACTATGAAATAAATTTAAGAAAAAATAGAAGAAATTAAATACATAACTCATGTGCCCTTCCATCCTCCTAGGTGTGTTATGAAACCAACTCCAAAAATAGAAGAAAAGAGAGATCAATGCCTTAGAAATAAGCCACTTTGAGGGGGTAAACTCCAATACATTACATAAATGAACAATTATTGGATGATACAAATGAAAAAACCTCCCTTCTATATATAGGAGTTCATGGGGCCACAATGTAATCCTAGAAGACCTAACAATAATAATGTAAGGGCAGAATAATAACAATATGGGGGTTACAGGGGTACAACAATAAAAATTGGGGGGTTACACTAACAACAACAAGGGACTATACTAGTAATATAGGGACCTAACATGCTCCTCTCCTTCAAAAGAGTGTTGTCCTCAACACTTGAGTAGCTCCGAGTGCTTTTGTATAAAATTCTCATTCTCTCATGTAGAATCTTCAGTGGGTAAGTTCTTCCATTTGATGAGATACTCTGAAATTGATTGATTACATAGCTGTCAAGTTCTTGTTTCCATGACTGCTTCAGGTTCCAATATGGTTTTTCCTTCCTCATCAAGTTCTGGAAATATTGTTTGAACTAGAAGTTTTTCCCCTATAACCTTCTTTAAGCATGAAACATGGAAAACTGGATGCACTTGCGAAGAAGCGGGAAGCTCCAATTTGTATGCCATAGCACCAATATTTTGCAACACCTTGTAAGGACCATAGTACTTTGGTGATAATTTATTATCCTTCTTAGCTTGCTTGAGGGACATTTTATTGTATGTTTGTAGCCGTAAAAATACCCAGTCTCCTACATCAAAACTTCTCTCATTGCGATGTTGATCTGCCTGTTGTTTCATTCTCTTTTGTGCCAAATTTAGGTTATCCTTTAAGAGTTGGAGAACTTCTTGTTGATGCTCGATGTGATCTTCCACTGCTTGAACCCTAGAATTTTCCCTCAGAGAAGATGTGATGGATGGTGGATGATATCCATAAAGTGCCATAAATGGAGTCATTTTTGCTGCAGTATGGAAGGAAGTGTTATACCACCATTCAGCGAGAGGTTACCACTTGACCCATTGTGCTTGCTTATTATATACAAAACAACGAAGATATCCTTCCAAAAATTTATTCACTATCTCTGTTTGACCATCGTATTGAGGATGATAAGATGAGCTATGAGTTAGTTGAGTACCCAAACAAGAAAATAATTTCGTCCAAAAATTTCCTGTAAAAATGGGATCTCTGTCACTTACAATAATCTTTGGGTTTCCATGTAGCTTTTGAATTGTTTCCATAAATGCAGTAGCAACTGTACTTGCTTTAAATGGATGAGATAATGCACAAAAGTGTGCATACTTGGTAAGTCTATCAACTACCACCATGATGACATTCTTTCCTTCGGACTTAGGTAAACCTGTGATAAAATCCATTGAAATCTCCTCCCAACGTTGACTTGGAATGGATAAAGGTTGTAGAAGTCCTGGGGTATTAATTGTTTCCACTTTATTCTGTTGGCAAACCAAACATTCAGCCACAAACTTTTGAATGTCAGATTTAAGGCCATCCCAAAAAAAAACTTTCTTCACCCTGTGGTAAGTTTTTAAAAATCCTGAGTGTCCTCCTAAAGGAGAAGTGTGCAATTCCAGAGGAATATTTTGTTTTAGTTGGGAATTCTTACAAAGATATAAGCGATCTTTGTACCATAAGGAATCATTTTTCCAACTAAATGTATCAGATGTACTAGGATCTTGCTACAGCTTTTAAATGAGTGTCCACACTTCTTCATGCTTCTTCCATTCATCCCTTGCTTCAGTTATCCAATCTGGTTGGATAATATAAATGGCACAAGGAAATGCTTCCACCTCTTCATTCTTTCTTGAGAGTGCATTTGTAACAACATTTAGCTTCCCTTTTTTGTATATTATTTCAAAGTCATAACCCAACATCTTTGTGACCCATTTTTGCTACTCTTCTGAAGATAGTCTTTGTTCCAAAATGTGTTTAAGACTATCATGATCAGTTTTTACCTTGAAGTGTCTTCCCATTAGGTAAGTTCGCCATTTCTTTAGTGCATGCAGTATTGCTAACATTTCCTTCTCATAAATAGGTTTCTGTAAATACTTTCCTTTGATTGGAAGACTTTCAAAAGTAATGGGTCTTCCTTCCTGCATTAAAACTGCACCAATTCCATTTCCTGAGGCATCACATTCCATAATAAAGGTTTTTGTGAAGTCTGGCGTAGCTAAGACCGGTGCTACGCACATTGCCTCTTTAAGATGTTCAAAGGCCTTAGTTGCTTCAGGAGTCCATGAAAATGCATCCTTCTTCAATAATGTTGTTAGAGGTGCTGCTATTCTCCCATAATTCTTAACAAACTTGCGATAATACCCTGTTAACCCGAGAAATCCTCGCAACTGCTTTATGGTTGTGGGAAATTTCCATTCCTTAATGGCTTTAATTTTGTTAGGGTCCACTTTAACCCCCTCGTGAGATACAATATGACCCAGATATTCCACCTTTTGTACTCCAAAGAAACATTTGGACTTTTTTGCATATAATTGTTTCTCCTGCAATAGTTTGAGCACCCTGTCAACATGTTCAACATGATCCTTCCAAGACCTGTTGCAGATTAGTATATCATCAAAAAATACTAGCACAAATTTTCTAAGGAAGGGTTTGAAAATGGAATTCATCAACCCTTGAAATGTAGAAGGTGCATTGGTAAGGCCAAAAGGCATGACCAAAAATTCATAATGACCCTCATGAGTTCGAAATGCTATTTTCAGAATATCTTCAGTCTTCATTCCAATTTGATGATATCCTGAATGAAGATCCAACTTGGTAAAATAAATTTCTCCATGTAATTCATCCAATAAATCATCAATCACAGGAATGGGAAATTTGTGTTTAATAGTGAGCTTATTGAGCTCCCTATAATCCAGAAACATGCGCCATGGTCCATCCTTCTTGTGAACCAATACTATTGGAGCAGAGAAAGAACTTTGACTAGGTTGAATTATACTAGCCTCTAACATTTCTGCAATCATACGTTCAATTTATCTCTTTTGGAAATAAGGATATCTGTAAGGCATGATGCTTGGAGGAACACTTCCTGGAATCAAATGAATAGCATGATCATGATCACGAATAGGTGGGAGTCCTTTGGGAGTTTCAAACACTTTGGAATGATTGTCCAAGACTTTTTAGAGATATAGAGAAATAGATGATTTTGATGTTGGAACTTCTAGCGAGCATAATTGTGAAATTACGCCTCGTTGTTCTTTCTTCAAAATCTTTGTCATGACATTAGAGCTTATTATCTTTCATGGCTTCCCTGCAATACCCCGTAATTTGATTTCCTTTCCTTCTGAAAAAAATTCAGGAAAAGTTCTTGAAAACTAAAAGCTACCGTCCCCAAAGATTGTAACCGTTGTACTCCTAGTACAACATCAACACCTCCCATTGGGATGAAAAGAATTGGAATATTGAACACATATTACCCCATGGCTAGCTTGATATTATGGCATTTTCTAGAGAAATTTTTAGTTCCTCAATTTGAAACCATCACTTGACATTCCGGTGCTGGGTATAGGAAACAATTCAATTCCTTGGCTACCTTACAATTAATAAAATTATGGGTACTACCCGAATCAATCAACACTATTACCTTTTTCTTCTTGATATTTCCTTCTATCTTGAGATTTTGAGAAGTGGTAATTCCTGCAAACTCATTTCTTCTTATTCTAGGGTTGGTTTCTAGTGTATATCCTCTTCTTTTGAAGTTTCTTGTTCATTTTCTTCCTCCTCTTCACAATCTATGTAAAATAATTTCTTCTTAGCACACTTATGAACTTTAGTGTATTTGCTATCACAACTGTAGCAAAGCCCTTTTTCTCTTTTTTATTCCAATTACTGTGGTGTCAACCTTGTAGGTTGTGGAAGTATAGGAGTAGCAACACTTCCATCTTTATAGATGTGAGTGGTAGGCTTCCTTGTCGCCATAATTTTACATTCAATTTTTCTTGCCAACTTGAATTCCTTCTCCAATGAATCAGGTTCCCAAACGCGAACTTAATGTTGTATGTTATCCTTTAAATTCCCTATGAAGACAACAATCGTTTGTTCCTCTGGAATATCGATTACCCTTATATTCAATTTTTGGAAGTCCTCAATGTGCTCCACCACTTAACCCTTTTGTTTGAGATTTATCAATTGGCTAAAGAAGGTATTGCTCTTTGTATCCTCATAATGTGCTATCATTTCCTCTGTAAAATTTGACGAAGTGAAAATTTTTTTATGGGAGCAAAGCCATCGATACCATAAAAATGTATTTTGTTCTAAATGTAAAGTTGCAATGTGTACCTTTTGTGTGTTCTGCACATTATTGAGATCAAAATATTGCTCCATCTGTAGTATCTATGTTACAGGATCCTTGCCATCAAACTTCCTCATATCCATCTTTTGAATATGGTGGTTCTTAAATCCAACATTAGAGTTTATGAAATTACGATTAACATTTATTTTGTTCTCATCATGAGTTTTCCCTAATATCTTTTCGCCATTAGGAATAATTTCTTGTATCAACTTTGACAAACCTTCCTTCAAACCTTCCATGTCTTCCTTCAAACCTTCCATTTTTTCTTCCATACCATTCTTCAAACCATCCATTTTTTCTTCCATACCATTCTTCAAACCATCCATCATAGCTTCCATTCTTTTATTCAAAACATCCATTTCATTTTTTGTTGCTCTTTGCGAGAGCGAAATTTGGTGCACTTGCTCTTGTAATTTTGATATTTCATGTTGCGTTTGTTCATCTTCATGAGCCATAGTAGAGCCTTCTTAAGGATTAATGGGTGTTGAATTATTTTTAGGAGGAATTTTAGAACCCAATACTAATATTTATTCTACAATATGCCCTTGGAATCAATTCAAATTGATTCTTCAAACAAGATTTATGCATTTCGGAAAAAAAAAAAAATACACACTTTTTTCTTGCTTTTGAGGAGCTCAATATTGAAATTGAATTATCTCTATGATTTCATATCTTCAATATCTGAAATTCAGCCCTATAGTAGCACTCTAAATCTTCTTTCGAATGCCAAAGGTCTGACCTAATTTGGATTCTTCAAGGCAAAGTTATGCCCAATCTCCCATAATGACCTAATTATAGACTGGTTCAGTAGAGAAAAGTTGTACGACATGCCACGTGTCATTGTTTCCTCCTTCGACTCTGAAATTGATATACATGAAACTACAGTGTGTGTGATTGCGGCCAATTTTTACATAATTGCAATCCAACACTCAGAGAGAGATTTATGATGATTTTCCCACGGTCACCTCTTTGAGATGAAATTCGGAAGCCTAAAACAAACCTAAATTCCACAAATCATATCTCTAAAAATCTTGCGAACCAAGATCTAAAATTTATATAGGAGGTTCCACAGGATTGCGGCTTCACGTTGTAAAAATTTCAACTTCTGAACCTTCGCAGAAAAAAACATTATAGCGAAAATTCCACGATGACCTGTTTTAGGTGAAATTCGGGAGCCTAAAAAAAGCCTAACTTCCACAGATCATATCTCCGAAAATATTGCGAACTAAGATCTAAAATTTTTACATGAAGTTCCTCAAGATTTCATCTTCGCTCTGTAAAAATTTCAGCTTCTGAGACTTTGTAGAAAAAAAGGTATTGCGAAAATGCCACGATGACCTGTTTGGAGCAGTGAAACCTTAGAATCCAAAGCTCTAATACCAAATGTTATGAAACCAACTCCAAAAATAGAAGAAAAGAGACATCAACGCCTTATAAATAAGCCACTTCGAGGGGGAAACCTCCAATACATTACATATATGAACAATTCTTGGATGATACAAATGAAAAAACCTCCCTTCTATATATAGGAGTCCATGGGGCCACAATGTAATCCTAGCCGACCTAACAATAATAATGTAAGGGTACAATAATAACAATATGGGGGTTATAGGGGTACAACAATAACAATAAGGGGGTTACACTAACAACAATAAGGGACTATACTAGTAATATAGAGACCTAAAAAAGTGTTATCAACACCTTCAATTACACCTCATTGTTTCCTTGTTTAGTCAAATATAAATATATTAATGCAACCATAGAAGCTATTACATACCAAATTTAAGATGAATCCAAAATTAAGTCATGGAAAAATTTTGGCATGTCCTTCATTAGCTAGTATTAGTGTTTTTTTTCTAATCATTAAAATGTTGTTTTTCTAATCATTAATCATTAGGTAAAAATTTAAATTGCAATAGTAAATGGTTATGTGTATGGGAATAAAGTTAAATGATACTAATAGGTACATGAATTTATCAAAGTATTCTAGGTGATGACTACGAGAGACGTTGGATTTTGGGTAGATATTTTCTATGTAATTAAAGTTAAATGATACTAAAGGTACATGGATTTATCAAATTAATCTAGATGATGACTATGAGAGACATTAGATTTTGTGTAGATACTATCTATGCAAAAACAACTTTTTCTCTTAGGCTAACACTTATTGTTAGGAAATTTAGACACTTAGGATTTATTTAAGTTAAACTTGGTATAATGTATTTATTAGGTTAAAGTGTTTTTCTTTAGTATGCATTAGTTGCATTGTAATCTGACGGTCACAATATGTTTTAGACATAGAGTGATAAGAAGACTCATATTCTCCTCGATATTAATGACTGTTGATTCATGGATTAAAACCAAATTGGTACATGATATCTATTGAAGAGCATGGAGGGTCATGGATGATGATCAATTGTGAGAACTCTTTTATGTATTTTTTTTTCTTTTGCATAAATAAAATTGCCTCAACTGGCCATGCTAGATGGGACCATGGACTCTTTAACTCATAGAGGGTTTTAACCAAATAAAAATATTGGCATTATGATAGTTGATGTAATTGTGAGAGTGTTTATTGAAGGTGTTCTTATTGTATGGAACACCACATATTCCCGAACACGGTATCAAATCTCATTTAAAGGTATGCGTTCGTTGTTGATCAAGATCTTGAGCATATGTTGTTTCATTTATTAGATATGTTATTTTTGGCCCAAACAAACTATTCCATTACACCCAAAATGCTATTTTTAGTGAAGAATTCCTTTTGTTTCATCCAAAATTTGTCCTTGTTCCCACATTCTGACATTTTTTGTCAAATATAGAGGTATATAATCTAAAAAATCCTTTTTTATTTTCTTTTATAGAGTTCATTTTTGGGTTATATATTTATATTCTTGGTTTGATACTCTTTATATGCTACATAAGCTCTTTTTTCATACACTCTATTCAATCTTGGAAAATCCGAGATTTTTGTTTCTTTACTACATATGCTCTTTGTTATGCGCTCTATGCAATTTGGGCAAATAAAAAATAGAGAGAAAACTTACATTTTATAGGTAAGCTAATAGAGATCTAACACCATTGTCTTTGTGTTTTTTGGATTTTTTTTTTCAAATTATTGTTTGATTTCGAATGAGCATGTTTTTTGGGTAAGCTTACACTTAAAGGAATATCTTCAACAACAACAACAACTCAATCCTCCATTGCTAGTATTGTCATGTCTTTTGAACTAGCTCACTTGGTTAAAAGTTACTTTATTTAGTACAAGTTCTTGAGTTCAAATATCCTTTTAAGTTAATTTTTGATGAAAATCATGTAAACTTAACTTATTTCATAAATTTATTGTAAAATGTATTATATTATAAGAGTGAATCAATATAAAATAACTTTGATATATTTTTTAATTATTTTTTGCATGTAACTCTAATTTATAAAGTAAATTCATTGTAAGATGTTAAAATTATGCAATTGCAGTAAAATACCAATTTAGACTACTAAATTTAAGGAGATGATGATGAAATTGAGTTCCTATTTATGAGAGGACCAAGATCGACCTAAATATCACCTCATTCGGATAAGCATAAGTTGGTTTTGATTTTGCGCCCACTCATGGATATTGGATCAGGTCAGCTTCACATATTTGGATAGGTCGGCTGGAAATCATTGACACCCCTTTGAATCATATAAATACAAGTGATCTAGAAGCTCATTTGGAAATCACAACATTAAGCATATTCTTCTCTCCTATCTAAATGGGTTCGACACATTGGTGAAGAAAAATATTGTACGAAGGTCCGAAATCTCAGGTGCGAAGATCACACTGAAATTAGGGTTGATGTCTGAGCCACAAGCATAGAACTAGTGGATCCAGCATATATCCATGGGCTTTCTATATGCAAGGTAGCGTCTAAGATCCTAAAGACACGATAATGTTGACTTATGGTAGCGGCTAAGGGTTTGACTACTGTCGACTATCATCCGAAAATTTATGAAGTTGTTTACAAGCTGACTCAAGTTATCTATGATATATTTTACATATGTGCACAAGTTTCTGAAGTTGATGGGTTATATTATTATACATATTGTATTGGGCTCATTGTACTCTCTCTTTAACATTTTATGACAATATAATAGAAGAATATTTTCAAAGGGTTTTCCCCATAGTGGGTTTTTCCATGATATTTGACCAAATTTGGCGTCTCTTGTTGATGTGCTGATTGTCTCCTTTATCATTTCGTTTTTTGTTCTATATTCAATTTTTCTGATGAATGGAAAGACTAATTGTAATTGGAAATATTTATAAGTGATGTTTGGAATGGGCTAAAGTAATTGATGTAGCATATAATAATCTAAAAATTAACATGGTATAAGAGCTAAGGTGAAGGACAACCTCAAGAGGAGATAAGGATAGAAGCAATCATCTTTGGAAAATTTGAAAGAGCTAATCTAGTCAAATCAAGATGACATTGACCACCTTCAAGGATAATGAGAATTTGGGTGACTAATCCAATTTTGTTGCATGGAAAGATAGGTTGGAAATCATAGCTGACAACAATGATGTTTTGGACTTAATTCAAGGTACCAAAGCCTTCAGAAAATGCATCCGCTTCTGTCAAAAGTAAGAATAAGAAAGGTGAGAATAAAGAAAAGCTAATTATAGCTAATGGTTTACAATACAATTTTCTTGCATATGTTGGAAACTTGAAAAGGTCCAAGGGCATGTATGATAAGATAGAAGGTATGTATGAGGCCAAAAATTTGAATGAAATCATCACTTTGAAATATCAACTCAAATACACCAAGATGAATAAAGGAGAGTCCATACAATCCTACATAATGAGGATATCTCGTGTTAGAGATTAATTGCTAAGAGTTGGAGAAGTTGTACCTGACAGGGAACTAGTAGTCATGACTTTAAGAGGTCTCCATCCTATTTGGGAAACATTCATCACTACTATTAGCAACACAAATTTCCTTCCTTCATTTGATGAGATTGTTGGAAAGCTCATGGGCGAGCCCTGGTATTGCACCAAGAATGCTGTAACTCCTAGAGACTGCCCTACTTTACTTTATATTCAACCCGGGGTTCGTAAAAACTTGGAGGTGATAGTGCTATATACACATCAGATGCATTCTACTCATGTCATCCTCTTCTGAGCTTTATGAAAGGGTGCTACTTCTAGGGTTACTGGATGAAGTCTGTCACACTTATGAAATTAGGCCTAGGGCTAAAAAATTTTCAAATCCATGGCGCGATCATCAAGGAAAAAACTACACTACAACAAGAAAGTACATCTAACTATTCTGCAATGAAATAAATCTACTCATTAAACTATGATAAGAAATGAAAGTAACATAGACATCTTGCATGAAGTAAATTTCCGAATTGAAATGGCATAAAGGAAACTAATATAATCACACTTTTTTGGGCCAAATGGCTAAACACACTCTGCTTACTCTATGCTCTATCTATCATGCTTTTAATAATGCAACTAATCATGACCTAACTATGCTTGTAATTGTGTTGTTTTCCAGCTAGGAGAAGAAAGTGCTAAGGTGGATTATGGAAGGCTTGAACGCATGGGTGCAAGGCTGAAGGTGTATGAGTGGTTTTTTTAGGTCTAAAGGATGTGGATAGTGGTTTCTGGGCTTAATGAGGGGCCCACTGGTGCTATTTCAAGTGTTGCTACAAGTTTCCTGTAATGCTACAGGAAAGTCCTGAATTGCTACAGGAAACAGTCCGAGGGAAATTTGAGGCCAAAAATAGGTGTAAAAAGAGTAGGGAAGGTGAAGAGAAGGTGGATTAGGATGAGTGGAAGGTGGCCCATCCATTGGCCAAGCTCAGAACCTCTTGGGAGGCCTGTCTTGCACCCATAGGGTTTGCTCATGGTGTAGGGATGGAAAATACGAAAACATGGTTGATGGTGGTTTTGATGAACATAGGGTTGTTGAAGGGTGAGAGATGAAGCTAAAGGTTCTAGTGAAGTTCTCCTTGGATGTGATACCTGTACCTGTAAGCAAACTACTTATTCATGCAATACCAATGGAAAAATTCATGATAGAGATAATGGAAAAGATGACTTGAATTTGTAAAGAAAATCTTCTCTAATATACAAGCAGATATATAACACAAAATTATAATCATCTCCATGGAATCACAAAAAATAATATTATATATTCCAAGAAATCATAAACTAAAAAGAACTTTGCGTCTGTGGGGAAGGTCTACCCTCCTCAAGCTCCAATGACAAATATGAGAGGGGAAGGCTTGACTCACAACTTTTTGAACTTATAACCTATTCTACCAACATGTAAGCAAGCTAAATCTACAACAAAATACAAATGGAAGCAAACTAAAAACAGTAAATGAAAATATAATAAAACTAGCTAAATACTCACAAGCAAAACTAGATGAATGACATAAAAGTAAAGAATGATTACAAAATAGAGGATGAGGGACATGGTTTGGGCCCTAACACACAAGCCTAGCTCTCTGAAACTATATCAGTAAAGCAGAACCTGAATACTCATTTAATTTCAAAATATAGTCTCATTACATCAATATAAAAGTATTGAAAATTGATTAAAAGAGAAAAGAGCCTAATGAATTTCTCCAAAGTTTGAATCCTAATGAGATCTTGCTCAACCCTATTTAACCTAAAGGGTAGCTACCAACAACTCCCTAAAAAGTAGGCAATGAGTCCACTTGACTGTAAGTGAAGTATGGCTTTAGTGCACTTGATATTGAGTTTTGTTGGCTGCCTTTGATTTTGAGTTGTTGGAGGGAATATCGAGCATCCCTTTGTTGCCTTTGGGAGTTAAGGAGGGTGTACAACCCCCTAGAATCTCTCTGATCATGAAATCTTCACAAAAAATATCTTCCATGGATTTTTTTGCTCATGTTAGGTACTTGAAGTATGATAAGCCTCAATCACCATCTACACTAGCATCATAAGACCATAATATAATTAAAATGCAAGGAAAAGAGACTTAATAAGGCAAAAAAGTGACCATTAACCCCTCCAAATATACCTAATGATAGAGCTCATCATCACCCCTCTACTAAATGGTTGCTCATCCTTTGAGCAACTAGTCTTGCTTCTGCATTTCTTTTAAGGCTTTTATGGACCCTCTGAATTCCCAAGGAAGAAGTGTGGGAGTCCCTTCAGGAGGGTAAAAGCCATAATTATTTTCCGCTTGCTCCCATTATCTATTCTACTCATCCTAGTCCTTTCCATCACTCAACCCCAACAACAAGGGGAGATTGAGCTTCAAGCCAAGCCACTGAATATTTTTGGCCTGCATGGCCCTCTTATATAATGGTGCTCTCTCCAAGGCACCCCTCAATATTTCCGGTGTGTGGTACTCCATGTTTCTAAGGCTATGAGGGAGGCTTTGGCTAGCCATTATGCACTCAACTCCCAACAACCTAGAAACATCATCAAAGTGAGCCATTTCTTGAGCTTGTGTATGGAGGTATCTTTCAGCAAGTTCAAGATCCTTTTAAATATTTATATGGTTATTGATGACTCCTCTGGGGTTGAATAATTCTGCCCTAACATGTAAGGGTTCTCTATTTTCTCTTCTCATAACCCTTATCATCTCTTGTGCTCTTATCTCCTAATTAACCATTCATGATGCCAAAGCAATTAATTTCATATCCCCCATCTTAGAATTGGGGTACCAAATATTTAAATCAGTCAACATAGGGTTATGCATGTAAAACTATGCCATTTTCACCTTGTCTTCCATACTTGATTTATTGAAGAAATCAATGAAATATCTACAGTTTTGGAAATGTAAGGATCCGTGGGAGGCTAATTTTTTAATTTGAAAGAGGAGCCACTACTTCTTAAGTTAAAATTCATATGAATATGAAATATATCTGTGTTGAATGGCCTCCATGCACAAATCTGCCATGGTGGCCACTTGTTTACCCTTTTTCTGAAGTTGCTCCTTCAAAAATGACTCTCTGAGCCTCACATAAGATAAATCCTTCCCCAGCTCAGCTACTTTTCCTTTCATGACTCCTATGTCATACACTCCTTTAGATGTGGCAAGATTCACCCAATGATGAGTGCATGCCCTCTCTTTCTCCAACTGATAAAACAAAGGAATTGTGAACTTTTGAGGAATTAACCTACCCTCGTCAATGTATGTGTAGTAAGAGCTGAGATTGGGTTGAGGGCTAGGGTTTGACACTATTGCAGCCTCTTTAAGGATTGGTTTTGGTGAGGTGGCCTCTTCTTTATCATCTTTTCCTCCCTCTTTTTCATTATGTTTTTCCTCTTGTGTATTGCCCTCATCTTCCTTGACCTCTTTCCCCTTTGTGGTTGTATTTTCCTCTTCAACCAAGGCCTTTTTATCCAAATCTGTGCTTGCTGGATTTTCCTATAGAAAAAACAAAGTTTCCTGTAGAAAACTCTATTTTTCTTGCTGAAGGCCCTATTTTACTTTTTCTTTTCACTCTTTTCAGTGCTTGGATGGTTTGTGGTGGTTGCATGAGGTGTATGGGATGCCAATCTACATGAATGTCTCTTGATATATGTTACAGGGGTCCTTATGGGTGAAGTGGCCTCTTGCACCCTTCCTTCCTCTAATTTGATTTCTTCCTCCTTCTTTGGTGATTATTCAATGGTGATAGGGCTCTTGGTGGGATTTTGTGGTTTTCCCCGTCTCATTCTCTGACTCTTCCCAATTTTGATGTACATAGGTGTCTGTCTCTTTATTTTTGTTTTGAAAGGTGTGCTCAAAGAAGTTAGGGTGGTAGCTACCTCTTTATATGTGATGTCAGGTGACATGCTGGTGTATTGAGGGGAGGTTTCACTGCCTAAGATAAGGTCCATACCTTCCTTTTCCTTAGTCCTTTATTCCTCATTTCCCTCAGTTTTTTCTTGCTCTCCCTCTATTGTCTCTATGTTTTCTACTTCAATTTCCATCTCGTCTTTTTCTTCTTTGTTTTCTGCCTCCTCTTCCTCTAGTTCTACCTCCTATTCTACTTCCTCTTCTACCTCTTATTCTTCTTATTCTTCTCTTTCTATAAGGCTAGAACAAAAGGTTTTCCCTGTTTGGGTAGCTATAAATGCTTCCCTTTCCATGTCTATGAAAGAATACCAGGATATAGGTAGGTTCAACCTTCTCAAAGCATCATTTACAATTAGTTTTATTAGGACATGATGGGCCAAGTGTTGATATTTAATTTGCCTCATTTTATGGCTCATGTTAGTTATGGAGTTTAGGAGGAAGTGAGGGACACTAAATCATTGTTCAAGTCGAAACTCTACTTGAAACCATAGTTCATTTAACAATATGAAATGATACCCATAGACCACACTAATTCTGCCTTCACAAGAAATCAAACTTATAATGTGGAAGGCTACTTCATCCCAAGGGTATGGAAGGCTTTCTCTCCTCACTCCATTTTTGTCTTCAATGTACTCCTCTCCTAGTAGAAATAAATTCTCGTCGCTTGTAGTGCTAGGCATTCTTTCCTTAACCCATTTGAATCCTAAGGGAAATGTTGTAACTATGATTATGAGTTTAGGAGATAATGTGATGGCTAGGCATCCAATCATAGTGGTGGATTTTTCTTCTAAATGTGACTACAGAGCCACAACAAATTCTTTAGCTATCTCATCATCAAAACCTTTCAATAGCTCAAAGAACCCTAGCCATTGGTGATTTCAGAAGTTTTCCATAACCTGAGGGTGCTGCATAATTCTCTTAATGTTAGTAGTCTCTCTTCTGTTGAATCCCCCTCCTATTTTAATGTCTGTGATATGAAGGTGGTGAGAGGTTTAAGAGTTATGTTTTGGATATGGAGGTCTTGAAACAAAATGCAAGAAAAATTCTCTTACCCTTTAACTGTAAAATTTACTTTTGCTCAGTGTGAATTGTATGGAGAAATTTTGTGTTGGAGGATGAAAATCCACTTACCTTAGTCCTCTGCTATTTTGGTTTGAGATATGGAAGATTTGGGAAGCTATTTCACCCATAGGTTACTCTGTGTTTCCCTCTAAACCCTTGCTGGTATGCTTTTGAAGTTTCCTGTAGCAAAAATTCGTTTCCTGTAGCACGATTGTGCATGCAATCCCAAACCTTGATGCTACTTTTTTGATGCCTCCCACTGCTCTTCTTCTCTTGATACTCATAGAAATGCTCAACTCAATGGTTAAAATGAGACAAATCTTACCTTTATTTGATTTTTAACTAAATTTGGTGCGTTGTGGTGACTCGTACTTAACACGAGTTTCCTCTTTGATACCATTGGCCCCCACTTCAGTTAATCATTGTTGACCTCATGATCACTTCCCTTCGTACCCATACACTCTTACTTGACTCGATTTGACTTTCCCATATGGCATGCACTTTCAATTTTCCTCCAGTTTTACTTTACGAAGGTGGCCAAGTTAATTGGCCACCTTTTTTCCCTTTAAATTTCTAAAACTAGACATTCAACTATTTTGGCCATTATGGATGCAAAACGAGAGGTGAGAGGCCATACCAGAGCTTACATGGTTTTAGTGAGGTGCTAAAGGAGCTAGTGCAAGGGGCTAGAACTTGTGGTGACAACCTTAGTATTTTATTTGTTGTATATTCATTTTTTTATTTTTTTCTGAGTGAGCTACTTTTTCTGAATGAGTTTCTTGTCTTTTTTGAGTGAACTACTTACACTTTTCTTGTTTTTTTTTTCTTTTGCAGGTACTGCATGGAGGGCTTAAGGTGCCATGGTTGGTGTTATTGTCCTTTTGGAGTCTACTGGTGGTATCCTGGAGTCATCTATATCATCTTTCCTTCATCTTTTTCCCTTGCTATGCCACACAAAAATTTTCTACAGGAAACATTTTGATGCCTGTATCAGTCTATTTATTGTCTCTTCTTGCTTCAATTTTCTTAGAAATGGAGGGATATGGTTCATGGAGGATATTTAGGAAGTCATGGAATGAATGGAGTGGAGTATATGCAAGTGAAAGGGGTCCCATGCCAAGTTTCCAATGATTTAGTTGCTAATGGTGCAACATAGGGTTTAGATAGGGAAACCTTGTGCATGGAGTGAAATAGGGGTTTGGGAATGGTAGGTATAGGAAAAACATGAACCATAAACTTTTTGAAGTTCAGAAGTCCATAGGCATCCTTTTCCTTCATGAATGATATTCCTGTAGCATTTACAAGAGTTTCCTGTAGTGCTACAGGAATCCTGTAGCTGCCTGATTTGTCTGTAGAAATTACAGTTTAGGGAAAAAATGAAATTGTTTCCTATCTGATGGGTGAAATTAATGGAGGGATGTATGATGGAGTGGCTTATGGAGTGTGGAAACATATAATAAGAGATAATGAAGATAAATTTCTCCTCTAGATCCCAAAAACCATTTTTAATCACTAACCTGCAAAATGGAAAAGCACATAAATGCATAGTTATTTATTCTTTTTCCTTTTTTTTTCTCTTTTTTTTTTTTTTTGAAGGAAAGTGGGCTACCTCCACATAGGTTTTCAAGCCACAGGCCTTCCCTGGGTTCCTCAGAGAGCTTTCCAACCAAGGATCTTGTATTCTTTGTTTTTATTTTTCTTACTCCAAGACTGCCTCATAGAGGTTTTCAACCCTGGAGTTGGCCTAGGGTGCCTCAAAGAGGTTTTCACCCATTCCTCTTTGTTTTTATTTTTATTTTTATCCTTTTTATCTTTTTTCTTTGGAGGCACTGGAAAATATGGATTTTCCCATGACATACACCTCCCTGTTTATGGAATTTATAAATTCTTCCCTAGATAAGGGCTTCTTGTAAACCTTGAGCCTGTAACCATTGACAAGTAGGGGAATTCCTTCCTCATCTATGGTTCTGATCTGAACTGCACCATTATCATAACATTTGTCCACTTTGTAGGGTCCCAACCATCTTGTCATCAATTTTCCTTTGAAGTCCTTAAACCTTGAGTCATCCAACAACACCCGATATCATTATTGAAAGGTATTTTCCTTAATCTTCTTGTCATTCCAAATCTTCCTTTGTAGTTGAATTTCCTCTTTGTGAAGGAGTGCATGCATCCTGAACTCATCCAATCCATTTCATTGCAACAACCTCTTTTTTTGGGAATTTGATATATCTAGGTCTAACTCAGCTTCCATCCTTAAGGTGTTGAAATCAAATTCAAATTAAATTAGGTATTTCTTGCCATAGGCCAGGTCATAAGGAGTGAATCTTGTTGTTGCTTTCCAAGTAGTGTTGTAGGCCCAAGTAGCTTCTACCAATCTGTCCGCTCAATATTTCCTATTTCTGCTCACAACCTTGGTGAGGATACTCTCCAAGGATCTGTTATTCACTTCCACTTGGCCATTATCCTGAGGGTGGTAGGTAGTATAAGTCTTATGCTTTATCTTGTGCCTCCTCAGAAGTTTATCAATGAGATGAGAAGTGACTTATGCCCCCTGATCAATGACTACTTCTTCAGGGTATCCTAATTTGTAAAAAAAATTCTCCCTCAGAAATTATGCTAGTTTCTCCTCAGTTTCTACCTTCACAGCTTTTGTTTCAGCCCACTTTGTCAGGTATTCAATGCAAACTATGATATGCCTTTTCTATCTAGATGGTGGATCAATATGTCCAATGAAATCCATGCCCCATTTTTCAAATGGATCAAGAGCCACCTGAGGGTGCAAAGGAATCTCATCCCTTTGTGTAGGTTTCCCCATCCTTTGGCACTGGTCGCACCTGCTAGTGTATCTTCTGGAATCCAGGTGAAGGGTAGGCCAATAGTATCCTGCCTGCAAAAATTTGAAGGAAATCCTTTTTGTAGAAAAGTGGCCTCCACAAGGGCTATCAGGACATGCAGAGAGGATATCAAAAACTACTTCATCCCTCACACATATTATGAGAATTTGGTTAGGGCCTATCTTTAAGAGATTTCCCCTAATCCATGTGAAAGGGGCACCTTTGCTAATGATTTTTCTTTTATCCTTGAATGAGAGGTTAGGAGGGAAATTTACAGCAACCAAGTAGTCAGTTATGTCAGAAACCCATGGTGAGAGTGCTAATATAGAAAACAGATGTTCATCTGGAAGCTAGTCATCCACCATTCCTTCTTCATCTGCATATAGAGCTAACATGGATAAAAAATCTGCAACAACATTCTCCTTTCCAGTTTTATCAACAATGGTTAGGTCAAAATGATGTAAAAGTAAAAACCATCTAATTATCCTAGAATTAACATCTATTTTTTTCATTAAATATTTGATGGCTGCATGGTCAGTGTGCACAAAGGTCTGATACCCAGTGACATAATGTCTAAATTTGTTTAAAGCATGGACAATGGCTAACATCTCCTTCTCTGTGATAGTATAGTTGAGTTTGGCCTTAGACAAGTTCTTACTCATGAAATAGATTGCATAAGGTAATTTTTCTTCTAACTTCCCTAATGCTGCCCCCACAGCTTTGTCGAATGCATCGGTGTGGATGTGGAAAGGAAGAGTCCAATTTGGACCTCGGAGAATGGGGGAAGTAGTTAAATTTCCCTTAATGAGCTCAAAATATTCTTGACAAAGACTAGACAAAGTAAACTCAAAATCTTTGGTCAATAAACCAAATAGTGGCAAAGCCATCTTACTGAAATGTTTGATAAATATTCTATAATAACCAGCTAAACCTAAGAAACTCTTGAAATATTTATGCTTTTTAGGAGTAGGTACCCTTTCGATAATAGTGATTTTTCTCAAGTCCACCTGTATTCCTGCTTGGGAGATCGAGTGTCTTAATACAACTCTTGCTCTTTTCAGGAATTCACACTTTTTTGGGCTTAGGGAGAGATGTATCTCAATGCACCTTCTCAACACTTTTCCAAAATTGGAGAGAGCTTCCTAGAAATCATCCCCATAGGGTGTGAAAATCATCCATGTATATTTCAACAGAGTCATGGACTAGCTCATGGAAAATTCTAAAGACAAATCTTTGGAAGGTAGATGGGGCATTGCACAACCCAAAGAGTAGGACTTTGTAAGTGAAGGTACCCCAAGGACAGGTGAAAGTAATATTATCCTAGTATTTAGGGCTGATTGGTGAAAGTAATATTATCCTAGTATTTAGGGCTGATTTGGATCTGTATATACCCACTGAACCCATCTAAGAAGGAAAATAAATTCTTTCCTGCAAGGCCATCCAGGACTTGGTATATAAAGGGCAAAGAGAAATGGTCCTTCTTTGTGGCTTTGTTAAGTTCCAGATAATCAACACAAATTCACCATTTTCCATTCTTATTTGGGACTAGGATAAGAGGATATACCCACTCACTATCTGATATAGGGTAAATGAAACCTACATCCAACAGTTTCTGCAACTCTTCCTTGACTATGTACTTTAGATCTGGGTTCATCCTTCTTTGGGGTTTTCACACGTGCTTGCATCCTTCCTTAATGTAAATATGATATCTGCATATTGAGGGATGCACCCCTTTCATGTCCTTGTAATCCCAAGAAACTGTATCTAGGTTTTATTTTAAAAGCTCGCATAGTTGCTTTTATTCTTCATCTGACAGGTTTGAGTTGATTTTCAGAGATTTGGATGGTCCAAAATCTACAGCCTTGGTGATTTCAGAGGTTGAATTGATTAGTGCAATTATATCCAAGGTTGGCTTTCAAATTCTTTGACTAGGTTTTCAAGTGGACTGTTAGTGGTGGATTGGTTTTGAATGACATGGTCTATGAGTTCGTCTTCATCATGATGTCCCCCTCTAAGAACATCATCTATGGTAAAAATGGAGGTAGTGTTATATAACTCATCTTATTCATCCTACAACCATATAGGTAGATCATGATCAATGGAAGGCTGGACTGGAGGATATAATACCAAATTTTTAGACAAGGGCCCATTTTTAATAGTCATGTGTCTGGCCCAACAACTAATATAAGCATCTACAGTGGCTAAACAAGGTCTCCATAAGATGAGAGGATATCCATTGAACTTGGATTTTGGCTATAAAACCAGGAAATCCATAGCATACTCTCAAGAGTTAATTGAAACCATAACATCCTCAATAATTCCTTCCAGCGTTACTATGGACCGATTTGCAAGTTGTAGAATTGTTTTCGTTTTCCTCAAAGTCCCTTGGAGACTGAGTTTAAACATAGTTTCCTTGGTCATGACATTGATGGAAACCTCTAGATCAATCAAAGTATTGGGTACTATGACACCATCTATGTGCACATCTACATTTGGACTGTCACGGTCCAGGTACTGTGGAAAGATCACCCTTCCTAACATTAAGTTCGATAGCTGTCCTATTACATTGATGGTGGGGGTATCCTTATTTTTTCTCCCAAGTTTCTTGAAGCACTTTTCCTTGATGATCCTATTGTAAATAGGGATATCCTTAATAGCTGGGAGAAGTGGTATCTTTACACAAAAAAATTTCAACTCTCCCAGAAGTTCAGTCTCCTCTAGGGTGTGCTGACTGGAATGGATCAAGCACTCGAGAAAAGGAGGTTGTTGGATTCGAGTGTCACTTTATTCATTTTCCTCCTCAACCTCTACAACTAGAGATGGAGGGTGGTTGTCTGGGAGTACTCTTCCCGACTTGAGATTAATATCTTGTATCTCCAAAACATAAGCTGGATAGGATGTCTCTCCATTATAAACCTATTGTGTCTGTCTGTTTTTCGGGTTTGGATTTGGATGTGCAGGAATTTGAGGAAACTTTGGTGGAGAAACATGAGTAAGCTAAGGTAGAGGTTGGGGTGGAGGAATTAGAGTAGGTGGTTGATTATGTTGAGGCCTCCACCCTTGGGATGTTTTGTTCCACTAAAGTTTTTGAGGAACATACTGCTGAAATGGTTGGTTCATAGGTTGAGTATGATATGGAGGGTTGTAAGGCCAAGTAGGAGGTGTAGGCCATGATGGAGTAGTGGGGTGTACCAAGGCTACATGGGTGCATTCTGATTATTTTGATAGTAAGAGTAAGGTGAACCTTGCATACCTTGCTGATATGACCTAGGGCCTTGAGGCCTTCTCTGGTTGATTAAACAAAGTTGCTATGGTCCTACTTCCCCACCTTGATATACAACTTTAAGTCCAGGTAAGGAGGGACACTTCTCTGTGGCATGATTCTCCTCATAGAATAAGTAAACCTCTATGGCATTTAGTGGAGATTCATTTTTAGGGTGTTTTCTAGTACATTTAGGGAAAAATATAGCCAAGGCTCTTTCTTCTTCCTCTTGCTTCATTTTGACATGCATTGTGTCCATTTGCAAAGATAATTTGTGCAAAACGTCACTCTTGAAGTCCTCCAACATATTTCCAATCTCATGTTTGATGGAGGTGGAAGAGAAAGGGGTATTGGTTGTACTTTGGCTAGGTCTTCCTTTCTTCCTAATTACCCTAGAATGGTTCCTGAAGATAGTTTTGATTGTTTCATAAGGGAGTTGGTAGATATCTCCTCCTGATAACATATTAAGGGTTTCTATCACCTCCTCTGATCCCTCGAAGAAGTACTAGTTTAACTGATCTGGGATAAAGAGTATAGTCAGCTCTCTTATATTATAACTGAAACCTCTCTTCATAGTCTTCTAGGGATTCATCAGGCCCTAGAGTCATCCTGAATATCTCATCCTTAGTTTCTTTGGACCTACAATAGTCCTTGTACTTGTTTTTGAAAGCTTCTTGCATATATGCCCAGGTATTGATGTTGTTCCCAGGTAGACCCAAGAACCAGCGCAATGCTGCATCCTTAAGGGTAGACGGGAATAGCTTCAATTTCTGATCATTTGAGGCATAGTCATAGGTCCTACAGAAAACAACATATTCAAAAATGAATGTGTCAAGATCTTCCGAATTAATTCCATTAAAGTGTGGAAGGGATGAGGGGCTAATGTTTTTCATTTTAGTCTCCCCATATTCCTCTTTAATGAGAAAGGCTTCCTAGGCTTCAGTGTCAGCCTGGTTCATATAGGTGAAGCAGGTTCCTCAAGTGAAACAAGATCTTCTTCTTCTCTAATAGGTTCTTCAAAATTTTCAGAAGGCTCACATATGGTGTGTTCAGCCTCACAACCACTGAAGAAGAGTGAAGGGTGACTATGTGGTGATGTGGGGGTTTTAGGTAAAACTTTTCCTTGAGTATCCCTACTCCTACAAGGCATGAAAATCAATTTTTTTTTGTATTTTTTTCAATATTGTTTAAACAACATGTAAAAGGAAAGCATAAAATAATGCTAAAATCAAAGCATCTACTAGATACCTCCCCAGAAATAGTGCGAAAAAGTGGTGAGCCCTAGTATTGCACCAAGAATGTTGCAACTCCCAGAGGCTTCCTGTTGGAGTACGGTCCCCTAAAACTGCGATTTTTTTCCATTTTTGTATATTTTTGGTATTATTTAGTCTAACGCAGGGGTTTTGGGGTGGGCCAAAGCCCCGAATGCATTGTAATGGGTCAAGGGTAGAACAAGATTCCACAAACCATGGTTTGCGGACCATTGGATGCGTAGGCTAAATCAATATATGTAGATGAACGTTTTGAGTCTTAAGGAAGGAAAATAATCGAGATTGATGCTAAGCATGAATTGTTAGATCTATTGTCGGGTTGTTTGGGTAAGGATTCCTGCTAGCTGTGTGTGGACCTTGCTGGTTGTGTGCGCAGGTGGTATTTTGGGATTGTAAGTGGATTTTGATATTAATATATATGCGAAGTATCGTTGGAAATTTGATGCTATCTAGATATGTTTGGTTATGATTGATGTGAACCTGGGCTATATGATTAAGTTGCGAAAGTGTCTGTTTAATTTCTGTGAACTGTGAATGTATCTATGTTTCTGGTATATTTGTCTATGATTTTTTAATTACTGTGATTATAGTGTTCTGTGCTGATAATTGGTATTACGCACGTGGATGTGGAGGTATTCACTAGATATGTGCATGAGAATAGCTCTGTTATACTATGGATTATATTGTCACTAAGCCGGCGAATAGATCTGTTTAGTGTGAACTTGATAGGATGGGAACACATAACTACTTGACTTACCTACTCTCTCTCAGGGTGTGGAAACCTGGTTCCAACACCCTCCCATACTGCTTCGAGTGAGACTTTGGCCTGCACAAGCAGGTCACTACCAAAAGGGCCAGTCGTATAGGGGTTTGTTGGCAAACCTTAACCTCCGAACCTGGGTCAGGACCCCTCGAGCCAACATTGCCCTAATTTAATTTATCAACTCGAGGTTTGTGCAATCTTGGAGGTGATAGTGCTATATACACAACAGATGCATTCTACTCATGTCATCATCTTCTGAGATTTACGAAAGGGTGCTACTTCTAGGGTTACTGGATGAAGTCTGTCACACTTATGAAATTATACCTAGGGATAAAAATGATTCAAATCCATGACGCTATCAGAAAGTACAAAAATACACTACAAAAAGCAAGTACATCTAACTATTCTGCAATGAAATAAATCTGCTCATTAAACTTTGATAAGAAATGGAAGCAACCTAGGCATCTTGCATGAACTAAATTGATGAATTGAAACGACATAAAGGAATATAATCTAATCAAACTTTGTTGGGCCAAATGGATAAACATGATCTACTTATTATATGTTATATCTATCATTCTTTTAATCATGCAACTACTCATGACCTAACTATGCTTGTAATTGTGTTGTTTTTCAGCTAGGAGAAGAAAGTGCTAAGGTGGCTTATGGATGGATTAAACACATGGGTACAAGGCTGAAGGTGTATGAGTGGTTCTTGTAGGTCTATAGGATGTGATGGTGGTTTTTGGGCTTAAGGAGGGCCCCACTGGTACTATTTCAAGTGATGCTACAGGTTTCCTGTAACGCTACAGGAAAGTCTTGAATTTCTACAGGAAACAATCCGAGGGCAATCCAAGGAAAAAAATAGGTGGAAAAAGGGTAGGGAAGGTGGATGCAAGGTGGATTAGGATGTGTGGAAGGTGGCCCACCCCTTGGCCAAGCTCATAACCTCTTGGGAGGCTTGTCTTTCACCCCTAGGGTTTGATCACGGTGTAGGGATGAAAAATACGAAAACAGTGCTGATGGTGGTTTTGATGAACATATGGCTGTTGAAGGGTGAGAGATGAAGCTGAAGGTGCTAGTGATGTTCTCATTTTCTGTGCTACTTGTAATTGCAAAAAAAAAAACCTATTCATGCAATACAAATGGAAAAATTCATGACAAAGATAATGGAAAGGATGATTTGAATTTGTAAAGTAAATCTACTCTAATCTACAAACAAAGATCTAACATAACATTGTAAGCATCTCCATGGAATCAGAACAAATAATATTATCTATTCCAAGAAATCATAAACTAAAAAGCACTTTTGGTCTGTGGAGATGGTCTACCCTCCTCAAGCTCCAATGACAGATATAAAAGGGGGAGGCTTGACTCACAACTTTATCAAGTTATAACCTATTCTACCAACATGTAAGCAAGCTAAATATACAACAAAAGACAAATGGAAGAAAAATAAAAACAATAAATGAAAATACAATCAAACTAGCTAAATGTTTACAATAAAAACTAGCTAAATGACATGAAAGTAAGGAATGATTACACGAGAGAGGTTGATGCACATGGATTGGGCCATAACCCACAAGCCTATCTCTTTGAAACTAGATCAGTAGAGCACAACCTGAATACTCATTTCATTTCAAAATATAGTCTCATTACATCAATATAAAAGTCATGAAAACTGATTATAAGAGCAAAGAGCCTAATGGCTTTATCCAAAATTCAAATCCAAATGAACTCTTGCTAAACCATATACAAACAACTCCCTAAAAAGTAGGTGATGAGTCCACTTATTTGATGAGGAAATATGTACTGAAAATGTTACCAGATATGAAGAGTTTGTATGTGCCTCATTTATAGAGTTGATGAAGATGGAAGAATATCGAGATCCCATCGTGGCTTAGGTCAGGAGGTGGTGACCCCTGCAGAATATTTCCTGATATCACACTCTGAACTTGATGACAAAATATTCACAAAAATGCAATATCCTCATGATTTTCTCGCATTTAACTCATGTTAGGTACTCAAAGTATGATAAAGCTCAATCACTATCTACACTAGAATCATAAGACCATAATATAATTAAAATGCAAGAAAAAAAGACTTAATAAGGAAAAAATGTGACCATTAACCCCTCCAAATGTACCTAATGATGGAGCTCATCAGCTCACTCAAGAAGAGTTCAAGATGATAGGAAGAGGAAGGATTCAAAATATTGAAGAAGGAGAACCCACTACATTCATTTCCCATGGCAAGAAGAAGAAGAAATGGAAATTAGGTCCATCAAATTCAAGAAAGCCTCCTCCTCGAAATCAAAATAAAAAGAAATAATACTTGCATATTGAATGCTACAATTGTCACAAGAAGGGTTATTATGCTCGAGATTTCTCTAAGAAGAATAATGGACTGTGTTATAATTCTAGAAGCAACAACAACAAATTCAATGATCAAAGGAGGAGATATGATAGAAGTAATGACCGTGATGGAAAAAGTGATAGAAGAAGAAAATATTCTCCAAGTGATCATGAAGAAGATCGTCATCCACAAAAGAATTTAAAATTCTCTAGGTATGGTAATGTTGCAAATCAATCTGAATATATCCTTATTTATGCTCATACTAGTTCATCTCCTTTGGATTCCTGGGATAGTTGGTTGGTTGACAGTGGGGCCACTCATCACTTCTCTGGTTACAAGGAAGTTCTCTCTAATTTAGTAGAGAGGGATTCAAATTTGAAAATTATTCTTGGAGACAACTCCACTCATCGCTTCAAAGGTTTCGGATATGTCAAATTTCATTTTAATTTTGAGGAATATATTTTATTACATGATGTAATGTGTTTGCCTGGGTTAAAGAAAAATTTGGTATCAATTTCCGCTTTGGAAGAAAAAGGGATGAGGGTTGCCTTAATAAAGGAAAAATTTCTTACTTGGCCCGTTGGATCATGTATGAAATATGGATTCACTTTGGGAACAAGATATGAAGGACTCTATAGGGTCACTAGAAGGCCACTATTGGCATTGGTTCATAATACAAATAATCTAACTGAATTATGGTACCAAAGGTTAGCTCATCTTCATTATGATGTGCCTCCGAAATTGGAAAAATTGGTCTCCTAGATTCCAAAGGATCAAGCTCAACATGATGGAGTATGTCTAGGATGTGCCAGTAGAAATATGACAAGGGGACCATTACCCTCTAATGAAAGAAAGATGATTAACATACTCCATCTAATTCACTCTGAATTGAGTGGTCTAATGTATGTACACTCACTTGGTAACCATGTCTATTATATTACCTTCATTTATGAAATTTCTAGAAAGACATGGGTATATTATCTGAAGCACAAGGACAAAGCATTTGAAAAGTTCAAGGAGTTCAAAGCCTTGATCGAAAATCAAATAGGGAATAAAATTAAAATATTCAAACTTGAAAATGGTGGAGAGTACACTTCAAATTAATTCATTTATTTTTGCAAGAAGGAAGGCATCAAGAAAGAGAAAACTACACCTTACACTCTCGAAATAAATGGAGTAGCCGAAAGGAAGAAAAGGTCCATTGTAGAAGTCGCCTATGCCATGTTCCATGATCAAAATGTACCAAAGTTTCTTTGGGGAGAAGCGACAAATGTTATCGTATATGTTCAAAACAGGGTGCCTCATCAAGCATTAAACAACAAAACCCCCAAATAGGGATTCACAGGTATCAAGCTCGATGTGAGTCATCTCCGTATCTTTGGATGCCCCGTATACTTTCATGTGCTAAAAGAGGAAGCTACTGGAAGAAAATGTATGTTTTTTGGGTATTTTGAAAATCCACTAACCAATTATATTTATTTTATAACTAGAGAGAGAGAACCCTACTTAGTTCAGTGTTTTCCCTTACACTTTATTTAGTAAGGAATATGAATATTTTGGTAGGTATTTCATGGCAGGCTATGATCCCTTCGATTAAAATCATCTACAGGACAAAATTTACTCAATTTGATCGATCATGCTTTACTTACAATGCACCTATTTAGGATTCTTCTCCGCGAGATTATTGAAACTGCCAATTCACCTGTTAGAATGGAAAATTATTTACTCATTGTCAAATCCCTAGGCCCACCTCTAGAGGTATCCCACTCTCCCCTAAAATGGGCATTCTAAAGCATTTAGAATATATATTCCTGGTCAAATGAAGGTTGAAATTAGTAGGAATATCACATTTGATGAAAATGTTGCACTTGGAAAAGCCCAATAACTTCCCTGCTTCTTCCTCCTAATAAGAATGATGAAATGGATATCTTGGATAGACCGTCTGTGTCTAATGTTTTTGATGATCCCATGGATCCCTTAGATTCTCCTCCTAGTAATCCTCCCACTACGAAGAGACCAATTTATCTTTGAGACACACTTCAGGATGCTGATAGACATGTGCCTCCTCAAAGGTCATTTAGAGAAAGGAAGAATCCATGCCAGTACCAGGGATATCTTGTAGACATGAGCACCATGATTCAAGTCGAACCTTCCACATTCGAAGTATTTGTAAAAGAAAAAGTCTGGAAAGATGCTATGGCCAAAGAATATGAATCTATAATGAAGAATGATGTATGGGACGTTGTGCCAATACCGAAGAGGAAATACGTGGTAACTTCAAAGTGGATTTACAAGATTAAGCATGAATTGATGGAAGCATTGAAAAATACAAGGAAATGTTCGTGGCTCGAGGATTCTCCCAGAAAGAGGGAGAGGATTATGATGATATATTTTCACTTATGGGTCATATACAACCATTCGCTTGATAGCTTCCCTTGTCGTAAGTCAAGGATGGACCCTTAATCAAATGGATGTAAAGACTACATTTCTCTATGGAGTGTTACACAAAGAAGTATATGTTGAAAAACCAAAGGGATTTGAAGTAGAGGATCACAAGACACATGTTTTTATATTGAATAAGGCATTTTATTGCTTGAACCAAGCCCCAAGAACATGGTACACCCGCACAGAAAATTATTTGGTGAAGCTGGGATTAATGAGAATAAATTCTGATCCCAACCTCTACTTCAAGGTAGTCCATTGATATTGGTTTTATATGTTGATGATATATTCTTGATAGGTAGTGAGCCTCTAATGATGGAACGTAAGAGGGATCTAGTTGCTAAATTCGAAATTAAGGACCTTGGACTCATGCACTACTTTCTAGGCCTTGAGGTATGGAAAAGGCCCGGTGAGATTTTCCTTTCACAAGGAAAATATGTTGTGAAGCTACTGGAAATATTTGGGATGAATGAATACAAGTCTATACCCACACCGATGGAAATAAACTTTAAGAAATTATGTGGAAAATTTGCAGGACCCAACTTGGTGAATCCATCCGAGTATAGACAATTGATTGGGGCTCTGATGACCCTTGTGAACACTCGTCCAAAAATATGCTATGTAGTGAATACGTTGAGTCAATACATGACCGAGCCTCTCCATGCACATTGGAAAACTTTCAAACACATATTGAGATATTTGCAGGGGACGATTACATTTGGTCTAAGATACTCTGCTAGAGATGTTTTCCCTAATGGATACACTGATGCTGACTGGGTGGGAAATGTTATCAACGAGAAGAGTACCTCTGGAAGTTGTTTAGTTTTGGATCTGCCATGATATCTTGGATGAGCTGGAAGCAGATGTCCATAACATTGAGTACCACCAAGGCTAAGTATATTGCCACTAGAATGGCTAGCTATGAAGAAGTTTGGTTGAGGAAGCTCTTTGGAGAGCTATTTGAGTAGGTTCTAGAAACTAAAGTGATATATTTCAACAACAACAATGGGATTCGTCTGGTAGAAAATTTAATTTTTCATGACAAGTCCAAGAACATAGTGATCTGATATCACTTCATTCGTGATATGGTACATAGAGGAGTCATTCATCTCCATCACATATCAACATATGAGCATATTATAGATATTCTCACCAAGAATTTTCCAAAAGGAAATTTCTTGGTCTTCAGAGAGTGGCTTGGACTAATGGATGTGACCCCTTCTGATAAGGGGCACCACTAATCAAGGAAAATGAGCCATACTCTTCCCCCTTGTTTGAGCTCCCAGGGTGATGAATTGAGATAGACGGCTTCTGGGGTTGAGATAACTCTAGATAATAAAGGAGTCTCCCCTATTTGTTACCTACATGGTTGGAGTAGTAGCTCACACTATCATGGTATTTGCAAAGTATACCCTAGCTGGATTCATACCCATAAGATTGGGCTTGTTTGGATTATCCCTCTCTGTTTGGCCAACGGTTGAGGAGGATTGGAGGCATGTGATCCTTACCTCTTGGTGAGTTGGGTATCTCGTCCAAGTTAGATTATGATGCAGGTGTTATATCAAATGAATCTTATGGTTCATTATTGGGAATATGAACAAGCAATAGGATGGGTTGAGTAGTAGCTGCTTTACATCACCTATTTCCCGATATGGGTTGAGTTGTAGCTCCCCCATATGGAATTTCCAGGTAGTAGCCTGATGTTATTTCCAGGTAGTAGCCGACTAGCATATTTCCGGGTAGTATCCCTGTGACAGATGTTACGGGTTGTAGCCCGTTGGTTGGAGGGTGATAGATTTTTCTCCCCATGATTCTTCTTCTTTATATTCGATAATGTTTCATAAGAAAGAGTTGAGCATATTGGTACACATAATCACAAGATGACACATTGATCAATGGACATGTTTTATAGGTGGAATTCTCCCTAGTTGAGAGGGATTGTTAAAATTATGAAACTTTGGTCAAATTCCACTTTAGACTACTCACTTGATGGAGATGATGATGGAATTGAGTTCCTATTTCTGAGAGGACCAATACCAACCTAAAGATAACCTCATTTGAATAGGCAGAAGTTGGTTTTTTGTTTTGTGCCCACTCATAGATATTTGATCAGGTCGGTTTCACATATTTGGACAAGTCGCCTGGACATCATTGACACCCCTTTGAAGAATATAAATACAAGTGATCTAGAAGCTCATTTTGAAATCACAAAATCAAGCTAGTGAGACCTGGTATTGCACCAAGAGTGTTGCAACTCCCAAAGGCTACTCTACTTTAATTTATCAACCCGGGGTTCATACAAATTTGGAGGTGACAATGCTATATACACAAAAGATGTATTCTACTCATGCCATCCTATTCGTAGTCCGACGAAGGGGTGATACTGCTAGGGTTACTTCTAGGGGATAAATTTTGTCACACTTTTGAATGAACCTAAGACTGTAAATAACTCAAGAATATTACTCTGTCAGCAAGAAAGGAACTAGTCTAAAGCATCAGGACACACCTATCTATTTGCAAGAAAGGAAATCCACAATCAGGCTAAAGCAATAAATAGAGTTAAAATATGTGACATTCATAACGTAAATTGTTGAATTAAACTTGCAGAAAGGGAATTTGATCTAAGAACACATTGTTGGTCCAAATGGATAATTAACCTCTAATTACTTCATGCTTGACTACTATGTTTTAAAAATGCATCTATTTATGAGCTAACTATGCTTGTAAATACTCTGTTTTGCATAAAAATAAAGAGGCACTAAGGTGGCTTAAGAAGGTATTGGACTCATGGATTCAAAGTTGAAGGTGTCTTGGAGGTTGTGTCAGGTCTAAGTGAGGTGAGAGATGGTTTCTGGGTTGAAGAAGTGGCTAACTGGCGCTGCTACAAGATCTGCTACAGGGTTTCCTGTAGTGCTATAAGATGTCCTGAAACACTATAGGAAAGAAAGTGGGGGTAGTTTGAGGCCATAAATGATGAGGAAATGGTTAGGAAAGGTGGGATAAAGGTGGAATTAGATGGATGGAAGGTGGAAAACCTCTTGGCCAAGCTAATAACTTCTTTCAAAGCTCGTCTTGCACCTCTAAGTTAGCTCTCCGTGCTGTGGTGAAGATCTCAAAAAACATGGCTGAAGGTGATTTTGTTGAAAGTAGGTTGGTGGAGGGTTGAAACTAAAACTAGGGATGCTGGTCGAGTCCTCCTCTGTTGCTCTACTCAAAACTACAAGAAAAATAAATCTTCATGCAATTAAAATTGAAAAATCTATGACGAAAATGGTGGAAAATATGAGTTGAATTTAATAATCAAACCTACATATTCATAACATATTCATGATAAATACAAGAACATATCTATCTTTTCCAAGAAAACATAAACTGGAAGCAATTTTGGGTTTGTAGTGAAGATCTCCCCTCCTCAAGCTCCAATGAAAGAGGTGAGAGAGGGAGGATTTGACACCCAAATTTGGAGTTTTATATGCTAATGTACCATGATCTACAAGAGCCTAACTACAACAACATGAAAGGGAAGAAAACTAAACACAAAAAAATGAAATATAACAAACTAACTACAACACATGAAATAAAATAGCTACAATGGCATGGAAAGTAAACATAAATGCATAAGAGAGAATTAGGCTAATGAATTTGTCCCTAACCCACAAGCTCAACTCTCTAAAACTAAATAAGTGAAGGATAAAGTGAATACTCATTTTATTGTAGAAAAAATCTCATTACATAGCCATGAAAGTCACAAAAGTATATTACAAGAGCTAAGAGTCTCCTAGCTATATCCAAAATTTGAATCCTAATGAGCTCTTGCTCTACTCTATTTAACCTAAAGGGTAGATACCAACAACTCCCTAAAAAGTAGGTGATTTCTCCCCTTTTACTACAAGAAAAGTGGAGCTTTGGTTCACTTGGTGTTCCATTTGCTTGGCGGCCTTTGATTTTGAGTTGTTGGAGGGAATCTCGAGGATCCTTTGGTTTCCTTTAGGAGTTAAGGAGGTGGTCAACCCCCCTATAATCTCTCCTTGTTCTCTACTCCGAGCTTTTATTGCAAACTATTCAACAAAAATGGCATATCTTCATGATTACTGCATTTAAACCATATCAGGCATTTGAAGCATGAAAATCCTTAATCACCATCTACACTAAGCAACATATGACCACAATGTAATTAAATGTTAGAAAGAGAGACTAATAATGATAAAAAGGGACAATTAACCCCTCAAAATAAACCTAATGATGGTGCTCATCATCACCTCCCTACCAAATGGTTGCTCATCCTCTGAGCAACTTAGTCCTCGTTCTTCATCTCTTTTAGTGCTTTAGTGGCCCCTCTGACATCCCAAGGAAGAAGTGAAGGAGTTCCCTTAGGAGGGTAGAATCCAAAATTATTTTCTACCACTTTCCATTATTTTCCTTCCTCATATTTGTATTTCCTTTAACCCAATCCCAACAACAAAGGTGGACTGAGTTTCAAGCCAAGCAATTGGATCTTCATTGTCTGTATAGCCCTCTTGTACATTGGTTTCCTCTCTGGGGCATTTATAAATCTCTTTGGGGTATGATATTCCATGTTCCTGAGACTAAGGGGGAGTCCATTCCATCTTATTTGATTTTCTATTACACATTCATCTCCCAATAATCTAGAAATGTCATCAAAATGTGAAATGACTTGTTCTTAGGTGCTTAGGTACTTGTCTACAAGGCTGAAATTATTTTCTATCATGATGTGATTGTTAATGACTCCCCTAGGGCTGAATAGCTATGCTCTTATGTGTAGAGACTTTCTGTTTTCTCTTCTCATCACCCTTTTTATCTCTTCTGCCCTTGCCTCTTCATTGACTATCCAAGAGGCTAAGGCCATCAACTGCATGTCCCCCAATCTAGGGTTAGGGTCCCAAATATTTAAATCAGTCAAAAAAATATTGTGCATAAAAAATTCTACCAACTTGGATTTTTATCCTATGTTGGACTAATTTAAAAAGTCAATAAATTGCCTGCAGTTTTGAAAAGGCCATGATCCATGAGATGCTAATGTCTTAATATAAAATTGTAGCCACTGTATTTTTAGGTAGATGGCATAGGAGATAGAAGTATGTTTATGTTGGATTGCCTCCATGCACAAATCTTCCATGGTGGCAATATGTTTGTCCTTTTTCTAGAGTTGGCTTTGTAACCTTGCATTTTCTACCTGTGTTTCTTAAAGTTGCTCCTTTAACACGGTTTCTCTGAGTCTGACATAAGCTAAATATCTCCCCATTTCAGTGACCTTTTCTTCCATGATTCCTATTTCATGCACACCTTTTGTTTTTTAAATTTGCATCCAATGATGTGTGTATTCTCTTTCTCACTCTAGCTAATAAAATAGGGGGACTGCAAGCTTTTGAGGAATCATTCTTCCTCCTTCAATAAATGTATAGTAGGAACTCATATTTGGCTGAGGGCTAGGGTGTGAAATTGTTGAGATGTCTTTAGGGACATATTTTGGGGAGGTAGGTTCCTCATTTTGTTCCTTCTCTTCCTCCCCTTTGGAATCTTGCCCTTCAATATGTGCCTCTTTTTCAACATCCCAGGTCTCTTTCCCTTCCAAGGGTGCCTTATCTTCCTCCCCCATGTTTTTCTGCTCTGTTTGTGGCATTGTTAGAGTTTCTTATAGCACATACAAAGCTTCCTATAACAAACTTTGTTTTTCCTATAGCAAACCCTTATATGCTTGCTTCTCCTTATTTTCTGCCTCTTGAAAGTATGTGGGGGTTGGTACATGTTTAAGGGATGCCAACCTTGGATAATGTATCCTTCTAACAAATGTATTTCATTATGGGAAATGTTACTTCATCCCAAGGGTATGGAAGGATTTCTCTTCTCAATACATTTTTTTCCTCAATGAATTCTCCATTTGGCAGAAAGAATATATTTTTCGCTGGAGTACTGGACACCTATCTTCTCTATTCCACTTGACTCCAAGAGGAAAAGTAGTAACTCTACTAATAAATTTAGGTGTAATGGTGATGGCTAGACCTCTAACCATAGTGGTGGCCCTATAATATTCTTGTGCATGTAGGGCCACTATAAATTCTCAAGCCACCTCCTCATCAAAGTCCTTGAGGAGCTCGAAGAATCCTAGCCACTGATGTTTCCTAAAAAATTTCACCACTAGAGGGTGTAATCTGATCCTCTTGATATCTGTGGGTTCCCTTCTGTTAAAACCTCATCCCATTTCATGGTTGTTAAGAAGGTGGCGGAATGGTTTTGTCTAATATATTGGTGATGTGCAGCCTTAAAGGTTATAATTTTACATAAACTCAGACTACCGTGATTCTATTTAATCAATCAACCTCTTAAATTTCGAATTACTACTGTGTCTATGTATAAATTTTCATGGAAAAAATTCACAATTTTGGTGAGGTGACATCCACTTACCTTTGACCTCTGGTGTTTCTTGCATGGGAGAGGGAGTTTTTAGGTATGAATACTACCTGTGAGTGGCTCTCACTGTAATTTTGGGCACTGTTCATCCTTCTGCAAACTTTCCTGTAGCACGAGGTTTGCATGCAGACTTTGGGCTTGGTGCAGAGTTCTTTGATGGCTCTTGTCACCCTCCTTAGGTAATTTCTCTCGAAATTCTCAATGGAATGAGGAGAATGAGCCAAAAATTCCCTTTATGACAACTTGAACAAATTTGGAGTGAAGTGGTGACTCTGAGACTTCGGCACGAGTTTTCCTCTTTTGTACCATTGGTCCCACTCCACTTAATCATTATCTTTTGCCTCATAATCACCTCCATTTCCTCATGAAATCACCCTTAACCGATTTGAATGCCTAGGTGGCATGCATACTTCACTTCTCGTTTAATTTAACTTCATGAGGGTTTCCAAGTTATCTACCCACATTTTTTCCTTTTTAACATCTAATTCTCGACATTAATTCATTTCTATTGACATGATGCACAGAGAGAGGGTGAAGGGCCATACCCAAGCCTGCCTATTATTGAGGAGTTGAAGACATTATTTGATGTAGGGAGTTGGAGTTTGTTGATATCCATGATTGTTTTTCCATTTTTTGTGCTTTTTTTGTGCATTTTTCTGAGTGACCAGCTTATTTATGAGTGAGTTGCTTAACACTTCTTTTGCTTGTTCTTCTTGTAGGTATTGCATGGAGGTCATCAAGTGTTGTTGATGGTGTGGTAATCCTCCTGGATTCTTCTGGTGGTCATTTGGATCCATATCCATCAAATTCTTCTCACTTTTTAGGCTTGTTGTGTCATGTAAAAGATTGCTACAGGAAATGATCAACTTCCTATAGCAGTTTATTTTTTGTTGCTTTTAAGCTTCAGCTGGCTGAGAAATGAGGTGAAATAGTGTATGGATGTTAGGGATGGAGATATGGAGTGATTGGAGTGATGGAGAGATGAGGGTGGAGGTCCCATGTCAAGATATAGGTGACCTAGTTTCTAGTGGTGAAAAATATGGTTTAGAGAGTGAATACTCATGCATGGAGTGGAGTGAGGGTTAGGAATGGTAGGTATAGGAAAAAAAAATTATTTTCATCCTTTTCTTGAATATTATATGCCCTTGAGAGAGATTCATTTCTCGCAGATGAATTTCGTTTAGTAGTACAAGGTTTCTTGTAGCACTACAGGAAATCCTATAGCATCTAGGACATCTTGTAGCAATTACAAACAAGAGAAAAATATGGGATTTTTTCTCACTTGAAGGGAGAAATGGGTGGATGGATGCCTTCCGGGGTTGCTTATGGAGTGGGTAGGAAGAGGAGAGAAAGGAGAGAGGAAGAAAACTGCTCCTCTTTTTGTAAACAGCCCTTGATCAACAACCTGAAAAACAAAAATAAGTGAGTGGATAGGCGTTTTTTTCATTTTTTCTTTTTCTCTTTTTCTCTTTGTTTTTTTTTCTAGACTTCTCTCTTTTTGTTTTTTTGAAGACATGTGGGATGCCTTCACAGAGGTGTTCAACCCACAAGCTTGCATTGGGTGCTTCAAAGAGGTTTTCACCCAAGGATATTTTATTTCTTTGTTTTTTCTTTCTTTTCACTCCAGGATCACCTCATAGATGTTTTCAACCCAACAGTTGGCCTTGGATGCCTCAGAGAAATTTTCACTAATGCCTCTTTATTTTTTATTTTTTTTATTAAGAAGGGGAGGCACTGGAAACAATGGATCTTAAAATGGCATATACCTCCCTTTTTATGGAATTAATAAACTCAACCCCAGACAAGGGCTTCTCGTACACTTTGAGCTTATAACCATTAACAAGCAGGGGGATCCCCTCCTCATCTATGGTTCTAATCTAAACAACACCATTTTCATAGCATTTTTCACTTGGTAAGGTCCCAACCATCTTGTCATTAATTTTCCTTTGAATTCCTTGAACCTTGATTCATAGAGTAGCGCCCAATCTCCTTCTTGAAATGTAATTTCCTTAATGTGTTTGTCATGCCAAACCTTCCTATGCAACTGAATTACATCTTTTGAAGGAGTGCTTGCATTCTGAACTCATCCAAACCACTTAATTGCAACAACCTTTATTGTTGGTCCTTTTTTATATCGAGGTCTAAATCAACTGCCATTCTCAACGTGTTGTACTCAAATTCAATGGAAATCAGAGATTTCTTCCCATAGACTAAATCATAAGGAGAAAACCCTGTGGTTTTTTTCTAAGTGGCATTGTAAGCCAAAGTGGCTTCCACCAATATTTCTGCCAAATATTTTCTACTGCTACTCACAACCTTGGTGAGGATATTCTCCAAGGCTTTTTTTTTCACTTCCACCTGGCCATTTGCTTGAGGATGATAGGGAGTGGAAGTATTGTGCTTTATCTTGTGCTACCTAATGAGGTTTTTCAATGAGATGAGATGTAAATTCCCCCCCCTGATTAGTGACTACCTCTCTGGGGTATCCAAACTTATAGAACACATTTTCTCTTAGAAACTCATCTACCTTCTCCTCTATTTCTACCTTTGCAACCCTTGTTTCAGCCCACTTGGTTAAGTAGTCAGTGCAGACTATGATATACATCTTCTGTATAGATGGTGGATCAATGGGTCGAATGAAGTCCATGCCCCATTTGTCAAATGGCTCTAAAGCCACCTGAGGGTGAAAAGGAATTTCATCCTTTGGTGTAGGTCTCCACTTTCTTTGGCACTAGTCACACCTACTAGTGTATCTCCTGGCATATTGGTGTACGATAGGCCAATAGTAACCTATTTGCAAAGCTTTGAAGGATACCATTTTTGCAGCAAAGTGGCCTCCACAAGGACTATCATGACATGTTGAGAGGATTTCAAAAACCTCTTCTTCCTAAAAAATATTCTGATAATTTGGTCAGGACCCAACTTGAATATATTTCCACCAATGTAGGTGAAAGGGGCGCTTTTCCTGATATTCTTGCTCTTCTCCCTGTATGAGAGGTTTGGAGGGAACTTTTTAGCAACCAAGTAGTTAGCTATGTTAGAAAAATAATTAGAGAGTGATGAGATAGAAAATAAGTGTTCATTTGGAAGCTGATCATCCACCATCCCTTCCTCATCTACAGGTACATTCTCCTTTCCTAGTTTATTAACACTTGTTAAGTCAAATTGATGTAATAAAAACAACCATCTAATTATTCTAGTATTAACATCAGGTTTATTCATTAAGTACTTGATGGCTACATGGTTAGTATGTACAAAGGTCTGATAACCAATAATACAATTTCTAAATTTGTTTAAGGAATGGACAATGGCTAAAAGATCCTTTTCTGTGACAGTATAATTGAATTCATATTTGGAAAAATTCTTGCTAATGAAATATATTGTATAGGGTAATTTGTATTCTAACTACCCCAAATATTCCCCTACAGCTTTGTCTGATGCATATGTGTGGATGTGGAAAGGCAGAGCCCAATTTGGGCCTCTGAGAATGGGGGCAGTAGTTAACTTTTCATTAATGATCTCAAAAGCTTCTTGAAAAAGAATGGACCAGAAAAAATAATAATATTTGGGCAATAATCCAAATAACGATGAAGCCAATTTGTTGAAGTCTTTAATGAACCTTCTGTAGTAGCCATCCAAACCTAGGAAACTTTTGACATCTCTCTGATTTTCAGGAACAGGCACCCTTTTTAAGATAGTGATTTTGTTCGGGTTTACCTATATTCCTGCTTGTGATATTGAGTGGACCAGGCCTACTCCCGCTCTTTTTAAGAATTCACACTTTTTTATACTGAGGGAGAGATGCATCTCGATGCATCTTCTGAGTAATTTTATCAAATTGGAGAGAGCTTCTTAGAAGTTATCCCCATAAGGTGTGAAATCATCCATGTAGATTTCAATAGAGTCATGGACTAGCTCAGAGAAGATGCTCAAGACTGCTATTTGGAAAGTAGCTGGGAAATTGCACAACCCAAAGGGAAGGACTTTGTAAGTGAAGGTTACCCAGGGAAATGTGAAATTAGTCTTATCCTAGCCTTCAAGACTAATTTGGATCTTGGTTATACCCACTGAACCCATCTAGGAAAGAAAAGAACTTCTTCCCTACAATGCCATCCATGACTTGATCTATAAAGGGCAAGGTTAAATGGTCCTTCTTAGTGGCTTTGTTTAGCTCTCGGTATTAAACATATATTCCCCATTTTACATTCTTATTTGGGACTAGGAAAAGATGAGATACCCACTCACTGTCAGATATGGGATAGATGGAACCTGCATCTAATAATTTCTGCAGTTCTTCCTTCACTATGTCCTTTAGATCTGGGTTCATCCTCCTTTAGGGTTGGTGCATAGGCTTGCATCCTTATTTAATGTATATATGCTATGTGCACACCAAAATATGCACCCCTTTCATGTCTTTTTAGTCCCAAGAAAATTCATCAAGATTTTATTTCAAGAGCTGGCATAACTGCTCTTCTTCTTTGGCTGAGAGGGATGAATTAATTTTCAGAGATTTGATGGGCCAAATTACACAACCTTGGTGGTTTCAGAGGTTGAATCAAATAAGTGCAACTCCATCCAAGGGTGCCTTTTAGACTCTTTGACTAGTTCATCGAGTAGAATATCATTGGGGGGTTGGTTATGAATGATGTGGTCGATGAGCTCATCCTCATCAAGTTTCCCCCCTCTAATTACAATATCTATGGTAAAAATTGGGTAGGGCATAGTGTTGTATACTCCATCTTCTTATTTTTCATCCTCCAACCACAAAGGTCGGTCATGGTCAATGGAAGGATGGGCAAGAGGATATAATACCAGCTTTTTAGACAAATGCCCATTCTTTATATTCATGTTTCCAACCTGATGGCTGATATAAGCATCGACAATGGCTAACCAAGGTCTTCCTAAAATAATAAGATATCCATTAAAATTTATTTTTGGCCGAAGGACCAAGAAATATGTAGGGTACTCCCGGGAGTCGATTGAAACCATAATATCCTCAACAATTCTTTCCAGAGCTACTGTGGACCAGTCTGCAAGTTGCAAAATCGTTGTGGATTTCCTCAAAGTCCCTTGGAGGTTGAGTTTAAGCATAGTTTCCTTGGTCATTACATTGATGGAATCCATGAGACCAATCAAAGTATTTGGGACTATGACACCATATATGTGTACATCCACAACTGAACTACCAGGGTCCAGGTACTTTGGGAATTTAACCCTTCCCAACATTAAGTTGGACAACTCTCTACTACATTGATAGTGGGGGTATATTTCTTCTTTCTCCCAGGTTTCTTAAAGAAATTTTCCTTAATGAGCCTATTGTAAATATGAAAATCCTTAATGGCCTAGAGAAGGGGTATATTCACACACAAATTTTTCAATTCTCTAAGAAGATCGGTCTCCTCTGGGGTGTGCTGACTAGAGTGGATCAAGCACCCAGGAAAAGGAGGTTGTTGGATCTAAGTGTTAATCTCTTCCTTTTCCTCCTCAACCTATATAGGTGGAGATGGAGGATGATTGTTCAATATTACTGTTACTAGCCTGAGATTGACTTGATGTATCTCCACATCATAAGATGGATAAGATGTATCTCCAATGTAAACTTGTTGTGCCTGCTTGTTGTTTGGGTTTAGATTGCCTTGTGCGGGCATCTGAGGTAGCTTGGGTGAAGCCTAATGGGTGAGTTGAGGTTGAGGTTGGGGTGGAGGCAATAATGCAAGTGGTTGATTATGTTGGGGCCTAAACCCTTGTGATGGGTTTCTCCATTGAGGTGGTTGAGGAACATACTTCTGGAATGGTTGGTTCATAGGCTGGTGGTGATATGGAGGGTTGTAAGGCCAAGTAGGAGGTGTATTCCATAATGGAGGAGTGGAAGTGTACCAAGATTGCATAGATGCATTCTGATTGGCATGATAACAGGAGTAAGGTGCACCTTGCATACCCTGCTGATATGACCGAGGCCCTTGAGACCTTCTCTGATTTATGAAAAAAAGTTTCTCTGGTCCTATTTCCCCACCTTGATATACAACTTTGAGCCCAGCTAAGGAGGGACTCTTATATATGGCATGATTATCTTCACAAACTAAGCCAACCTCAATGACATTTAGTGGACATTCGTTCTGAGGGTGTTTTCTAGTACATCTAGGGCAGAAGATAGCCAAGGCCCTTTCTTCCTCCTATTGCTTCCCCTTGATCTGAATTGTGTCCATTTGCAAAGAAAAGCTATGCAACATCTCACTTTTAAAGTCCTCCAACATATTTCCAATCTCATGCTTGATTGAGGTGGAAGAGGAAGCAGTGTTGGTCATGATTTTTCTAGCTCTACCTTTATTCCTAGCCGCCCTATAGTGATTCCTAAAGACAATTTTGATGTCCTCATAAGGCAGATGGTAGATATCTCCTCCTGATAGAATATTAAGAGTTTCTATCCCCTCCTCCCTGATCCCTCATAGAAGTACCAGCATAAGTGATCCAAGATCAAGGGTGCAGTTAGCTCTTTTCTAGTTTAGCTGGAATCCTTCTTCATAATCCTCTAGGGATTCATCAGGTCCTAGAGTCATCCTAAATATTTCCTCAGTTTACTTAGATCTAAAATAGTCCCTACATTCATTTTAAAAGAAATATTTCATTTGTGCCTAGGTAGTGATGTTTTTCCCAGGAAAACCCATGAACCAGTGCAAGGTTTCATCCTTGAGGGTGGATGGGAATTGTTAGTATGAATATTTCGTCGGAGAAAGACCACTTTAGCTACGCATAAAAAATAGCCATAACATCAATTATGGCTGCCAATATATTTAAATTTGCAGTTAGTTGATCCAAATAAAGTTGTACAAATCCAGATCTATGCATAAAAGACATTAAGCAGTGAAAATAAAATGTTGCTCCATGCACCCAATAGATAAGACAAGAATAATATATTTGAAAGAATATTTATATTAAAGGGGCACCTGAGAGGAAAACAAGAAAGGTGTTTTCAATTCTCCTCAATGGGATGGGTTCTTGAAAGTCCTCAACATTTCAGATCTAAAACTTCTCTCTCTTGTTGGTGTAGAAAACCCAGACAAACATAGAACTCAAAGGGAGCTCACAAAGCAAATGATGGAAAATGTGACAATGACAATGGCTCAAAGTCAGACCAAGAATATAGATCCAGAGTGATCTAATGCAATGAAAGGTGACAAATGAATGGGAAAACCCTTCTATTTATAACAAAATATTAGGGCGGTCTAGAACTTGGTGCATGAATAAAATATTATTAACCAACTTCTAGAACCACCTTTTGGGAATATTTTATTATATTTGTTGGAAGGAAAAAGGATTTTGTCTTGGGTAAAATCATTTATTTGTAAATAATAAATAAATAAATGATTTATTTATTATTTTTAAGGAAATGGTGGAAATATAATTAAATAAATAATTATTTATTTAATTATTTATAAATGATTTGGTCAAATTTAACTAGGAATATTATTTAAATAAGGATTAAAGAACTTATTCCTAGGAAATAGTCAAATAAATAAGGATTTATTTAATTGATCTCCTTGTTTTGGGTTAAATATGACCAGGAATAATGATTAAATTGATGTTTAACTAATTATTCCTTGAGAAAATTTAAACAAATATAGATTTGTTTATTATTTCCTTTTGGGGTTTCCTATTTAGACCATAAACAACTTAATAAAGGTGTTTTACTAAGTTATTTCACATAGTGAAAGCAATTTTACTTAGGGTAAAATTAGTCTTACATGGTGTACTTGGGTCCATCTAATGATAATAGGTTAGATGACCAAAAAATGGTGTAACAGAAATAGTTTCAACTTTTGGTCATTTGAGGCATAGTCATAGGTCTTGCAGAAAACAACAAATTCAAATATGAAGATGTCAAGATCCTTGGAGGTAATTCCATGGAAATGTGGAAGGGATGAGTGAATGATGCTCTTTATCCTAGTTTCCTCACCTATTTCTCTAATGGGAAAGACTCCTTGGGTCCTAGTCTTAGCCATAGCTTGAATTGGTGAAGCAGGTTCCTCAGGTGAAGGAAGTTATTCTTCTTCAACAATAGGTTCTTCAAAGTTTTCAAGAGACTCACCTATGGTGTGTTCAACCTCACAGTCACTGAAGAAGAGTGAAGGGTGATTCTGTGGGAATATGGAGGTTTTTGTTAAAAAAATTCGTTGGTTATCCCTACTCCTTCAAGGCATGAAAGTAAAACTGTTTTTGTATTTTTCAATATTTTGGAACTAAATGTAAAATAAAAGTAGAAAATAATTCTAAAATGGAATCAAAGAATCTACTTAGACACCTGCCCAACACTGGTGCCAAAAATTGGTGAGCCCTAGTATTGCACCAAGAGTGTTGCAACTCCCAGAGGCTACTCTACTTTACTTTATCAACCCCGGTTCATACAAACTTGGAGGTGACAATGCTATATAAACATCAGATGCATTCCACTTATTCCATCCTCTTCTTAGTCCTATGAAGGGGCGCTACTTCTAGGGATACTTCTAGGGCACAAAGTATATCACACTTCTGAATGAAACCTATGACTATAAATAACTTAAGACCATTACACTATCAACAAGAAAGAAACTAGTCTAAAGCATCATGACACGCCTAGCTATTTGCAAGAAAGGAAATCCACAATTAGGCTAAAGCAAGAAATATAGTTAAACTAAATGCCATCATAAAGTAAATTTCCGAATTAAACTTGAAGAAATGGAAATTGATCTAAGCACACATTACTGGGCTAAAAGTCTAATTAACCTCTAACTACTTCATGCTTGACTACTATGTTTTAGCAATGCATCTATTTATGAGCTAATTATGCTTGTAAATATGCTATTTTGAAAAAAAAGAAAGAGGCACTGAGGTGGATTAAGAAGGTCTCAGACTCATGTATTTCGAGTTGAAGGTGTCTTGGAGGTTGTGTCAGGTCTAGGTGAGGTGAGAGATGGTTTCTGGGCTAAAGAAGTGGCTGAATAGCACTGCTACAAGATCTGCTACAGGGTTTCCTGTAGTGATACATGATGTCGTAAAATGCTATAGGAAATAGGTTGAGCGTAGTTTGAGGCCATAAATGATGAGGAAATGGGTATGAAAGCTGGGATAAAGGTGGAATTAGATGGATGAAAGGTTTCCAACCCATTGGCCAAGCTCAGGACTTCTTTCAAAACCCATCTTACACCTCCAGGGTAGCTTTCAGTGTTGTGGTGAAGATCTCAAAAAACAGGGTTGAAGGAGATTTTGTTGAAAGTAGGTTGGTGGATGGTAGAAACTAAAGCTAGGGATGCTGGTGGAGTCCTCATTTTATACTCTACTCAAACCTACAAGAAAACTACCTATTCATGCAATTAAAATTGACAAATCTACGATGAAAATGGTAGAAAAGATGAGTTGAATTTAATAAGAAAACCTACCTATTCATTTGAATTAGAAAACTAACACAAAATTCATAACATATTCATGATAAATACAACAACCTATCTTTCCTTTCCAAGAAATCATAAATTGAAAGAAATTTTGGGTCTGTGGTGAAGATCTGCCCTCCTCAAGCTCCAATGAAAGAGGTGAGAGAGGGAGGCTTTGACACACAACTTTGGAGTTTAATATGCTACTTCACCATGATATACAAGAGCATAACTAAAGCAACATGAAAGGGAAGCAAACTCAACACAAAAAAATTAAATGTAAGAAAACTAACTACAACACTTGAAATAAACTTGCTACAATGGCATGGAAAGTAAACATAAATACACAAGAGAGACTAAGGCCAATGGATTGGGCGCTAACCCACAAGCTCATTTCTCTGAAATTAAATCAGTGAAGGATAAACTGAATACTCATTTTATTTCAGAAACAATCTCATTACATAGCCATGAAAGTCACAAAAGTCTATTAAAAGAGGTAAGAGTCTCCTATCTATCTTCAAAATTTGAATCCTAATGAACTCTTGCTATGCTCTATTTAACCTAAAGGGTAGCTGCCAACAACTCCCTAAAAAGTAGGTGATTTTTCCCCTTCGACTGCAAGAGAAGTGGATATTTTTTTCACTTTTTATTCCACTTGCTTGGCTGCCTTTGATTTCAAGTTGTTGGAGGGAATCTCGAGGATCTTTTGGCTAACTTTAGGAGTTAAGGAGGTGTTTGAACACCCTATAGTCTCTCCTTGTTGTCTACTATAATCTTTAATTACAAAATTATCAACAAAAATGACATATCTTCATGATTATATTTCATTTAAGCCATATTAGGCATTCAAAGTATGACCTTAATCACCATCTACACTAAGCAACACATGACCCTAATATAATTAAATGTGAGAAAGAGAGACTAATAAGGCTAAAAGGCTGAAAATTAACCCCTTAAGAGATACCTAATGATGGTACTCATCACAAGCATCTTCTTCTCTTATATTTGATTGGGTTCGACATATTGGCGAATAAAAATATCGTACGGAGGTCCAAAATCTCAGGTCTGAAGGTCGCACTTAAATTAGGTTTTCTATCCTAGCCGTGGGCATAGTACTAGTGGATCTAGTCTATAGCATTGGGCTTGATATAGGAAAGGTAGCAAATAAGATCCTAAAGCCATGGGCATGCTGACTTAAGGTAGCAGCTAAGGGTTTGACAACTGTTGACTGTCATCCGAAGATTTCTGAAGTTTTTTGAAAGTCGAATCAAAATATCTATGATATATTTGACGGATGTGCACAAATTTATGAAGTTGTTGGGCTATATTATTACACATATTGTATTGGGCTCATTTTACTCTCTGTTTAAAATTTTATGACAATATAATAGAAGAATATTTTCAAAAGGTTTTCCCCATAGTGGGTTTTTCCCTGGTCTTTGACCAAATTTGGTGTCTCTTGTTCATGTGTTGATTGTATCCTTTTTCATTGTATTTATTGTTCTATCTTCAATTATTGTTGATGAATGGAAATAGTAATTGTAATTGGAAATATTGCTAAGTGAAGTTTGGGGTTGGGCTACAGTAATTGATGCAACATAGAACAATCTAAAAATTAACTTAAGAGTGATTATCACTTTTTTTATAAATGTGGGTCACTTCATTAAGTAATTTATGTATAAAATTGAGCCTATAGGCAAAGCTAGTGAGGAAACATGTTTTCTTCAACAACATCCATATCCATGTGAGCCAACCTCTACTTTCCACATGGCTCTTTGTTACTGTTAATACCTTTTTTTTTAAAAAGAGCATAAGTTTCACATCCAAATTCCTTTTCCAATGTTTTTTTTTTAACAACATATTTTTACGCAACTTTCCATCCACACATTCAACTTCAACTTTTGAAACCATATTATCAGTATATTTTAATATGGACACGTGAAATTTTTCTCACTGGTACCAATTGCTTTTCATTGGAAATCCGAGATGGAGGTTATATTAAGAAATAAAGGATTATACCATATTACCGTGGGAAAATAAAAATACCCCACCAATGCTAATAAGAGATCAAAATGGCATAACAAGAATTATGAAATGCGTGGATTAATCCGAATGTCCATTACTCCTAGTTTTTTGTTTCATATTCAAGGAATCGATGACCTAAATAAAGTTTGGGAAAAGTTGAAAAGGATATTTGGTGAACCTAATATTATTAGATCTCATTAGCTCGAAAATCAAATCATGAATTTAATTCCTAAAAATATCTCTTATATTGAAGTTTATTTATCTAAGTTCAAAACACTAAATTATTTACTTTAAAGACTATAAGGTTGATCAAGGGGAAAAAAAATTCATATATATTATTCTGTCGAAGCTTGGTTCTACATATTCTATTTTTGTATCTATATTTTATGCCATTAGAGAAGCTCTAAGATATGCCTACCAAAAACCTTCTCTTGGTTCTTTTTATGACTCTCAAGTTACAGAGAAAGTTAAACTGTTTCATATTGGAGTGATCAACACTATAGGTACATCATTTTTCATATTATGTTGTCATTGATGTTAAAGTTGGCAAGATCCATTTTTTGTCTCTAATGAAAAATCCAGGGGAGACCCATGAGACCCTTTGTACATATGTTAAATATGAGTCTCAAAATATAATATTTTAAAGAGGAATTATAGAGCCCAAGTACCCAAATATATGTCAATCTAGCAAATTATGGATTAAAGGACTCAAGGGTGGACTCGAGATAGGGGAAGCACGGTCCAAAGTCAACAATGACCCATGGAATGTTGAAACCATTCAGTTTTGGCTCAATTCAAATGGTCCAATGATCAAGTTGGATCCCTAAATCAAGCCCTAAGCTCCTTGATTAATGAAATGATTAGTATGGATTCCACCCGCCCAACTTCCCCAATGCATAATAAAGGCAGAGTGTAATGTTCCCAATTTTTGTGGAACATTAATTTTTGCCATTCTTACTTAGGAGATAAATAAAATGGGTAGGAGACCCATTCATTTCATGAATAGGTAATAAAAAATCCTCTTAGCATGAAAGGGGATCACTTTTGGAGCCTTATTTCACACCTCCATGTGTGAAAGGGAGCTTTTGCAAGAAGGCTAGGTTAAGTTTGACCAAGTCAAACTGCGCAGTAGCATGAGGTGGAGAGCACATTGTGGGCTAGCGCAGTGGGATAAGGAGGGAAGATTCTAGAGGAAGGAAACCCTAATGAGTGGGGGTCCATTGAGAGGGAGCTGAATTATTTAAAAGGAGGGCAAGGTAGCGATTGCAAATCATCTTGAGTATTATTCATCTTTGGTCCGGCGGACTTGCAACAACATCTTGCTGGTTAGCAAGAATTACCGAGGGAATTCCTGTTTAGGATTTCCTCTCCTTCTTGAGTAGCTCTTGGAGGATTGCACTCTATTCCCCATATACAGACATTGAGGTCAAGTATCATCCATCTTCATCAGCATAGTTCCAGGTGGAGGTTGTGCAGTGTTGCTGGGTGTTGCTGGGGAGGTTTTCCACAACACCATCCTTGGCTAGTTTTTTAGAGGAGGGAGCTTCCATATCTTTGGGAGATCAGCAGAGGAGGTTCATGAGATTATTCCACCATCTTTTCCACCAAGCCAACCAATTTCCATCATATGCAGCGCAATCCCTCTCTTAGACAGTGTTATTCTTGGAGAGCATTTGCTGTGAGGGATTAGCAGATATTTGGAGGGTGAGATCTTAGGTGAAATAATTAGTCTTTCACTTCAGATTTCCCATTGGAGGAGGCCATTTCAGATTAAGGATCTCATTAAGCCATTTAATCCTATTTAAGTCTCCGCAAAGAGGTTGTTGAACGAAGGATTCTATTATTTAAGAAAAATCCTTTATTGGGACCGAGCCATACTGATGAGCGATTGATTTATTATTTTTATAAGAAACATCAAATTTATTTTTAATCTGAATAACTTGAAAAATGCACTGTTTCTTACCATGTTTAGTACTTAGTTGCAACCTCGGTCACATGGGGCTTAAGGTGTAGCACCTAGGGCCTAAGGCCCTCATCCTATTGAATTATCAATGTTAGTTGCTACACCAAAGATGTTCAAAGGCCTTAGTTGATTCTGTAGTAATGTTGTTATAGTGGTTGTTATTTTCCCATAATTATTTATAGACTTGCGATAATACGCTGTCAACCCAAGAAATCCTCGAAAATTCCTTAAGGTTTTTGGGTATTTTCCATTCCTCGAAGACTTTAATTTTGTTAGGGTATACCTTAACACCCTCATGAGATACATTATGACCCAAATATTCTACCTCTTGTACCCTACTAAAACATTTGGAGGGTTTTTCATACAATTGTTTGTTCTCCAATAGTTCGAGCATGCTGTCGACATGTTAAACATGATATTTCCAAGATTTGATGTAGATTAGTATATAACCAAAAAATACTACTAGAAATTTTATAAGGAACGGTTTGAAAGTGGAATTCATCAAACCTTGAAATGTGAAAGGTGCATTAGTAAGGAAAAAATGCATGACCAAAAATTCATAATGACCCACATGAGTTTTGAATGTTGTTTTTAGAATTTCTTCTATCTTCATTCTAATTTGATGATATCGTGAACGAAGATCCATCTTGCTGAAGTAAATTCCTCCATGTAATTCCTCCAATAATTGATAAATGCCATGAATGGGAAGTTTATATTTAATATTCATATTGTTGAGCTCTCTATAATTTGGACACATATGACGTGATCCATGTTTCTTGTGCACTTATACTATTGGAGAAGAGAAAGAACTTTATATAGGTTGAATTATACCTTCCTCTAGAATTTCTACCACCACACACTCAATTTCACTTGTCTTGTCATAGGGATATCTGTAGGGCATGACGTTTGGAGGAAATATTCTTGGAATTAAGAGAATATAATGATCATGATCACAAATAAGTGGGATACCTTTGAGAGTCTCAAAATAACTTGGAATGATTGCAAAGGACTCTTTGGAGATCTACATAAATGGATGACTTATATGTTTCAACATCTAGTGAGAATAAATGTGCAATTACCCCTCATTTTTTCTTCTTCAAAATATTTTCCACACCATTAGAGATGATTATCTTCGCAAGTTTCCCTATGGTACCTCTTAATCAATTTCCTTTCCTTCCCATAAAAATTTCAAGAAAAGTTCTTAAAAATTGAAATCTATTGTCCCAAAATATCATAACCATTGGATTCCTAATACAACATTAAAACCACCCATTGGAATGGAAATAATTATACTATTCAATACATATTCCCCCGTGGTTAGATTTATACTATGGAAATTCACTGAGAAATTCATATTTCCTCCACCTACAACCATCACTTGACACTCTAGTGTTGGATATAGAAAGCAATTCAAATCCTTGGCTATCTTACAATGAATAAAATTATGGTTACTTTCAAAATCAATCAACACTAATATGTTTTTTATTTTTTATATATATTTCTATATCGAGAGTTTGAGGAGTGGTGATTCATGCCAATGCATTACAAGATATGTTTATATTTATTTATTCTTTTTCATCCCATGAGGTTGGTTGTTGGTGTATATATTTTGATGTTTCTTGTTCATGTTCTTCCTCCTCTTCACAATCTATGTAAAATAGTTTCTTCTCAACACACTTATGACCTTTAGTTTATTTTCTATCACATATATAAAAAATACCTTTTATTTATTTTTTCCTCTAATTATTTTGGTGTCAACCTTGTAGGTTGTGGGAGGCTAGGAGTGGCAACACTTCCATATTTATAGTTGAGTGGTAGACCTCATTGATGGCATAATTTTGATTTAAAAAATTATTTCCACCCTGAATGCATTCTCCAATGACTTAAGCTACCAAAGGTGAACCTCATGTTGGATGTTATACTTTAAAATCCCTAGGAAGACATTTGTTAGAAGCTCTTCTGGAATATCAATTACGTTGATATTCAATCTTTGGAAGTTCTAAATGTGCTCCACAATTGAACACTTTTATTTTAGATTTATCAATTAGATAAAGAAGGTATTTCTCATTGTATCCTCATAATGTGATATCAATCCTTCCATAAATTTTTTTTAGTGATAAGTTATTTACAAGAAAAAATCCATCGATACCACACAAACTGATTGGGTTCTAAAGATAATGTTATGCAACTAGCTCAAAAAATAGAAGAAAAGATAGATCAATGACTTCAGAAATAGACTCTTATAGGGGGAAACCTCCTTTAAATTACATAAATGAAAAACTGTTGGATGATACAAATGACATAACATCATTTCTATATATAGGAGTCTAAGGGGTCACAATATAATGATAACCTACACAACAATAATAATGTAAGGGAAAAAAAATAGCAATAGTGGGATTCTATGGGGAACAATAATAATAATAGGGGGGATAAATAATAATAAAAATAATGGGGCTACACTAAAAATAAAAATAAGGGGGATACACTAACAGTAACAATAAGGGGGTTACACTAGTATTATAGCGATCTAACATGTCCCTCTCATTCAAAAAAAAGTGTTGTCCTCAATTCTTGAGTAGTTCTGGATGCTTCCGTATAAAATTATCATCCTCCCATGTGGAATCTTAAATGGGTAAGATCTTCCACTTAATGAGATACTATGAAATTAATCGATTCTGTAGTTGTCAGGTTCTTGTTTCTATGACTACTTCAAGCTCCAATATGATTTTTCCTTCTTCTTCAAGTTTGGAAATATCATTTGAAATATGAGCACATCACTGATAACCTTCTTTAAGTATGAAACATGGAAAATTGTGTGTACTCGAGAAGATGTAGGAAGCTCCAATTTGCATGCCATAGTACCAATATTTTTCAACACCTTGTAAGGACCATAGTACTTGGGTGATAATTTATTGTCCTTTTTAGGTTGCTTGGGGAACATTTGTTTGTATGGTTGTAGCCATAAAATTACCCAGTAGCCTATGTCAAAAATTATTTCACTACGATGATGATATGATTGTTGTTTCATTCAATTTTTTCCATAGTGAGGTTATCCTTTAAGATTTGGGGAACTTGTTGTTGATGCTTGATGTGATCTTCCACTGCTTGAACCTTAGAATTTTCTCTTGAAGATGATGTGATGGACAATGGATGATATCCATAAAGTGCCATAAATGGGGTCATTTTTGTTGCAGTGTGGAAGGAAGTGTCATACCAACATTCAGACAGAGGTAACCACTTGACCCATTGTGTTTTTTGATCAGATACAAAGCAAAAAATATATCCTTCCAAGCGTTTGTTCACTATCTCATTTTTCCCGTCAAATTGAGGATGGTAAGATGAACTATGAGCTAATTGAGTACCAAGACAATAAAATAATTTCGTCCAAAAAAATCCAATGAAAATGGGATCTCTATCATTTACAATAATATTTTGGTTTCCATGTAGCTTTTGAATTGTTTCCATAAATGCAATAGCAACAATATTGGCTTTAAAAGGATGAGATAATGCACAAAAGTGTGCATACTTGGTAAGTCTATCAACTACCACCATGATGAAACCCTTTCCTACAGACTTGGGTAGACTTGTTATAAAATCCATTGAGACCTCCTCCCAATTATGATTTGGAACGGATAAAGGTTGTAACAAAGTTGGGGCCTTAATTGTCTCCATTTTATTTGATTGGAAAACCAAACGTTCTGCTACAAAATTTTGAATATAAAATTTAAGGCCATCCAAAAAAAAATCCTTCTTGACCTTGTGGTAGGTTTTTTAAAATCCCAAATTCCCTCATAAGGGGGAGGTGTGCAATTCCTAAAGACTATTTTGTTTAATTTGAGAACTCTTACATATCTATAAGCGATATTTGCACCATAATGAATCATTTTTTGAAATAAATGTATCAAATGTACTAAGATCATGCTGCAACTATTGAATGAGAGTCCACACCTCTTCATCATTATTTCATTCATCCCTTGTTTCAGTTATCCAATCAAGTTGGATAATAGAAATGGCATAGAGTAGTGCTTCCACATCCTCATCCTTTCTTGAGAGTGCATCCGCAACAACATTTTGACTCCATTTTTTTTAGATGATTTCAAGGTCATAACCCAACATATTTGTGACCCTTTTTTATTTCTCTTCCGAAGATAATATTTGTTCCAAAAAGTATTTAAGACTATGATTATCTATTTTTTAAGTTGAAGCGTCTTCACATTAGGTACGGTTTCCATTGCTTTAATGCATGTAGTATTGCCAAAATTTCCTTCTCATAAATAGGTTTGTGTAAATAATTTTCCTTGATTGTGTTAGCCACCTATAATATTTGTTATACCAAAAGGTGGCTAAGACTTTTTGAGCCTCCAAGGAACAAATTTTATCACTAAAAATTGTTGGCTCTTGAAGGCTCCTTGAAGGCCTCATGCCTCTATCCAAAATCTTCATTACTATTTCCATTTTATACTCAAACAATTTTTCTAATTCCAAATGAAAGACTGTTGAAAGACCTTCATTTTCCCCCTTCTCAAACCTTCATTTTCTCCCATTTTTCTCCATAAAAACTCCCTTGTTTTCATGATTTCCCTTCTTCCATTCATGAAAATCACTCTTACAAGGTTTAAAACTCACTTTTTAAACCTTACCGAACCCATCAAATTCCATTGAAAAATCTGAAAAAATTCATAAAAAATACAAATTTTTACTATGGACTTAAGCCCCTTTGAGCTAAGTCCTAACCACTTCCCCCCACATGCCCATACGTTAAAACCAAGCGCCGAACCCATATAGCGCTAATCGCATCAGAAAATTTCGATGGTGCACAAGTCTTATGTTCCTTTTTAAAACCCCGATGCAATCAACTCTTTTATATATAAACCTTCCCGATCGCATCGCGAAAACTCAGCGCACCAGTTTTTTTTGATGTCCTCCGAAATTCTGATTGCGATTAAACCCTATCCTTTGATCATATTATATATATATATATATATATATATATATATATCCTATGGGCCCGCCTCCACGCTTAAAACCATTGAAAATCAATTCCCGATCCACTTTTTCCTTTGTAAAAACCAAAAACCCACTTTTCCAAAGTTTTGTTCTAAAAACCAAAGTCACGTGTTAATATAAATGGGTTGATTGAAAAGAGCCGATCCCGTAATCACATTGGAGAAAACAAAAATGGGTTGATAAAAAAGACCGCATCGAAAACTTCCAATGCGATTGAGTCTTTCATATATAAAACTTTTCCCCTCCGATTGCGATGGCCCAATCGCATCAGAAAACTTTGTAAGGCTCCCCCGATTATATTTGTTTGAAACTTCTGATTGCGATGTTCTGATCACACCATCGCATAGGAGTTTTTAAATCGCATCGCGCAACTTTCATCGCGTGCACTTGTTTCCTCCCCCGACCGCCGATCCCTTCGATTCGCTCCCCGCCGTTGATCTGATCCTTAGATCAAACGACCATCGCTTAATCGCCTCGGCCCTTTCAATCACATCAAAAACTTACATCGCGTCCACTTTCTTGTTCCGCCGATTGACCTCTCTCCCGATTTGTTCTCCACCATCGATCTGATCTGCAGATCGACGGCCTGTGCTCCATCGCATCGCATGTTTCGATCGGCCCATCTGCTCGCCACCCCTGATTGCGATCCCCCAATTGCGATCTTCCAATTGAATCCGGGCCGTCCACGTGTCCGGATCGGACGAACCAAAATCACTCTGCTCTATTTTTCTCCCGCTCTTCTTTTTTCCTATTCCGAGCAGATCTCCACAGTTGGATTCTTTCATCCAACGGCTACACTCCTTCCCCGCCTTCTAAGCAGTTTATACCAAAAAATGCAGGATTTCTTAATTTTTTTTGTGTTTTTCAGGTGTTTTAATGGTTTTCCATTGTGTAATGAAGGAAATCCGAGGGCCGAGAAATAAATTTTCTGCACCTTTGAGTTATCAAAGAGAACCATTCATGGGGTTTCGTTCCACTGTTTTATCAATGATTCATGGGCATTGATGCCTGTAAAAGCCCAACGCGGCCTGCACATCAACAAGACACTGTGATTAAATCACACTTTAAAAGAGTATCAGTTTCTGAAGACAGGGTGCAACAGAGAAGAAGATTAAAGACAGATTTGGGGAATTACGGCTAAAAGATGATTATCAAAAGCCTAATTCCCTGGATTAAAACACAGTCAAAGGAAAATCATAAGTGTCTGAACAGAAAAAAAGGCCTTCACCGCCTTATTTCAACACAGAGGCTGAAGTTATTAATCAAATGAAGATATTCGACTCCAACGCAGCAAGGGAGTTACTTCTGCAATAAAATCAATGCAGAAATATCTGCAGAGTTACTCCAAACATTACGTAGAGCCTCAAAGTCAATAAAAGCTCCCACCGAGCTTTGATGTTTATTGTAAAATAGTTAATACAGTAGTCCACCTGTAAACTTCTCCATTGGGCCCCTCAAAAGGCCGAGAAGTCTTGAATCTGTATTTATTGTCTTAAGAGATCTTTTGTTAGATTTCACCTCCTCATTCTTCTATAAATACGTCAGTAGAAGATGAAAAACTGTTGGTTGCAGAACTTTGAAATACATTTGAGCTTAAACTTCTGATTGTAAATAGTGTTCACCGGCCCTTGGAGCTCTGCTTGTGATAGATTAGTTAGGCTGAATAGTGAAGATGATTGTTGTACTGAAACATTGGACTTAAAGATTGTAACTGGTTTGAGATCAATAACAAGCTGTTTCTTGGGATCCTGGTCTATATCACTGGTGAAGTGCCCCTTTCTTTGTTCTTGTTTTTCCTTCTATGTATGTCATATTGTTCACTTTTCTCTGATAAAGAACAACACTCATAGAGTTAGGACCTACTGTATATCAGTAACCTTCTCTGATTGAAAATCTTTATCTTAATGTTTTCCTCAAAATTGTTTATTTGAGAATGATTCAATACAGTTTAATAAGTTAGGAATGCTAGCATTCCCTCGTCCTACTGTTTGCTCTAAACATTGTTCTTGAAAGTTATTTTCCTTATTTGCTTACTAAAGTTAGACTAGAAAAGTCATGGTTTGCCCTATTTCTAGCTTCTATTCTCCAAAAGAAGATTCTGAAAGTCTCCCTTGGTGTTAACTGAAAGCAGACTAGGTTTAAAAGCACTTTATTTGATCTTAAGTTTATACTCTGTCTTCTCTTATATGTTTTCATACTTTCTGAAGGTAATCATGTGGATTACTGGATTGTCTATCAATTAAGCTGCTTTAATACAAACTTGCCCAAGAAGTCAATGGTTAGCCCTGCACTTGGTTGGTTTTAAACAGTTACTTGAGAGGCTTTTTCTTGTCTGGACTGACTATAAATCCCTTGTGAAATTATTATCAGTTTCCACCCCTCCAACACTTTATTTTTTCCATTCCATCATTTTAATCTCAATAATCTTGTGGTATAGATGACTTTCCCCTTGGATCACTCTTGATGTTGTTGTTCAATTAAAGCCCTGTTATGACTCCATAGCCCAATGGATTAAAAACCCAGTGATTATATCTCAATTTTTAGCCAAAAAACATTCTATTCCGTAACCTCACCTTCCCGACTTTCTGCACCAGAACTTTCCTAAAAAATAATCATGCTCAACCATCAAAACAAAAAAACCCTTGGCCTTCATAACGACTGTAATATTATTACCCCAAACTTCAAAGACAAATCCATCTTTGCACTTGTGATCCCTCTCGGATTCGGGATAGATCCTAGAATCAAAATTAGTTGTATGTTGTTACATGATGGACTTGCCAGTCCCAGTGGTCTGAGATTCTAACATTTGGCGACTATTTAGAGGATCGAACCCGGAATCCTTTTCCTTTATGTTGTGAGTAAAAAGCGGCCTTTTTGAGCACTACCAAAGAATGGTAATCATGATGAAACTTGTTTGAATCAGTGACAAACTAGGTAAGACCTAGGATTCTCTTAAGAATTTATCTAACCTTGAAAGATCAGTTGGCTTAGCCATAAGAGTAAACTCTTTTTGTCTCATAACCGTAGCTAAGTTTTGAAACAAAGTTAGGATATTCTTAAAAACCATACAACTGAAAAATAAACTCAGAAAAAACCTAAAAATATCTTAGATTGGTATCCAATAAACATGGTGGTGGACCATAAAAACCTTTTACCTCCTTAGGGGCTAAAAAATTCCACTTGGCGACTCCACAATCCTCAACAGACCTTAAAACTCCACTGGGAAGAACCCACATCATTGTAACATCATTCAAACTCAGTTAGAGGATTGTAGGATTAAGATTTGTGTAAACAGATTAGTTAACCTCTCAAAGATTGTCATACCTGGTTGAACTCTTCTTGTTTATTTGGGTCTGGAAAACATATCATAGTGGCTCCTAGAAAGATTCACACTAGAGCCCATCCTGACCCTGATCCACCTGAGATAGTTGATGACCCAGAAAGTATCCTTTGGAAGTCTCCTAGGGTTAAATTATCAACTGTTTTTAGATCACCCTTGAGAGCTAATTCAGTTCCCGAAAATCTTGCAGCTTTGCAACAATCACAATCTGACTTAGTAAATCCATTTAGAACTAGGTCATTTGATGATATTATACATCTAGACTCTGAGTCTTCACTTTCATCCCCAAAAGCAAGTGAATATCCTGGTAGTAGAGAAACAACACCCCCTGATTTGCATTTCCTTCACAATTTAGGTGTTTCTCATCCAAGATCAGCTCAGTAGTCTATTCCTGGTCCATCCACTTCTACTCATCCTACATCCACTGTCCAAACCACTCCACTTCAACCCACTTTTCCTCTTGTAAATCCACCTCCACCTCCTGCCATGGCTGCATGGTATGCTCCCCTAGTCCTTCCTGTACCACTAGTCAATCTTCCACAGGACTATCAGTCCAAAATTCCATTATATGATGCAAGCAATGCTACAACTGCATCACAACATGTGGATAAGATGAATGAATACTTTGACAGAAATGAAATTAATGATGATTCTATCAAACTCAGACTATTCGCTCAGAGTTTAGGGGCAGAGGTAAGAAAATGGTTTAAAAGTTTATCCCCCCATAGTATTAATGATCTCCAAGCCTTCCATCAAACATTATTAAACAAATGGGAAGTAAAAAAGAATCCTCTCCAAGTCCTTTTTGATTACAAGAACCTCCATAGAAACACCGGGGAAAGTGTGCAAGCTTACTGCACTAGATTCAACAGTATTTATAATGCACTGCCCCCAAAACTAAAACCTCCACAAGGCTCGGATTTAAACAAGTTTCCTTAAGGGTTTGACTCTGACATGACCTATCAGCTGAGAGAGAGATATTTTGCAACTCTTGAAGATATGCAAAGGGGTGCTCTTGCTGTGGAAGTCAATTTAATGGAGAAGAGAGCAAGAATGAAAGCTGAGAAGAGAGTATCTTTTAGAGAGGAGTCCACACCTTCTACTTCCAACTCAAAGATGGAGAAAATGATGGAGGAGATTATGAGAGAGATGAGCATAATTAAGAGAGCACAAGCAAGCCAAATCAAACTGCTCCTCAAACTAGAAACCAGAATCAGAATCAGAATTTTAGAAGGAACCAACCTCCAAACAGACCTAGGGAAGATGATCAACATATCACTCCTCCCTTTCAGCAAAACTATGTAACTGAGGTTGAGGAAACTGATGAAATAACGGAGGAGGATGATATCAACATGTTCGGGGTAGAGGATGATGACTTGGAAGTTCATTATGCTAGAAAAAAAGGTCTTTATACACCTTATGATGACAAAAGAGATGATAATGAAAATTATTATCAAGACATGGAAAATGTCATCATAGAGCCTCAAAGAGAATATGACCTTAGAAGCAAAACCAGTCAACAAACCCCCAACACCAAAACCTCTGACAAATCTTTGCAAAACAACCCTACAAACAAGCTTAAAATTGTCAAGCAAAAGGACAAAACAGTGGCTATAAATTCTGATAAAGGTAAAGAGAAAAGCACTCAAAACAATGAAAAACAGAGTGCAGACATTAGTAGTACTAACATCTCAGCTATTACTCCTGTTACGACCATTTCGTCAATTATAAATAGAACAAATCAGCAAGCTGATATTGCTGATAGAGTGACAGCTAATAAGGCTGAGAAAACCCCTTTAAAGAGACAAATTCCTTTAAGCATGGAGCAGGAAATTTCCAAAATAAAAATATCTGTTCCCTTGACTGAGTTAGCTGCCCAACATGTATATAGGACCCAAATTTTGAAGGCTTTGAATATAGAGGAAAATGGAGATACAGTCAATATTAGTGATGACCAGCCAGAGCTTATTTTCGGTCCAAATATTGAAGGTAGATACCAAGAGGGACCTGTTCCTCCCTTCTATGTGAGTTTAAACGTTCATGACAAAATTTTGCACAACGCTATGCATGATTCCGGGGCTTCTCATAATTTAATGCCTAAAGCGGTGATGGAAAGCCTTGGTTTAGAAATTACCAGACCTTACAAAGACCTGCACTCCTTTGATTCTAATAGAGTAAAATGTTTAGGATTAATTAAAGACCTCTGCGTTAACTTAGCCCAGATTCCAGCCAAATGCTTACTCATGGATATTGTTGTGGCTGATGTGCCCCCAAAATATGGAATGTTGTTATCAAGATCATGGGGGGCTAAGTTATAGGGGACTATGCAAATGGACATGACCTATGCAACTATCCCTGTTTTCAATCAGACTAGAAGACTTTACAGGGAATCTCATATGCAATACATGGTTACAAGTCAAGACAGAACACAAAACTCTCCCCTCTATTCTGTAAATACAGGCCTTGATTCATTTATCCTTTTTAATGAAGAAACATGAGATGAACAAGTAACTTTAACAGAGTTAATGGCCGATAGAGAGGAGGAGGTAAATACCACAGAAATGTCAAAACAGTTTGCTGAACCTTTAAACAACAACAAACTAAATATGGGTTTTGAACTACAAATGACGTGTCCTTTGCTTTTTAACCTCGACACTCTAGAAAACAGTCCTCTACTTAACGAAAAATCTGAAGAATAAAAAAAAATTCAATTAGGTGCCGCTAATCACGAACAATCAGAAGGGACAGTAGCTAAAGAGGACATTCACCAATTAGACAAAACTGAAAACAGTCCTCTATGGAGCATGCATTTCGACGGGTCATGCACTAAAAATAATGCTGGTGTAGGTGTCTGGATTCGCAACACTGTAAACAACCACACCGAATGCATTTCCTGTAAATTAAACTTCCAGTGTTCCAACAACATAGCGGAATATGAATCCCTTCTCTTAGGCTTACGTTTTTTGAAAAAGTTAGGAGCCAGAAGAATCAATGTCTATGGGGATTCCGAGTTAGTCATTAGGCAAGTCAATGGGGAGTATAACGCTCATCACCCCAGACTTAGGGCCTATCGAAATGATGTCGTGGACCTTTTAGAAACTTTCGATGAGTCCCAATTAATTTTCGTCCCAAGGAAGGAAAATATTATAGCCCATAATCTAGCCTCTGTCGCTAGAACATGTTTAACGCCATATGAAACTGGAGACTGCACAACTCTGATAAAATTTAGACCAGCCGTTCCCGATAACGAAAAATATTGGCAGGTTTTTGACGGAGACAAACAAATAGAAGACTTTATGAAGTTCAGAAATGAATTTGAACTTCACAGTTCAGATACAGATTATGAAACAGACTGCCTTAGTGAAGAAAATTTTCTTGGTGAAGAAGAACCGTTTCCTAAACTTGCTAATTTAAATCTGTTAACACGCAAACTTCAAAACAAAACAGAACTGAATGTAGAGTTAGCAACAAAGGAGTTAGAAACTCTGCACTCTAAAGATGAAAGTTTGCCTAAGGGTCTGGCCCCTTTAGAAGAGTTGTTCGATTTTAACGATGTGGAAAATAAGCCAAAACTGGAACTTGTAGATATTGAAGTAGAAGAGTGCAATATAGGCAGCGAGCTTAAACCTATGATGATCAAAATGTCTAAGACTTTACCAGTTCACATTAAACTTAAATACATTGAGTTGTTTAAAGAGTTTTTTGATGTTTTTGCGTGGAGTTACGAAGATCTGAAATCCTATGACACTGAAATAATACAACACAAAATCCCTCTCAAAGAAAACCAAAAACCATTCAAACAAAAGCTGCATAGAATAAACCCTGTTCAGTTACCTTTGGTTCAGAAGGAAATTATGAAAATGTATGATGCTGGTATTATTGTCCCTATTAGATATTCTGAATGGGTGTCCAATCTGGTGTCTGTTAGGAAGAAAAATGGAGAGATCAGGCTTTGTATAGACTTTAGAGACTTAAACAAAGCTTCATTAAAGGACAACTACCCTTTATCCAAGATGGATCATATTTTACAAAGGGTGGTAGGGTCTAAAAGAATTTCTTTGCTCGATGGCTATTCAGGGTACAATCAGATTTTAGTTCACCCTACTGATCAATTAAAGACATCCTTTACTACACCATGGGGCACTTTCATGTATGTGAAAATGCCTTTTGGTCTAATGAATGCTGGAGAAACTTTTCAAAGAGCCATGGACATAGCATTCTCGTAGGAACTAGGCTTCTTCATCATTATCTATCTTGATGATGTTACTGTGTTTTCAAAAACAGATGAAGAGAACTTAGAACATTTAAGAAAGGTTTTCGAGAAGTGCAGAAAATTTAGGATATCTTTAAACCCTAAGAAGACACTATTTGGTCTCCAAGAAGGTAAACTTCTTGGGCACATTATTTCAGAGGAGGGTATAAATATAGATCCAAAGAGGATTGAGGCCATATTGCAAATATCTCATCCTCGAAACATTAAAGAGTTGCAGTCTTTCATCGGAAAGATTAACAGTTTAAGAAGGTTCATCCCCAACTTGGCTGAGCTCCTTAGGAATATCACAAACATGTTTAAGAAGGAGTAAGGGGTGAAATGGAACTTGGAAGCAAAGAAATCCTTCGAGCTAGTGAAACAAGCATTAACCAAAACACCGGTTCTTATAAGTCCTGATTTTTCAAAAGATTTTTATATTTTTTCATTTGCATCGGAACGTACCATAGCTGCTGTCCTTTTGCAAAAAAATCCAGAAGGACAAGAGCAGCCTATTGCATTCTTTAGTAAGGCATTGAGGGATGCCCCTTTGAAGTATAACATTATGGAGAAGCAAGCTTTTGCTTTGGTCAAAGCATTGAAAGACTTCAGGGTATACATTCTTCACTCACACATCATCGCCTTTGTCCCAAATTCAGTCGTTAAAAACATTTTAACACAGGACCCAGACGGTAAGAGAGGTAAGTGGATTGCTATTATTCTTGAATATGATTTAGAGATAAAACCCACTAAACTCATCAAAGGCCAAGGTCTAGCTAGATTAATGGCTGAATCAAATTTTGAAGTTCTTGATATTAATATGATTAATGCTTTGGATAACCAAGAAGAATTCTCAACTCCTAGAGTTGAAGATCATTTTACAAATTCTCCTTGGTACGCTGATATTATTTATGTTTTTCTTAAATTGAATACACCTCATGGTTTGACCAAGACAAAGGCAAGATTCCTTAAATTGAAAGTTGTAAACTATTGCATTATTGATCAATGCCTTTATTGGAAAAATGCAAGTGGTCTATTGCTTAAATGTTTGCCTAAGTTTTATGCAGAGAAGGTTAAGCACGAGTTCCATGAAGGAGAGTGTGGAGGTCATTTATACTGGAAGACAACAGCCAAAATTTTTTTGAGGGCTGGTTTCTATTGGCCTACTCTTTTTCATGATGTGCACAAGATGATCTTAGCCTGTCATGAATGTCAAATTTTTGAAGGAAAAAGAAAACTGCTACCCCTACCTCTGCATCTAATCACTGTTGAAGCCCCTTTTCAAAAGTGGGGACTTGACTTCATAGGAGAAATCCATCCACCATCTTCTGCCCAGCATAGATGGATTCTCACTGCCACATACTATTTCACTAAGTGGATAGAAGCCATACCTTGTAGGCAGGCCAATGATTTAGTTATCATAAAATTCATGGAGATTAACATTCTCTCCAGATTTGGCTGTCCTACCAAGATCATCACTGATAATGCAGCAGCATTTGGATCAAAGAAAATGGTTGAATTCTTTCATAGATATAAGATAACATTGGGGCATTCCACAGCCTATTACCCTCAGGGTAATGGACTTGCAGAATCCTCAAATAAAATTTTAGTGAACATAATCAAGAAATTGTTGGAGGATAAAAAAAAGTCTTGGCACACAAAGCTGGTTCATGCACTTTGGGCTGACAGATTGACTTTGAAGAAATCTATTGGTATGTCACCTTTCCAGCTTGTGTACGGTATTGATGCGATTTTTCCAAACAGCCTTGGTGTACAAGTGATGAAGTTGATTCAAGAGTTGCAGACTGAAGATAATGACATGATCAGAAGAATAAATCAGACCATTCATCTTCAGCAAACCAGAGAGGAAGTTTATACCAAAGCATTGCAGAAACATGACAGCATTAAAAAGCTTTTTGACAGAAGAACAAAGGCCTGCAATTTCAAGGTTGGGGAAAAAGTTTTAAAGTGGGACTCAAGGAGGGAAGACAAGGGAAAGCATGGAAAATTTGACAACTTATGTCTTGGCCCTTACTCTATTCATTCAGCTGTTGGTAACAATGCATTTTTTTTGCAGGAGCTGAATGGAGCAGAATTGTTTGGAGGTCCTGTCAATGGCAGGATGCTTAAGCATTACTTCTCTTGATCCATGTCATGTTTTAAAGCCTTTTTTATCTTTTTCCATTATAAATATTTCATCCACCATTGCATTCAAAGTTAGAAACCTCAAAAATACAAAAAAAATGAAAAGAGAAAAGAGGGCAGTTTGTGAAAACAAGAAAGGTATAGCCCCATACCAAAAAGAGAAACAAATTTGAAAGTGTGCAAGCTTAAATGCCACTCCTACAAAACACACTTCTAATTAGTCAAACAACCTAATCTTGACTAATTAGTTTTAAATTTATTGCTGATAGCATAGTGAATTTGATTTTCCAAACTGTTTAATCTTGGTTTATCAGTAGGTAGATTAGGATAGAAATTAAAGGTTCAAACATGTTCAAAATCTGAACCTAAGTTCCCAAAAAAGACATGAATCAAATCTGTTTTATTTTTATGAGTCAAAAAAGATGTATATATGGTTCTAAACAACTCAAAATCTAAACCAGAAAACAAGGAAGAAATAGCTCAAAAAAGAGTCAAAACAATGTTGTAAAAAGATGAAGGAAGTGCTTTAAAATTTCAAATCTTAAGCCTTCATCATTTTATTTTTAATTTTTCTGCAAATAATAATCTATGTGAAACTTGTTTTTATGCCATAGATCAACATCAAGTTAGACTGTTCAATCCTAACTTGTATGCTTTTTAATTTTTGTTGTAGAAATTAGAGAATAAAATATGTTGGACAGTTCAATCCCAACAGATGGTAGATTAGGTAGAGAATTATATGGATTCAACTATTTAATCTAAATCCATGGAGAAATAAGGAGTAGAAATAGATTAGATTTTTCTTTCAAAAATAATAAAATGTTGTAAGAGAGTTTGCCAATCCAAGTGCACTCTAAGAAGAAAAAATGCTAGATCAGTAGGATTGGGTAGGTAGAAAGTTTGTGTTGATGGAAAATCATTGTTTTCATGGCTACAAATATGTTTTCAGAGAAGATCATACCACGAAAAAAAGGGCAGTCCAATGGATCAGGCACAGGTCATCCTCCAGAGAATGCAAGTATGAAGTTCTTGTTGCCTTCAAGAAGGCATCATCCCCAAGTGGAGCCACTGTTAGCCACCTATAATATTTGTTATACCAAATGGTGGCTAAGACTTTTTGAGCCTCCAAGGAACAAATTTTATCACTAAAAATTGTTGGCTCTTGAAGGCTCCTTGAAGGCCTCATGCCTCTGTCCAAAATCTTCATTACTGTTTCCATTTTATACTCACAAAATTCTGCTAATTCCAAATGAAAGACTGTTGAAAGACCTTCATTTTCCCCCTTCTCAAACCTTCATTTGCTCCCCTTTTTCTCCATAAAAACTCCGTTGTTTTCATAATTTCCCTGATTCCATTCATGAAAATCACTCTTACAAGGTTAAAAACTCACTTTTTAAACCTTACCGAACCCATCAAATTCCATTGAAAAATCTGAAAAAATTCATAAAAAATACAAATTTTTACTATGGACTTAAGCCCCTTTGAGCTAAGTCCTAACCACTTCCCCCCACATGCCCATACGTTAAAACCAAGCACCGAAACCATATAGCGCTAATCGCATCGAAAACTTTCGATGGTGCACAAGTCTTTTTTGCCTTTTTAAAACCCCAATGCGATCAACTCTTTTATATATAAACCTTTCCGATCGCATCGCGAAAACTCAGCGCACCAGTTTGTTTTGATGTCTTCCAAAATTCCGATTGTGATTAAACCCTATCCTCTGATCATATTATTTATATATATATATCCTGTGGGCCTGCCTCCGTGCTTAAAACCATTGAAAATCCATTCCCGATCCATTTTTCCTTTGTAAAAAACAAAAACCCACTTTTCCAAAGTTTTGGTCTAAAAACCAAAGTCACGTGTTAATATAAATGGGTTGATTGAAAAGAGATGATCGCGCAATCGCATCGGAGAAAACACAAATGGGTTGATCAAAAAGACCGCATCGAAAACTTCCGATGTGATTGAGTCTTTCATATATAAAACTTCGCCCCTCCGATTGCGATGGCCCGATCACATCGGAAACCTTTGTAAGGCTCCTCCGATTATATTTGTTTGAAACTTCCGATTGCGATGTTTCGATCGCACCATCGCATCGGAGTTTTTAAATCGCATCGCGCAACTTTCATCGCGTGCACTTGTTTCCTCCCTCGACCACCGATCCCTCCGATTCGCTCCCTGCCGTTGATATTATCCTCAGATCAAATGGCCATCACTTAATCACCTCGGCCCTTTCAATCACATCGCAAACATACATCACGTCCACTTTCTTGTTCCACCGATTGACGACTCTCCCGATTTGTTCTCCACCGTCGATCTGATCTGCAGATCGACGACCTGCGCTCCATCGCATCGCATGTTTCGATCGGTCCATCTGCTCCCCACCCCCGATTGCGATCTGCCGATTAAATCCGGGCCATCCACGTGTCCGGATCGGACGGCCCAAAATCACTCTGCTCTATTTTTCTCCCGCTCTTCTTTTTGCCTATTCCGAGCAAATCTCCACCGTTAGATGCTTTCATCCAACGGCTACGCTCCTTCCCCGCCTTCTAAGCAGTTTATACCAAAAAATACAGGATTTCTTAATTTTTTTTGTGTTTTGCAGGTGTTTTAATGGTTTTCCATTGTGTAATGAAGGAAAGCCGAGGGCCGGGAAAGACGTTTTCCGCGCCTTTGAGTTATCAAAGAGAACCATTCACGAGGTTTCGTTCCACTGTTTTATCAATGCTTCATGGACATTGATGCCTGTAAAAGCCCAACGCGGCCTGCACATCGACAAGACACTGTGATTAAATCACACTTTAAAAGAGTATCAGTTTATGAAGACAGGGCGTAGCAGAGAAGAAGATTAAAGACAGATTTGGGGAATTACGGCTAAAAGATTATTATCAAAAGCCTAATTCCCTGGATTAAAACACAGTCAAAGGAAAATCATAAGTGTCTGAATAGACAGAAAGGCCTTCACCGCCTTATTTGAGGAAAATTGATTCCTCAGCTACCACAGAGCCACCTGTTGCCTCAAACCTTTCAACACAGATGCCAAAGTTATTAATCAAATGAAGATATTCGCCTCCAGCGCAGCTAGGGAGTTACTTCTGCAATAAAATCAATGCAGAAATATCTGCAGAGTTACTCCAAACATTACGCAGAGCCTCAAAGTCAATAAAATCTCCCACCGAGCTTTGATATTTATTGTAAAACAGTTAATACAGTAGTCCACCTGTAAACTTCTCCATCGGGCCCCTCAAAAGGCCGAGAAGTCTTGAATCTGTATTTATTGTCTTAAGAGATCTTTTGTTAGATTTCACCTCCTCATTCTTCTATAAATACCTCAGTAGAAGATGAGAAACTGTTGGTTGCAGAACTTTGAAATACATTTGAGCTTAAAATTCTGATTGTAAATAGTGTTCACCGGCCCTTGGAGCTCTGCTTGTGATAGATTAGTTAGGCTGAATAGTGAAGATGATTGCTGAACTGAAACGTTGGACTTAAAGACTGTAACTGGTTTGACATTAATAACAAGCTGTTTCTTGGGATCCAGGTCTATATCATTGGTGAAGTGCCCCTTTCTTTGTTCTTGTTTTTCCTTCTATGTATGTCATATTGTTCACTTTTCTCTGATAAAAAACAACACACATAGAGTTAGGACCTACTGTATATCAGTAACCTTCTCTGACTGAAAATATTTATCTTAATGTTTTCCTCAAATTTTTTTATTTGAGAATGATTCAATACAGTTTAAGCAGTTAGGAATGCTGGTGGTCCCTCGTCCTACTGTTTTCTCTAAACATTGTTCTTGAAAGTTATTTTCCTTATTTGCTTACTAAAGTTAGACTAGAAAAGTCATGGTTTGCCCTGTTTCTAGCTTCTATTCTCCAAAAGCAGGTTCTGAAAGTTTCCCTTGGTGTTAACTAAAAGCACACTAGGTTTAAAAGCACTTTATCTGATCTTAAGTTTATACTCTCTCTTCTCTTATATGTTTTCATACTTTCTGAAGGTAATCATGTGGATTACTGGATTGTCTGTCAATTAAGCTGCTTTAATACAAACTTGCCCAAGAATTCAATGGTTAGCCCTGCACTTGGTTGATTTTAAACAGTTAGTTAAGAGGCTTTTTCTTGTCTGGACTGACTATAAATCCCTTGTGAAATTATTATCAGTTTCCACCCCTCCAACACTTTATTGTTTCCATTCCATCATTTTAATCTCAATAATCTTGTGGTATAGATGACTTGCCCCTTGGATCACTCTTGATTTTTTTGTTCAATTAAAGCCCTGTTATGACTCCATATCCCAATGGATTAAAAACTAGCGTTATATCTATCTTTTTAGCCAAAGATGTTCTATTCACTTGCAACTTCTCACCTTTGAAACTTTCTGCACTTAGAACTTTTCCCTCAAAAATAATCATGCTCAACCATCCAAAAACAAACAAAACCCTTGGCCTTCATAACTAGCCTAATATTATTACCCCAAACTTCAAAGACAAATCCATCTTTGCACTTATTGGAGAGATCCCTCTCCGGATTCAGGAGGGCTAGATCCTAGAATCCCAAAGTTGGTTGAAACGATGTTGTTTCTGTGATCGGACTTTGCCAATCTTGTTGATTACAGATTCCTAACAGATTGTACAACTTTCAAAAGTAATGGGTCTTCGTTCTTGCATTAAAACAAAACCAATTCCATTTCCCAAGGCATCACATTCCACAATAAAGGTTTTTGTGAAGTTTTGTGTAGCTAAGACCGATGCTTGGAACATTGCCTCTTTAAGATGTTCAAAGGGATTAGTTGCTTTTGGAGTCCAATAAAATGCATCTTTCTTTAGTAATTTTCTTAGAGTTGTTCCTATTCTCCCACAATTCTTAACAAAATTTCTATGATACCAGTCAACTCAAGAAATCCTCAAAGATGCTTTAGCGTCATGGGGATTTTCCATTACTCAATGGCTTTAATTTTGTTAGGGTCTACCTTAACACCCTCATAAGATACAATATGACTCAAATATTCGACCTCTTTTACTCCAAAGAAAAATTTGGAGGTTTTTGCATATAATTGTCTCTCTTCCAATAGTTTGAGCACCCTATAAACATGTTGAACATGATCATTCCAAGAATTGTTGTAGATTAGTATATCATCAAAAAATACTGACTCAAATTTTCTAATGAATGGTTTGAAAATGGAATTCATCAAACCTTGAAATGTGGAAGGTGCATTAGTAAGGCCAAAAGGCATGACCAAAAATTCATAATGACCTTCATGAGTTTTGAATGTTGTTTTCGGAATTTCTTTAGTCTTCATTCTAATTTGATGATATCCTTAATGAAGATCTAGCTTTATGAAGTAAATTGATCCATGTAATTCATCCAACAATTCATTAATGAGAAGAATGGGAAATTTTTATTTAATATTGAACTTGTTGAGCTCCATATAATCCATACAAATACACCACGATCCATCCTTCTTGTGCACCAATACTACTGGAGTAGAGAAAGATATTTGGCTAGGTTGAATTATACCAACCTTTAGCATTTCTATAAAAATAAGTTCAATTTTACTCTTTTGGACATAAGAATATCTGTAAGGATTGATGTTTAGAGGAATAATTCCTAGAATCAAGAGATTAGCATGATCATGATCACAAATAGATGGGAGGCCTTTGGGAGTCTCAAATACATTTGAGCTATTTTCCAATATTCTTTGGAGATTTGGAGAAATGGATTATTTTGATGTTTGAACATTTAGTTAGCATAATTGTGAAATTACGCCTTGTTGTTATTTCTTCAAAATATATTTCATTCCATTAGAGTTTATTATCTTCCCTGGTTCCCCTGTGATTCCCCTTAATTCCATTTCCTTTCCTTGCCAGGAAAATTTCAAGAAAAGTTCTTGAAAATTAAAAGTTGTCGTCCCCAAAGATTGTAACCATTGGAATCCTAATACAACATCAAAACTACCTAATGGAATGGAAATAATTGGACTATTCAATATATATTCCCCCATTGTTACATTGATATTATGAAACTTCCCTGAGAAATTTATAGTTCCTCCATTTTCAACCATCACTTGACACTCTGGTGCTCGATATAGAAAGCAATTCAATTCCTTGGCTATCTTACAATGAATTAAATTATGGGTACTATCAATATCGATCAACAATATTATCTTCTTTTTTCTTTATATATCCTTCTATCTTGAGAGTTTGAGGAGTCATAATTCATGCGAATGCATTACAAGATATGGTCAGATTCATTTCTTATTTCTCTAGTGTTGGTTCTTGGTGTATATCCTCTTATTTTGATGTTTTTTCCCCTTCTATTCCTCCTCTTCACAATCTATGTAAAATAATTTATTCTAAACACATTTATGACCCTTAGTGTATTTGTTATCACAACTGTAACAAATCCATTTTTCTCTTTTTTCCTCTAACTTTTGTGGTGCCAACCTTGTAGGTTGTGGGATAATAGGAGTAGCAACACTTCTATCTTTATAGTTGTGAGTGGCAGAATCATTGTTTCCATCATTTTTCTTTCAACTTTTCTTTCCACCTTGAATTCCTTCTCTAATGTATGAGGTTCCCAACGTGAACAAAATTTTGGATGCTATCCTTTAAAGTCTATATGAAGACATCAATCCTATGCTCCTATGGAATATCATAGTACCTTGATATTCAATCTTTTGAAGTCCTCAATGTGCTTCTCCATTGAACCCTTTTGTTTGAGATTAATAAATTAGCTAAAGAAGTATTGCTCTTGCTATCCTCACAATGTGATGCCAATTCTTCCAAAAAAAAATTTCAAGTAATAATTGACTTACGAGAACAAAGTCATTGATACCACACAAACTGATTTTTCTCTAAATATAAAGATGAAATGCGTACCTTTTGTGTGTGTGACACATCATATAGTTCAAAGAATTTATCCATATGTGGTATCCGTGTTGCCTGATCCTTGCCATCAAAATTACTCATGCCAAAATTTTGAATGTGGTGGATCTTAAACCCAACATTGGAGTCTCTAAAATCATAATTCAAATTCCTTTTTTCCTCATCATGATTATCATGGATTACCTTGTCACCAATTGGAAGTCTCTCTTGCAACAACTTTGTCAACCCTTCCAATTTGAAATTCATTACGTCTATGTCTACTTTAGAAACTCCCATATATGATTTTAAGCCATCCTTCAAGCCTTCCAGGTTTCATTTTATTTTTGCTTCTAAACCATCCATCTTAGCTTCTGGTTTGCACTTGGTCTTGTAATTTTGACATATCATGTTGCATTTCTTCCTCTTTTTCATGTGTCATAGTAGAGATTTCTAGTTGCTTAATAGGTTTTCCATTTTTTTTTCATTTCAAGGAATTTAAAATCAAACAATGATATCTATGCTTCACTATGCAATTTGAATCACTTCAAACTGAATTTTTAGACAAAATTTCTTGAAAATTAAAAAAAATACACCTTTTTCTTGCGTTTAAGGAGTTCAATATTGAAACTATTGTATCTATGTAATTTTTGATCTCTAAAATTATGTCTTGTGATATCCCTTTGTGTATTCTTTCCAATGCCGCAAGTCAAACCAATATTGAATTCTTCAAGAAAAGGTTATTCTCAATTTCCCACGATGGCTTGATTATAAACTAGTTCAATAGAGATAACTTGTACGGAATTCCAAGTGTCACTGTTTCAACCTTTGGACCTAAAAATGATACAAAAAACATAGCTTTTTCTCTTTCAGTAACTTTTTAATAAATTCAAATCCGATTCTCAGAGAGAAAGTTATGACGATTTTTCGTAGGTCACCTGTTTGAGATTGAATTTTGGGGCCTGCAAAAACCATAACTTCTTCAAACTATATCTCAGAAAATATAGAGAATGAAGATCTGAAATTTTTACACAAAATTCACCAAGATTTCAGATCTATGTGGTCGAAATTTCATCTTTTGAAGCTGTTAGTGTCGGTATCTTCATCCCTTCGTCAGTGATCAAATTTATCTTGCTGCATTGCATATTAGGTGTCTCACTCAGTCAACTGCATTCCATTAGGAGCATGGATCATCTCACGGTAGTGGCTTGTTGCTCATGTCCCTCATGTCCTTTACTTGCTGGCCTATTTCTGTTCATTAAAATCATTTACAGTCACTTTTTGTCTCATAGTTTGCCAAGTGTCATTTTTATCATTTTAGTGTCATTAGGTCTAGGGTTTCATTAATAAGGTCTTCAGAATGCTCAATAATGGTCAGCAGGCACATGAGCAAGTTTGAAATAAGGTTTCAGTGCTAAAAATCTCATCATCATATGCTGAATAATGTATTTTTCTTCAAAACTCTTGTTTTGAAGAAAAATAGAGTATTTCATCTTTATGTATAAATGTAATGTAATTTTAATTTTTCTCAGTTGTAATAATATTTTCACTGGAAACCTTGGTCGCCTTTTTCAAGCTCCAGCCATCCATTCCCTGCAAGAACAAACAAAAAGTACATCATTCAGTCAAAAAGCCGAAATGAAGCAAAAAAGAGTTTTTAAAAAAGTGTCAAAGTCTGAAACATTACAAAGTGGGTTTTCTTGAAAAGAAGAATCAAAATCCTTGGCATATAAAACATTTTCATCTTTCATAAGCTCATTTGTATGCTAAGAGAACAAGAGTGAACCAAGGAGAATTTGTGAAGAGCAAAAGAAGCAATTTGAAGGTGATTTGTGCAAATTTCTCCTGTGCAACACATTGGCTGGGTGTCACGACGCATTGGGTCGGCCCCCACTGTGTTAAGAATACACGGGCACGACGCATAGGAGTTACATGGCGCATTGGGTTTTTTGCGCGACTCATAGGGCCGGAAAACAAATTCATTGCTATTCCTCTCACAATTTCAAATCGGCTCGGTCCCTCTTTGTCCAAGTAAGTCAAGCAACCTCTTCATTGCCAATGAACATGTGTTTTGTGTTGTTTATGAGGATTTAAACAAAAAATTCAAACCCTATTACCTTGTTCAAAGGATTGTTTCCTTAGGGTTTAAAAATTGGTTTTGTGCCTATCGCTCCTACTTCCCCACCTTGTATTCCCTCATCATTGTTATTCTTATTCCACTTCCCTATTCCCTCATATTCCTAAATCACTCATTTCCTATCCCATTCCCATTATCCCACATCCCAATTATAAACTTCCCAAAACCTCAATGCTGTCCCAAAAAACCTAATGGTTGTCCCTAAACTCTTTAATTGACAGATTTCACTTGGAAATATACCATCATCTTCCCTACCCTCTGCCTCCATATTCCCTCCCATATTATTACATATTTTGCAACAAAACCAAAGACACCAAACTCCTCATATTCATCCAAAACAACCTAGACTTTGGAAATCATGGAGACAGATACTGTTGGAAATATTGTCATTGATGGCAAAGGAAGTGGAAAAGGAATTGGCATCTGAAATAGTAACTAGGAACAGAGAAAAGAAACATAGCAGAGGACAAAGGTCAGCAGAGAAGAACAGAGAAAGAGTGCATCTACAGAGAGCAGTATCAGTCAAGGAGCACATTGAATTCAGTAGGAAGGATATTTGTGGAATTAAATCATGTGTGAGGCTTTTCTTGAATAAGTTCAGTATATGTATAAAGGAAATCCTGTGTATGATTGAGTTCTGGTGATACTATGATGGGTGGAGAATATTGAGAGTATTTGGCTATTGATTGGTTCAATTCTCGTACGGAATGACCTGAAACTTTGTGTCAAAATCTCGTCGGAAGAGAACCACATTTATTCGCTGTTTATTAGAAATCCTACCAAAGATAGACCAGAGTTAACTAAGTAAGAAGGATAGCGCAAACCTAAATTAACCTTGGTTAATTATTGTTCAAAACCGTGAGTGGATTGGCAAACCCGGTTTTCCCATATCGCACCGCTTTTGTGGGTTGAGCGGTATTCAAGAGGTTGGCTCCGATTCCATAGAACAAACGACACACGTCCCTGTACGACTCCACAAAACCGCTTGTCACTGCGCACCATCGCGCGTTATTGTTCGACCCAGGGTGCCCAGCGATATTGTTGAGAACCGTCGATCTGGAGGGAAGCCATCGGACAGTGGTCGTATGAGGAAGATGGGTGAAGGTTAACCAAAGTATGGCAGCCATCGCACGTTATTGTCCGCATGTCTTCGCCGAGCGATATTCGTTCGATCAAATGAGGCGGCGCGACGCGATAACAACCGTCGGATGGAAACGATTGTTAGCGATGGGCCCAGTTTTTAAATTATATTGATTAAGCCGTCGATTATGCATGTGGGGCCGGATCCAAAGGTCTATTAAAAAAAAAAAGGGGCATTTGATAAAAGCGCTGATTATTTATTTAATTAGCAAAGGTTGTGAATAATATTTATTTATCAAATTCCACGAATTTGATAAATAAAATTCCAATAAAAGAAAGAAAACCATCAGCGGCACATTAATGTTACTTAACCTTGGCTATAGTATTATTTGGCACAGAAAAATATTACCTTTGGGACAATTTATGCATGGAAGAAAAAAGATTGGGATTTCAATTTGAATTGGTTCGACTTTTAATATGAATACCATTAGTAGTTGAGTAGTTTTCTACTCATGGTATGGATAAAGTAAAAACTATATAAGGAGAAGTGCATTATGGTTCAGTGTGTGCATGTTGAAGGGTTGTTAATAAATAAATCTCTTTAAGAGATATCTGCATATATGATGCACCTATGGATATGATCTAGAAATGATAAATCTCTACGATGATCGGCAAAAAGAAATGATGAAGACCTGACGAAAGTCTGATGAAGAAATTGAAGAAATCTGGTAAATCTGAGGGTTGAAGCCTTCTGTATGAAAGTGGAAGTATCCTGCCAGTAAAAGATGGTGTTAAAATCAGGGATTTGGAGCTCCTTTCCAGTAGTGGCTAGAGAACGAGAAAAGGTTGTAGCCTTTCTACAGGTGGGTGCCTGTGTGCTGGTATAAGTCTGCGCCAGCATAAATTGTAAGAAGTTTTCTTTATAATAAATATTGAAGACTGAGATAAAAGCAACGGTGGTTTTCTCCCGAATTGGGTTTCCACATTAAATACTGGTGTTCATATGTGTTGCTTATGTTTGATGGCTTGTTCTGTTATTTCTGTTCATGCTTACTACTTACTAAACATCTGATGAATGAATGATGCAATGATCTAAGTAAAGACATAATAAGATCTCTGGACATACAAGTTGGATTTAGTAATGTAGCATATGGTTTTAAGAGAAAGGAAAACTAAAATTTTTTCAGTCAGCTCTAAATACTGATTCACCCCCCCTCTCAGTATTTTTCCCAACAATTGGTATCAGAGCAGGTCCTTCTAAAAAAGCTTAGCCGCTAGAAGGAAGATCAAGCAAGATGAGCAATCAAGATGGAACAACATCTATCAGGCCTCCGCTCTTTAATGGAAACAATTTAATCTTCTGGAAAACAAGGATGAGATCCTATCTTCAGTCTCTTGGAGTAGATGTATGGGAATTGTTGAAGGAGGATATCAATATCCAGCTGCAGTACCAACAGATCCGACGAAAAGAAAGAATTATGAAACAAATGCAAAAGTAATCAATGCTCTATTGGGAAGTATAATTGAATCAGAAATTGTCAAAGTCATGCAGCTGAATACAGCAAAGGAAATATGGGACAAAATCATTATAAGTTATGAAGGTGATGCAAAGGTAAAAAGTGCTAAACTCCAAACTCTCATAATTCAATATGAGAATCTAAAGATGGATAATGAGGAGAGCATTGAAAATTTTCTTTTTACGTCTTGATGATATTGTAAATTGTATGAGAAATCTGGGAGAAACAATAACCGAATCTACTCTGGTTGAGAAAATTTTAAGATCACTAACGGCAAAATTTGAGTCAAAAGTTTCTGCTCTTGAAGAAAAGTAGGATCTTCAAAATCTTACTGTGGTGCAACTTCATGGCATACTAACTGCATATGAAATGAGAAGAGGAGGACCATCTGAAGTCAAAGAAGCAGTATTTAGAGCTTCTACAAAAGGAAAGGAAGTACAAAAAACTGAAGGATCAGGATATATCTCAGAAGAAGATGAGATAAACTTTGTAAAGAAACTCCAACTTGGCACAGGATGTTCAGAGGTAAGCTTCCTTTCAAATGTTTTGATTGTGGAAGAGTTGGTCATTATGCTGCTAAGTGTCCTCATAAAGAAACACATAAAAAGGGGAAGGAAGTAGAAAGAAGGAATAAGAATCTTTTTAGCACTAGAAAAAGTTACTATACTCATGAAGACAGTGATGGGTTATCTGATAGTGAGGAATAATGTGAACAAGATCTTAGACTTCTCATGGCATTTGAAAAAGAATCTAGAGAAGAAAAGGATACTTTTGTGGATGCTCTAGAAGACAATGGTTTTCTTGATGAAAACAATAAACTCAAAATTTGCTTAGAAGAGAGTAAAATAACCATAGAAACTCTGAAAAATCAGCTTGAAGAAAAAGAGAAACATAATGAGAAATTAGAGTGTGAAGTAGTAAGTCTAAGAAAAGAACTTGAGAAAGTAAAGACTCTGAATCTTAGATTTGCTAAAGGATCTGAAACCTTAGATGAGATTATCAAGGTACAACGTTCTCCCCTTATAAAGACAGGTCTTGGATATATCGGAGAATCCTCTCAGGCTTCAACACCAAATTATCTAAAAGCAGCTACTGCTGGTATACAACATGCTGCCACTCAGCAAGGGAATAAAGAATCTTTGCAGGTAAAGCATGATCATCTCAATTCAAAGAACACTAACAAGAATATCTTTCAAAGGAACACCTATCAACAGGTAAATTCAAGAAGGAGATTTTATGATTGTAGAAATTTCTTCTTCAATGGACAATGTTTCTCATGTCACAATTTTGGTCATAAAGCTGTTCAATGTGTAGCATATAAAACTATCATGAAAAGAGAAGCAAGAAAGAAAAGGATTGATATTGAAACAAAGAAGAATACCTATAACAACTTTTCTCCTCTTCAAAATGAAGTTGAATGTGCTTATTGCAATAACTTTGGCCATGAAGAATCTGAATGCAGGAGCAAAGTTCAGCCAAAATAACATGTACCTTCAAGCTCCAAAGTATGGAAAAAGAAGGAATTACAAGTTGAAAATTGTGGCATAGCGTTATTTGTAGAAGATGAAGAAAACCAATGGTACATTGATAGTGGATGCTCAAGACACATGACAGGTGATAAAACCAAACTTCTTGCATATAGTGCTCTAGAAAAGGAAAAGAATGTTACATTTGGAAATGATACTCCTGCGGTCATTAAGGGAAAAGGGTATGTTTTTCTAAAAGAAAAGGTGAAAGCTAATGATGTCATGTATGTGGATGGATTAAAGCATAACCTGTTAAGTGTAAGTCAAATGTGTGATCAAGGAACTAAAGTTGTCTTTAGTTCAAAAGAATGTGTGGTACGTGATCTTGATACGGGTAAAGCAATTATCAAAGGAAAAAGAACTCCAAGCAACCTGTATGTATTGAAGAACTGCAAAGAACAATGTTACTTGAGTAAATCTTCAGAAAACTGACTATGGCATAGAAAGTTGGGGCATCTGGGCTTCTCTCAAATCAACAAATAAAGCAGACTTAAAGCTGTTCGTGATCTTCCCAATATTACTCTAGAAAATATCATATGCAAATCTTGCCAATTCGGTAAGAAAACTAGAGTACAATTTAATGCCAAGATAGGATCATCAAGTAAGCCTCTTGAAATCATTCATACTGACATATGTGGACCTGTGAGGAAAAATTCACCACGTGGTGAACAATACTATATCTTATTTATTGATGATTTCTCTAGAATGTGTTGGATTGGGCTACTTAAACACAAAGATGAAGCATTTGAGAAATTTCAGATCTTCAAAGCACTAGTTGAGAATGAATTAGATCTAAAAATCAAGTGTCTCAGATCTGATTGAGGAGGAGAATATACATCAGATGAATTCCTTGAATTTTGTGAACAACATGGCATAAAAAGACAGTTTTTTGTAGCTGGCACTCCACAAAAAAATGGTGTTGCAGAAAGAATGAATAGAACAGTTCAACAAATGGCTAGAGCAATGCTTGATGATTCCGAAACACCTGACACATTTTGGGGAGAAGCAGCACATACAGCAGTAAACATTCTCAACAAAGCACATGTTCGTGTAAATAGTGATAAAACTCCATATGAACTCTGGTATGGTAATCCTCCCACTGTAAAGCATTTTAGAATTTTTGGAAGAAAATTCTTTATCAAAAATAATGATGAAAAACTTGGCAAGTTTGAACCCAGAGCAGATGAAGGAATACTTCTTGGTTACTCCTCTAGGAGTAGAGCATATAAATGTTACAATAAAAGACTTCGGAAGATTGTTGAATGTATTGATGTTGTTATTGATGAGTCTCCTATAGCTCCAAAAGAAGAAAAACAAACAACAGATGAAGACGATGGTGACATATATCCTTCTACATCAAATAGAAATGATATAGACAGTGAACCCAATGAAGAACCCGAAGATGATTTATCTGAAAAAGCTCCATCCAGATATGTTCAAAAGAATCATCCAGAATCTCAAATTTTGGGAGAAAAGGGATTAGGTGTACAAACAAGAAGGAATCTTGTGGGATCTTCTAGCAATCTGGCATTTCTGTCCACTATTGAACCTCACAATGTCAGTCAAGCTAGCAAAGATGAATGTTGGATTCAAGCCATGAATGAAAAGCTTGATCAAATTGAAAAGAATCACACTTGGGAATTAGTACCAAGACCTCATGACAAAAATGTCATTGGAACTAAATGGATATTCAAAAACAAGTTAAATGAGAATGGGGATGTTATAAGAAATAAAGATAGACTTGTTTGCAAGGGGTATGCTCAACAAGAAGGTATAGACTTTGAAGAAACCTTTGCTCCTGTAGCCAGACTTGAAGCCATAAGAATGTTTCTTGCATTTTCAAGCTTCCAACAAATCAAAGTTTATCAAATGGATGTTAAATATGCTTTTCTCAATGGTGATCTAGAAGAAGAAGTTTATATAGAACAACCAGAAGGATTCATTTTGGGAAATGATGAAAATATTTTTTGTAGACTTAAAAAGGCTCTATATGGTCTCAAACAAGCTCCAAGGGCATGGTACTATCGTCTTGAAAAATATCTTCATCAACAAGGATTTTCAAAGGGGTCTGCTGATAGAAACTTATACAAAAAAACTAAAAATGACAAACTATTGATTGTGGTTGTATATGTTGATGATATCATTTTTGGAAGTAATAAAGAGTCTATGAGTAAGAAATTTTCTTTTGATATGCAACAAGAATCTGAAATGTCTTTACTTGGGGAGCTAACATTCTTTCTTGGCTTGCAAGTACAACAAGAAACAGATGGCATATTCTTATCACAAGCAAAATATCTTAAGCAAATCTTGAAGAAGTATGGCATGGAAGATTGCAAACTTGTAAGTACACCAATGATAACTAGCTGTAATCTCAGTTCTAATGATGATTCCCCCACAATGAATCAATCAGAATACAGATCTATGGTAGGAAGTCTTCTTTATCTCACTAGGACAAGACCAGAAATTATGCATGCAGTTGGGATTGTTGGATGATTCCAAGCTAATCCAAAAGAGTCTCACCTTCAGGCTGTGAAAATAATATTCAAATATCTACAAGGAACTCAAGACTTTGGACTATGGTATCCAAAGAATGCTGATCTTACTCTTCATGCTTACACTGATGCAGATTGGGTTGGAAATGTTGATGATCGGAAAAGCACTAGTGGTGGTGCATTCTATATGGGGCCCCGGTTAGTATCTTGGTTCAGCAAGAAGCAAAGCTCTATTGCCTTATCTATAGCAGAAGCAGAATATGTGGCTGTCGCATCATGTTGCACTCAACTTCTTTGGATGATGCAAACCTTACAAGACTTTCAAATCAAATGTTCACCTCCTATCTCCATTATGTGTGACAATACAAGTGCCATCAATATCTCAAAGAATCCTGTTATGCATTCCAAGACCAAGCACATTCCCATCAAATATCACTTCTTACGTGAACAAGTGCTTGAACAAAAGTTGAAATTGGAGTATGTTCCCTCCAAAGAAAAAGTTGCTGATATATTTACCAAACCTCTACCCAGGGAAACGTTCGAATATCTCAAACAGAAAATGGGAGTAGTCTCTGCCATGATCAGATCTACTTAAATACAGAAGATTAAATTGGTTGTGAGGTGTTGTTGGGAATCTCTGAATGCACAGGCTAAGGGGAGCATTGCTCATATGAAAATGATGCATTTTTGGCATTTATAGGTCATTTTGTTATATTATAAGATGCAGCATGATCTCAGGGGGAGTATGGTATTGTCGGTTCAAAGGATCTTGATCAACTCTTTGCCATTGATGTCAAAGGGGGAGGAAAAGCAACAAAGGGCTTCTATAAGACAATTAGAGGAAGAGTATTGCCATCAATGCCAAAGGGGGAGATTGTTGGAAATATTGTCATTGATGGCAAAGGAAGTGGCAAAGGAATTGGCATCTGAAACAGTAACTAGGAATAGAGAAAGAAACATAGCAGAGGAAAAAGGTCAACAGAGAAGAACAAAGAAAGAGTGCATCTACAGAGAGCATTATCAGTCAAGGAGCACATTGAATTCAGTAGGAAGGATATTTGTGGAATTAAATCATGTGTGAAGCTTTTCTTGAACAAGTTCTGTATATGTATAAAGGAAATCCTGTGTATGATTGAGTTCTGGTGATACTCTGATGGGTGGAGAATATCGAGAGTATTTGGCTATTGATTGGTTCAATTCTCGTACGGAATGACCTGAAACTCTGTGTGAAAATCCCGTCGGAAGAGAACTACATTTGTTCGCTGTTTATTAGAAATCCTGCCAAAGATAGACCGGATTTAACTAAGTAAGAAGGATAGCGCAAACCTAAATTAACCTTGGTTAATTATTGTTCAAAACAATGAGTGGATTGGCAAACCCGGTTCGCCCATATCGCACCGCTTTTGCGGGTTGAGCGGTATTCAAGAGGTTGGCTCCGATTCCATAGAACGGACGACACGCGTCCCTGTACGACTCCACAAAACCTCTTGTCACTGCGCGCCATCGCGCGTTATTGTTCGACCCAAGGTGCCCAGCGATATTGTTGAGAAACGTCGATCTGGAGGGAAGCCATCGGACGGTGGTCGTATGAGGAAGAAGCGTGAAGGTTAACCAAAGTACGGTGGCCATCACACGTTATTGTCCGCACGTCTTCGCCGAGCGATATCCGTCTGATCAAATGAGGCGGTGCGACGCGATAAAAACCATCGGATGGAAACGATCGTTAGCGATGGGCCCAGTTTTTAAATTATATTGATTAAGCCGTCGATTATGCATGTGGGACCGGATCCAAAGGTCTATTTAAAAAAAAAAAAAAGGCCATTTGATAAAAGCGCTGATTATTTATTTAATTAGCAAAGGTTGTGAATAATATTTATTTATCAAATTCCACGAATTTGATAAATAAAATTCCAATAAAGAAAGAAAACCATCAGCGGCACGTTAATGTTACTTATCCTTGGCTATAGTATTATTTGGCGGAGCAAAATATTACCTTTGGGACAATTCGTGCATGGAAGAACGAAGATGGGGATTTCAATTTGAATTGGTTCGACTTTTAATATGAATACCATTAGTAGTTGAGTGGTTTTCTACTCATGGTATTGATACAGGCAAAACTATATAAGGAGGAGCGCATTATGATTCAGAGTGTGCATGTGGAAGGGTTATTAATAAATAAATCTCTTTAAGAGATATCTGCATAGATGATGCACCTATGGATATGATCTAGAAATGATAAATCTCTACGATGATCGGAAAAAAGAAATGATGAAGACCTGACAGAAGTTTGATGAAGAAATTGAAGAAATCTGGTGAATCTGAGGGTTGAAGCCTTCTGTATGAAAGTGGAAGTATCCTTCCAGTAAAATATGGTGTTAGAATCAGGGGGTTGGAGCTCCCTTCCAGTAGTGGCTGGAGAACGAGAAAAGGTTGTAGCCTTTTTGCAGGTGGGTGCCTGCGTGCTGGTATAAGTCTGCGCCAGCATAAATTGTAAGAAGTTTTCTTTATAATAAATATTGAAGACTGAGATAACAGCAGTGGTGGTTTTCTCCCGAATTGGGTTTCCACCTCAAATACTGGTGTTCATATGCGTTGCTTATGTTTGATGGTTTGTTCTGTTATTTCTGTTCATGCTTACTGCTTACTAAACATCTGATGAATGAATGATGCAATGATCTAAGTAAAGACATAATAAGATCTCTGGACATACAAGTTGGATTCAGTAATGTAGCATATGGTTTTCAGAGAAAGGAAAACTAAAAAGTTTTCATTCAGCTCTAAATACTGATTCATCCCCCCTCTCAGTATTTTTCCCAACAGATACTTCTTATGACCGAGACAGTGACTCCACAACTGAATTGCATGCACCTAGAAGACCTCACAAGAGTGGCAGATATGTGAGGGAGGAGCCCACTTCATTGGCTGAGCTGCAGGCTTGTCCACTTGCTATGGCATGTTTTCAACAGCAGTCTTGTTATCAATTTTGTAAAATGGTTGCTAGGGTCCACTACCATCAAGAGATGGCCCGATTTTTTGTGTTGCATTTACATGATAACCAAGTCACCCTTGCAGGTGTGACATTCACTTTAACACCTGAAACTATCTCTCAAGCAACTGGAATTCCAAATGTTGGAGAACAATGGAACAAAAGGCAGCAGGTTGATAGGGTACACTATGAGCCGTATATCAAGCCTATGTTTTGAGACAACTCAGCAGAGTTTTTCCCTTCCGGTTTCTAAAGGATTCATATGCTCCTCTGATGAAACTTATTATCAAATATTTCAGTTGTGAAGGCCAGTTTTCATGTCTTTATGCCTATCATATCAGGTTGCTGATGCATTTCACCAGGGTGAGGATGATGAACCTCCCATATTTCATGTGCCGGAATATTGAGAAGATGACCACTCTCGTGTAAAGGAAAACTCCTGAGCGGCAGTATAGCAATATCTATCACTTTGCACTCATCGAAATTGTGGTTACGCATCAGCTCGGCTTGCAGGGTATTTCATGGGAGGATTTCATTTCTAATGATTTCTTCACAGCTTCTCAGGTACCTTCGGAGGCTTTTCATGAGGCAGGTGAACCTTCATATCAACATGAAGGTCATGAGACACAGACCACTAGTATGCTGGTGTTTGTCACTTATCAGAGAGGCACTAGAGGTTTGTTTGCAATAGCCAGGCGAGTATTATCTCCACCCGGGGTGGAAGGGGTCTCGCTTCCTTCATCAGTAGCACAGGTACAGGACAAGGGTAAGAGGCCCATACATGATGAGGGGCCTTTAGGAGGCCAAGATACAGATTTCATACTCATTTATGATGAGTTGGGCTCTCCTAGCTCAAAGCTGAGAGAGGTTGTTCAGGAGAAGAAGGTGGAAATAAACACTTTGTCCGTCAAGTTGCAAAGAGCCCAATGAATAATCAATTACCTTGAGTAGAGAAACAAACAGTTGGAAGATCAGCAAACTATCATGGAGTTGCAAAATATACGTGAGAACCGGCAAGCCGCCAAAAGGAGCCAAATCGAGATGACATCCATTGAGCAAAAGATTGAGGCTGATCGTGAAAATTGGCTTGAAAGGGTCAATATTCATTTGGAGAAGCTGTTGGAGAAGGCCAACAAGGAAAATAACATGTTGAGGCACATGGTGAATCATTATTGGGCAAGAAATCATGTTTGCAAGGCACAAATCAAGATCCTGAAGGCTAAGTTGAGGAGGGCATTAAAGCGTCGGAAAAGGCAAGATAGACTTCAAATTTTGGCCGAGGCTTCCTTGGCCCAGCATAGTGCATGATGGAGGACACTCAGCCCAAATTTCAAGAAATTTGGGACACATTTTGCAAATTTTGTTTTTTTTGGCCTAAACACAGATTTTTCAGCTCAACGCGTCGCGCCACTTGGCGCGCGCTTATGATTGGGAGCTCCTCTTGGGAAAAACTTTATATTTTTGGATTTTTCATGAAAAATTATGCATGCCTACCCATGGCCAAGATATTTTGACAGGTTTTGGGCTTCCAAAAGGGTCAAAAAAACCTTAAAAATGACCTTTCTGCCCCTTTTTGGACACACAGGAAGCAGTGTTGAGAGAACTCATTTTTGGAGGGGAAAATGGAGACCAAATTCAGAAATTCCACTTGTGTTGGAAAGTAGACAGGAAGAAATTTCCAACAAGCCCACTTGGAGCCAATTTTGACATCGGGAAGGCCTTCAAAATCAGCTCCAAACTGGCGCGACGCATAGAGAAATCTGGCACGACGCATTAGGGATTTTGCTCATTTTTGACTCAGTAACTCTGTTTTTTGCCTAGTTTTGGATAGTTTGACTTTCATACTCCCAAATGTTAAACTCATGATGTAATTTGATGGATCTTGATGTAATTTTGTTAAATTTTAACTCATGGAGGTAGATTCATCCATCAAAAGGTGAATTGCAACTGAATGAATCAGTTTCCTATCTTATAGAGGCAAGATGTTCCACTGCCTATTTTCCAGTTCTTAGTTTAGATCTTGTTGAAACAGCTCCTGAACTTGTGAGCTTGACCCCTAGAGGTTTGGGATGAGGTTATGCTTGTCTATATCTTGTATTTTTTCAGTCATTTGTCTGGTTGGACATTTGGGATTGCTTTTGAGCATCATTGTACATTCATCTCTGCAGTTTGGCAAAGGAATAGACCAGGGTTTGCAGCACTCCTTGGGATTCATGTGGCTCTTTGTTTTGATGATGTGTTTCTCTCTATTAATGTAAGTTTACTGGTGTTTCATGTGTATCATTTTCCCTCTTATTTCTTCTTAAGTTAAACAAACAAGGATAAAGGTGGAATTCATTAGATTTGCAGTGCTCTACCTAGAGTTTGTTTAATTTTCTATGTTTTCAACTGTTTGAAGAGGATCCCAAAAGGTTTCTTGCCCTCTTAAACTCCTCATCAGTCTGAGCTATTCATTTCATTCAAAATTGAAAGCATCAAAACAAGTTTTGGATGATACAAATGACAAAACCTCCTTTCTATATATAGGAGTCCATGGGGCCACAATGTAGTCCTAGTGGAGCCACAATGTAATCCTAGACGACCTAACAATAATAATGTAAGGGCACAATAATAACAATATGGGGGTTACAAGGGTAAAACAATAAAAATAAGGGGGTCTACACTAACATAATAAGGGACTACACTAGTAATATAGGGACCTAACATGCCCCTCTCCTTCAAACAAGTGTTGTCCTCAACGCTTGATTATTTCTTGATGCTTCTATATAAAATTCTCATCCTCCCATGTGGAATATTCTATAGGAAAGTTCTTCCACTTTCTAAGATATTCTAAAATTGATTGCACTTTTCGAGTTCTTGTTTCTGTGACTGCTTCATAACTTCTTTCGATGTGATGTTGATCTTTCAGTTGTTTCATTTGATTTTGCACCAAAGTTACGTTATCATTTGAGAGTTGGAGAACTTGTTGTTGATGCTCGATGTGATATTCCACTACTTCATCATCCATAATAGATTTCATTTGATCCTTAAAACAATCCAACTTAGCCTCCATTTCTGCTTTTAAACCATCTATGTCATCTTCAGTTGCTCTTCGTAAGATCGAAATTTGTTGCACTTGGTACCATAATTTTGATATCTCATACTGCAATTATTCCTCTTCATGTGTCATAGTATAGCTTTCTGAGGGCTTAATGGGTATGGAATTATTTTTTTAGATGCATTATAGAACCCATTACTGATAAAATTTCTTCAATATGCCCTTGGAATCACTTCAACTGTTTTTTCAAACAAATGTTATGCAATTTTTAAAAAACAACTACACACCTTTTTCTTGCTTTTGAGGAGCTCGATATTGAAATTGAATAATCTCTATAATTGGGGATCTTAAATATCTAAAATTCAACCCTGCAGTAGCCCTCTAAAGCTTATTTCAAATGCCACAGGTCTGATCTGATTTGGATTCTTCAAGGCAAATTTATGTCCAATCTCCCACAATGACCCAATTTTGGACTGGTTCAGTAGAGTGAACTTGTACGACTTGCCACGTGTCATTGTTTCCTCCTTTGGCTCTAAAATTGATATAACAAAACCTAGAGTCCGTGTACTTGTGTTCAATTTTTACAGCATTCCAATCCGATGCTCAGAGAGAGAGATATGAATATTTTCCCACGATCACCTCTTTGAGATGAAATTCAGAAGCCTAAAAAAGCCCTAACTTCCACAGATCATATCTCCGAAAATATTGCAAAAAAATATCTGAAATTTTGTGACAATGTTCCTCAGGATTGCTGCTTCGCACTCTAAAAATTTTGGCTTTTGAACCTTCGTATAAAAAAAATTATTATGAAAATACCATGATGACCTGTTTAGGTTAAATTCAGGAGCCTGCAAAATGACCTAACTTGCACAAATCATATCTCCAAAAATGTTGCGAACCAAGATTTGAAATTTTGCGAAAATGATCCTCGAGATTTTGGCTTCGCACTCCAAAAATTTTAGATTCTGAAACTTCGTAGAAAAAAAGTAATAGCGAAAATTCCACAACGACCTGTTTGGAGCAGTGAAATCCTAGAATCTCAAAGCTTTTATACCAAATGTTGTGAAAGCAGCTCCAAAAAGAGAAGAAAAGATATATCAATGCCTTATAAATAAGCCACTTTGAGGGGGAAACCTCCAATACATTACATGAATGAAACATTCTTGGATGATACAAATGACAAAACCTCCTTTCTATATATAGGAGTCCATGGGGCCATAATGTAGTCCTAGTGGAGCCACAATGTAATCCTAGCCGACCTAAAAATAATAATGTAAGGGCATAATAATAACAATATGGGGGTTACAAGGGTACAAAAATAACAATAAGGGGGTCTACACTAACATAATAAGGGACTACACTAGTAATATAGGGACCTAACAGATTTAGATCTCCCTCTAGATTTATATCTCCCACTCGAAACCTTATTCTTTTTTTTATTTTGTGACCTTCCCCGTACAGATAAGGCATCTCCATTCTGGCCCTCCATATTTCTCCGTCTCATTTCCTCCGACAGCAAGACTGAGATAATGTCATCAAAATTCAAGGTGTTGTATTGCTACCTATTGCAATAACTAGACTGTCCCACGAATCTGGTAGAGAAAACAACAAACTGATGCGCTTATCTTCATCTAAGATTTTAATATCAACAAATAACAGTTGAATTACCATAATATTGAAGGCATTTAGATGCTCTGTCACCAAGTCTCCATCCTTCATCCTTAGGTTATATAGATTTTTCTATAGGAACAATTTATTCACCAGATACTTAGATTGGTACAAAGTCCTTAGCTTGTCCCACAAAGTCTTCGTTGTAGCTTCCCCAGATACATTCAACAATACCGGATTTGAGACACACAACCATATTTTTCTCTTTAACTTCTGATCCAAATTCTTCCAGTCTTCATTTGACATTGCCATTGGTTTAGTAACCTGATCTACTGTGATCCACTGATCTTTATCCACCAGCAGATCCTCCATCTTGAGCTTCCACTACTCAAAACTCTAACCATTAAATTTATCGATCTATATCTTTCCACTGCTCACCATCTTCTTTCACCGTAAGAATTGATCCCACAGATCTCCCACTGAACAGGGTCTATCACAGGCTCGAGAAAAAAACCCCTCAGCAGCAAAGGAATCCCCTTGAAGCCGAAATAACTCTGATACCAAATGTAGGTTTTGACCATGTAGAGAAATTATCTGCAAATGAATCTTAAAAAAAACAGAAAATATACAATAGCGAGAGAATAAAACATAAAACATATATACATAGATATTTTCCCTTGGAGTCCAAATCGAGACTACCAGCTTGATTTTTCATTATATTCCTTTTAGTGTTACAAAACATATATATACATGCTGAAACATTCATAAAACCCTCTCCATTAACCCTGGATTAGAACATAACTATAGTTCCCTTGACCGGATCTACAAAATACCAGGGCCGAAAACCATCATTCCCAAAAACCATGTGCAAACCCATATACAAAACCATGGGCAGTTCCGCATGTGACTAATCATGGAAATAATATAACACATACCCAACAAACAATAGAAATAATGGGGATACACTAGTATTATAGGGACCTAATAGATAAATATGTAATGCGTACCTTTTGTGTGTGTTGCACATCGTGTAGATCAAAGAAATGCTCCATCTGTAGTATCCATGTTACCAGATTCTTGCCATAAAAATTCCTCATATCCATATTTCAAATATGGTTGGTCTTCAACCCAAAGTTAGAATCTCTAAAATCATGATTCACATTCCTTTTGTTTTCATCATGGGTTTCATGGAATACCTTGTCACCACAAGGAAGTCTTTCTTATAGAAACTTTTGCAAGACTTCCTTACAACCTTCCATGTCTATTTTCAAACCTTACATGTCCCCTTTTATATCCTCTTTTAAGCCATTCTTTGTCTCTTCTAGTTTAACTTTGGTTACTCTTTTTGAGAGAAAATTTTGTTTCACTTGGTTCTATAATTTTGATATATCATGTTGCATTTATTCCTATTATTCATGCATCGTAGAAGGTTTTTATAAGGGCTTAATGGGTGTAGTATTTGTTTTCTTGGGAGGAATATTGGAACCAATTAATGATATCTATGCTTCACTATGCCATTTGAATCACTTCAAACATAATTTTCAAACAAAAGTGATGCAAATTTAAAAATACACACCTTTTAAGAGCTTGTTTATCTGTCTGACCTTAAAAATTTTGTATCTATGTGATTTTGGCCTCCCATGGTTTGAAATTTTGTTCTAAGGCAGCTATTTGTGTCTTCTTTCCAACTCCACAAGTTATACCAAGATTTGATTCTTCAAGCTAAATTTATGCAAAATATCCCAAGATGACATGATTATGGATTGGTTTAGTAGAGTGAACTTGTATGGGATGCTTCATACCCAAAAAAATAAATTATGTGGCATTTTAGTGAATTTTTATGAAATTTAAATCCAATACTCGAAGGGAAATTTATGGAAAATTTCCCCATGACACATGTTTGAGACTAAATTTTGGAGCATAAAAAAACCCTAACTTACTTTGACCATATCTCTAAAAATATATCAAATCAAGGTTTAAAATATTAACTAGATTTTAATCAAGATTTCATCTCCACATAGTAACAAATTCACAGTCTAAATATTCACAAAAAAAAGTTACGACAAAAATTCCATGATGACCCATTTGAAGCAGAAAAACCCTAGGATCAAGAGCTATGATAAAAAAATGTTATGTGTCCAACTCAAAATAACATAGAAACATAAGAAAAAATAGATCAACAACTTGATAATAATCCATTTGAAGTGGATGTAATATTCCAAAATAGGAAAATACAGGAATATAGAACAAAATACTGGAAAAGTAGCAGTGAATATCAATATAATACATGAGACAAATGTACAACCATCTTATTAAACATATCAGCCATAATGGCCCAAGAAATCACAGTTTTAGTGAGTAAAATGCTATAGGATGTGTAAAATGATACGGATCTACTGTTATATAGCTCAAATGGTGCTAGGGATAGAGATCTATGCTCCCAAGCACTTTTCCAGACAACCCAGAAAGGTTTTCCGAAAATACCCAAAACACAAAAATGTTGGAATGCATCCCTAGGGCTGAATTGCACCTGCAAATGAATAATGGAAGGAGGTGGTTGAAAATGATGTGAATGTATATATATCCTCCAATAGATCCTCCAAGTGAAAGGTTGATCCCTTCCTTGAATATCTCACCCTCCAAATCAAGCACTGAATCCTCCACTACAAATGCCTACTAGAATAACAAAGTCTATGAGGGAATATGCGCTGTAGGTGATAGAAACAGGTTGGCCTCGTGCCAAAATATGAAATAAATCCCAAGGACCTTCCTTTATGGCCTCCCAATGGAAAGGATGCTCCCTCCACTGAAAAAAAAAACATTGAAAGTGGCCCTAACAATCCTCCACTGCAACACCCTGCAACACAACACAATTTTGAACAGAAACTGCGTTGTAGCTGAAGACTAAAGCTTGGACTGACACTTGGATGTGGACTATACAACTCAATAATCTCTCCTGAGTAGGCACTCGAAGTCCCCCAAGGATGAGTGTGGGATTCCCGCTCGAGAACACCCTTTTACTAAACACTACAACAGACCCTACTAAACAACAAAAGCATGCATAGAAATGTCACCTAACAAATCCAGATCTAAAAAGATCAAAATCAATAATCATCTAACATGCCTTCTATGGCTGCCTTGCCCTTCCTTATATGCATTTGGAGCCTTCTCACCTTAGGTCCCACTCATTAAGGCCACTAATATCATGGAGACTTTCTCCCATTAACACTGTGTTGTCTCCCATTAATGATCCACTCTCTCCATACCAACGTTGTTGATTTGGTCAACGTTGACCTTTTCCACATGATTTAGCCCCTATTCACACATGGAGGTGCTTTATATAGCTATCATGATGATCCATTTTCATATTAATAGGGATTTTATTCCTACTAAAGAGATTTATGGGTCTCCCTACCCACTTATTCATCTATCTAAATGATAATAGCAAAAATTAATATTCCAATTAGTTGCATGCTAATTTAGGAATATTACAGTCCTTCCCTCCCTAATGTTTCTTATCCTCAAGCAACTTCAAGGATAGAACTGAAGAGCCTCCTCTCATCCTCCTATAGCATCCTCATATGATAAGCTTCTCCAACAAACAATATGCTCTCTCATCAATATGTCCCCTAGTTGCTCCTCCCAATTGTGCAAGTTAGCCTTTGGTGACAAATCCAAATGGCTATCATCCTAAAGTAGTGGGATATCCATGGAGAAAAATATATGTTGTCTAGAGGCCTTCTTGAGGCATGGAATCTGAAAATTATTGGGAACCTTCATTCCCATGTGAAGCTCCAAACCCCAAGCTATCATCCACATAAAGTGAGTCACCCTCCAAAATGGTAACTCATGGAAAAAATCCTCCACATTTGGCTCCTTCAATGTAGGTGGGTTTCATAGTTGAACATGACAGACCAAAGTGTCTACCCCACGTTGTCTCTCTCTCCACTTATGATAAGAGTAGAGTTGTTGCTGACGTTGGGCTGCAATAATGTTACCTTCAAGAGGAAAAATTGCAACTGGATCTTCATAGACCCTCTCTTTAGTTCTTTCCCAAACCATCCCATATAAAGTGAATAGAACATCGTCACAATATGGAATCCAAATGAGAAAAATACTGAAAGTTTTGTGTAGTGCTGAAAGGAACCAACAGTTTCCCAAGTGCACGTGGCAAGTTATCTTCCAACCATTTGCCAGTTTTGAATGCTTTCTCATCTACTAGAAGGTAGTAAATGGCATGGTGTATCAACTGAGCATACCAATCATAGAATAATACTTGCCCAAAGCCATACAAGAAATGGCTATCTCCATAACTGACATTGGTCTAAAAAATACCATGAAGCCAAAATATAAACTTGCCCTCTTGTGGAGAAATGCACTATATGTAAATGGCAAAAGAATGAAAATATTTTGTTAGATGATCAATAAGTACAAAAATACAACTCTTACCATACACTGTGAGTAGGCTGAAAATGAGGTCCATGGATGAGCCCTCCCATGAGAATCTCTTCATAGTGATCTGAAATGTGAAGGGATACATACTCCCCTTGGAACACACCATCAATAGATACATACTCCCAAGTGACAACGTTGTTGGCCTTTGTGATAAGGCTCCTATCATCTTATGACTCCCCTCTTTGACATGCCCAATGCCAAAGTCACATACCATAATGATGCTACACATGGGAGACTCCTTCCTATGTGGAAGTACCTCCCGATCCTCTAAAAATGAAGAGTATCCCCTTTGCACCATGATTGTGCAATCCTCTACTCCTGAATCATCATGAAAAGTATGGGAGAAAATCAACCCATACTCTCCCAAGAGTAACCAAAGCAACAATAGCCTTTGCTACCTCCTCATCTCATCATCATACAAGTCATAAAATAACATCATGATAGTTGACTTGTAGTATGCCCCATACAACCAAATCTTTTGATGCCATAACATATGGCTGCCATGCAATGCCCCAAGCCACAACACACCCTTTGGAAAAGGATATGTCACATGATGGCCAAAATCTTTCAAGAGTAGCCAATGAAGCCATGCATCCTGCTGCCCTGTGTCATAGATATGCAAGTGGCTCACCACCCCCTTGATCACCATCCACACCCATTCATCCAAATGTGGGTACCTCCTACCATGCTCCAAATTGGTATCCACCTCATGGAGAATACCATCCTCCCAAATCAGATCACTATCTTTGCACTTCATGGGATGTTGAAGTGAAACCTGCTGGAGATATCCAAATCAAGACCACTCATAAATGACCAAGTTGAACCCATAGGGATCCAAATATGTTGTAGTCAAAATATTCTCATTGAGCTGTGAAATGCTTATCAATAAGGATCCATCAAAATAATGGGAGATATCATCCATCATAAGATGTCTTCCATCAACCATCTACCTATCCATTGCTACACAAGTATAATGGTCATTGGAATGCTCCAATAATAATTGGGCCCCCAACTCATCATTGTTGCTCAATGACAACGCTGTTGATCTCCATGATGGTGCATCTGCTGTCACATGATTATGCACAATGTTTAACATACAGTTCTACATTGGATTGATTAGGATAATTCTCATCCTATCCTCCAAAACTCTACACTCCAACCCAAAGTGTTGTATGCAGCTCAACAATGAAAAACCGGGATGGATATACAACTCCTCCTTGAACTAGTCAAGGGTTCTCTGTGCAGTGATAGTCTGCTACTCCAAATCAACAATGTGCTTTGACCCTAGGTCATGCATTTTCCCTGATGGCATGTTCCCACAATCCTCCATATGATGTGCTGAAATAATAGGAAGTGGAAATGTTTGCATACCTTGGTTAAGCTTGGGAACATCTTGTACATCTACAAGGGTTCCTCCTACCAGTGTGATGACTTCCCCAACTATTGGTGATGATGGTTGCGCCTCTACTGCTGCACCAACACTAGTATAAGTCTCCTCCTCCTCATGCATCTCCTGAATAATGCATGGGACTCTAAGTGTCAAGAGATCAAGACCATCTTGCAATGATGCAAATGTTCCTTCTCCTGATACAAGTACTCCTGCGGCAAGTGGCTGTGGAAGTTTCTCTTCCTCCAGAATAATATTATGGACATCTTCCCTTAGCTTCTCTGGTTTCTTCTTATCAAATTTCTTGATCAACCTTTGAGTAAAATCTGCATAAACAATCACTCTTGCATGTCTCAAATGGCTGAACCACCAAATGTTTGCTTCACCCTCAAGGTGTAGCGCTGCAATCTCAACATCTTCTCTTTCTACTACTAGATGTATCAGGAAAAATGCATCTAACTTCTTTCTCCAAGCCCTTGTTTAGCATGTGGATGACCCATCAAATGTGGAAAATAGAAATCTATTTTGTTTTCTCCTTCTGTTGCTGCAAGGTATCCTCTCTTCTTTGAGCTGAATGAACTGTGGGAGAGTTAGATTCTCCTTGAAAGCCCTTGTTTGAGACTTGTACTCTGCAAGATAGTACTTATAATCTCATGATCTAAGTTTCCTCAATCTCCATGTCCTTCACCTTCCTCTTCAAAGAAAGTAGACATAGTAGATCTCTTTGGAGCTCTATGCAATACCGGTTTTCTTTGTTGCTGATAGGAAGTGCATGGACCTTCCTCATCTTGAAACCTTCTAGAGGTCTCATTGCATCTCCCCTCTCTCATCTTCTTGACCTCCTTGGAGAGGTTCTTCATAGATTTGAAAAGATATGAGGCAAAGCTCATTCCTTCCATTATTTTAGATCTCTTCTCTTCTTCTGCTTCTTCTTCTTACTCTTCTGATAGAATATTGGCTGAAACTCACAAACTGAGCCAAGATTATGCTCTAATACCATTGTAATATTCCAAAATAGGAAAAGACAGGAATATAGAACAAAATACTGGAAAAGTAGCAGTGAACATCAATACACCAATACATGAGAAAGATGTACAACCATCTTATTAAACATATCAGCCAATGGGCATAAAATCTTGAGGATCAAGTCACTCAAGTAATACAATACAAGTCTCCACTAAGAATATATGTCAATACATGAACTATAGCTGCTATACAAATGCGATGAGCGAAGACAACACAATTTTAGTGAGTAAATTGTTACAGGATGTGTACAATGATATGGATCTGCTATTATATAGCTCAAATGGTGCTAGGGATAGAGATCTATGCTCCCAAGAACTTTTCCAAGGCAACCCAGAAAGGGTTTCCAGAAATACCCAAAACAAAAAAATGTTGGAATGTAGCCTTAGGGTTGAATTGTAGCTACAACTAAATACTAGAAGGAGGTGGCTAAAACAGATGTGAATGTATATATCTCCTCCAATATATCCTCCAAGTGAAAGGTTTATCCCTTCCTTGAAGATCTCACCCTCCAAATCAAGCACTGAATCCTCCACTACAAATTCTCACTAGAATAATGCATTCTATGAGGGAATCTGTGATGTAGGTGATAGAAACAGGTTGGCATGGTGCCAAAATATGAAATAAATTCCAAGGACCTTAATTTTTTGCCTCCCAATGGAAAGGATGCTCCTTCCACTAAAAAACAAACACTGAAAGTGGCCATAACAATCCTCCACTGCAACACCCTGCAACACAACACAATTCTGAATAGAAACTGCGTTGTAGCTGAAGATTGAAGCTTGGCCTAATGCCTGGATGTAGACTATACAGCTCAATAATCTCTCCTGAGTAGGCACTCGAAGCCCCCCGAGGATGAGTGTGGGATTCCCGCTCGGGAACACCCTTGTACTAAATAGTACAACATACCCTACTAAACAGAAAAAGCATGCATAGAAATGTAACCTAATAAATCCAGATCTAGATAGATCAAAATCAATAATCATTTAACATGCCTTCTATGGCTACCTTGCCCTTCCTTATATGCATTGTGAGCTTTATCACCTTAGGTCCCACTCATTAAAGCCACTACTCTCATGGAGACTTTCTCCCATTAATATTGTGTTGTCTCCCATTAATGATCCACTCTCTCCATACCAACGCTATTGATTTGGTCAACATTGACCTTGTCCACATACTTTAGCCCTTGTTCACACATGGAGATGCTTTATCTAGCTATCATGATGATCCATTTTCATATTAAGAGGGATTTTATTACTACTAAAGATATTTATGGGTCTCCCTACCCAGTTATTCATCTATCTAAATGATAAAAGAAAATATTAATATTCCAATTAGCTGCATCCTAATTTAGGAATATTACAGGGGGAATCTCCCTTTACATCACATAAATGAGAAATTCTTGGATGATTAAAATGACAAGATCTCCTTGATATATATAGGGGTCTAGGTTCAAAATATAATTAGGGCCTACATAGAAATAATAATTTAAGGGTACAAAAATAAAATTAGTTGGAATCTAGGGGGAACAAAATAACTATATAGGGGATACACTTGTATTATAGGGTCTTAACAATCATACTTTTGGTTGAGGGAGGTATATTCATTCCATCGATATCTAGTATTCAATATCCCCTGATTTTCGTTCATACTAGCATGGTGTTGAGGAGCAGAACCTATGTATTAAGGCCATCAACATATCGAAATTCATACTTCATGTATATAGGTTGCACCTACAAATTTTTACCATATTGTTCTCTCTGCATATCAGTGAACTAGAAATTTTAGAAGTGCAAGGAAGCTAAAATTGTTTAATCTCGATACCCTGATATCGATTGATTTTTTACCTTCCAGTGGGATATACTATCAATATAATAAATATATTGTATGCAACAATAAATTGATATAGGTTTATGCTAACCCTTTGATTTCGTAAACCACCATATCAGATACCAGGAAAATTAAAGGTGAATTATTTAGTGAAATCCTTGATATCTCGATGCTTAGAACCATCATTTTATGGTGAATTAGCCAACAATTAGTAGAAGATTTTTTCATTTACCGTACTCTGAAATCCTTCTTTCTGTGAGGTTTGCTAGTGTTAAATATTTTTAATATGAAGTCAAAATTTAAGGTTTCCCCTCCAATGACCAGTAAAGTGAAATTTTGACTTTTGTCCTAATAGCCCAGTAATGTAATAAGTGCAAGGGTTTTGACCTTATTTTTATGACACAAAAATATGACATAAAGTAATATAAACATCAAAGACTTAAGTGATTGGATATAAAATTGGTCTTAAGCTAGTATATATCCAGGGGGTTTCATGGGAGCATGTTTATAAGTTCTTGATTATAAATCACTTGCATAGTGCTTGAGTGGATGTGTTTGGAACAAAGGGAGATGGATTGTGAGCACTCGACGATATAATGTGGGAATATGATTATAATGTTTTAGTTTCAATATTGTAGAGTTGTGATATAATGTTGATAAGTGCACTACCATATCTAAAGATAGGGGTACTAACCTATAAGAGTTTGTTTGCAAGCACATATGATTGGAAATTGGGACTGAAGGAAGTACCTACTCTAATAATGTGAAGGTACTTTTTTGGTGCAGTGTATTTGTGATTGTTTGGGTGAATACGTGCTTAGTTCAAGATATCACTATAAAGGAAAAATTTTAGAGATAGAGAATAAATAATAATCTAGGAGAGAATACCATATTAAGGCAAGGAAGTTTGTATAACAAGTTACATAGTTTGATCAAGTCAAGAAAATAATGCAAAACAAACCAGATGAGTAGATTAAAAAGTAGTCCATTATAGTAAAAAATTGAGGAATTAAGCAAACCAAGAACCGACGCAAATTATAGAGTTGACCATAGAGAATTATTTTATAGATCAAATCTCATAGGGGATTGCCATCTCTTGTAGGATGTTCCCTAAAAATCAGAGAAACGGATTGGTGTCTCGTATAGGTGGGTGCTTGTAAAGAAAAGAGGATTGGTGTCTCATGTAGGTTAGTGCCTAAAAATTTGAAAATTGAGGGGATTAGTGTATCCTATAGGTTGGTGCCTACAAATTGATGTAACAATAAGTTGGTTCCTACAAAATATTTCATATAAAGAAGTTTTATGCTTTTTTCCCATAAGGGTTTCCACACATATCTTGTGTTAAATATTAAATTTACGAGGTTGATTCTTTATATTGTTTGAGTGCTTAAAATAAGTAAAAATTTTCATTATACTAATTCTCTCCCCCCCCCACCATTATAATTATGAATCTAGGTTCCTTTGGAAGCAATGTAACATCTTGAAGGGAGATCCAAAAATGACTAATGGAGAGCGATTTCTCAAACATAGTCCCACTATTTGATGGAAACAATTATGCTTTCTAGAAACTAAGGATGAGGGCCCATCTGATATCTCTTGGTGTTTTAATTTGGATATTTGTTGAGGATGGTTATAAAGTTCCAATAATTACCCCAATTGATTCAAATGGTAAAAATGCCTATGTAAGTAATGAAAAAACAACGAACGCCATTTTTTTTGGCCTAGAAAAGTCAAATTTGTCAAGGTAATGCAGTGTAGATCAACAAAATACATTTGGGACAAGCTTTAGAATAGCTACGAATGAGATGAAAAGGTAGAGAGTAAATTTTCAAACTCATAGAAGATAATTTAAGAGTTTAAATATGGATGTATATGAAAAATTTGGAGCCTTAATTATTTTAGTTGATAAGATTTATAATAATATTACAGGGCTTGATGAAAAGATAGAGGAATGGTCAGAGGGATAGAATGAGGAATGCTATGGGTTTCAAATCTTTTTTTCCTTTCACTGTCGTCGTTAGTTTTCAGCCCATCAATGAGGCTTTTTTTTACCATGAAAATGGAGTATGGCTAGATCGACGTGAGCCAATTCATGGCCATGGAAGTTATAGTATACTCTTGAAGAGTTTACAACCTCTTTCAAGATTGCAGAAACTTAAGGATATTTTAGTATCTCCTAATGCAAAATGGGTGATGGTTTTTTAGAGACCACAAAGCTATGATAATCAAAAGTGATCGAAATCACCATGGTGGTAAATATGATCCAAATATCCTTAGATCCACTATCTGGATGGTGTCTTGTAGATCTAATGTTTGACAGGGATGGAGGGTTCATAATATTTTTTTTTTCACCTCTAAGGAATTGGATCTAGATTGTATGAAAAAAAATTTATATGATGGACTTGGAAGTAGGCTTTTAGTTTGTTTTCAGCCCATATATCACATCTGGTCTCTCCCTTTTTATGATTATAGGCTTCTGTAGAAATCAAATCTAGATCTAGAGGAGTCTTATAAAATTTTTGTGAAACCCCTAAATGGGAAATTTCTCCTCTTTGGGGTTTGGCCCTCTGATATGGTGATAGATCTGAAAAAGAAGGTTTACTATAATTTGGGTATACTGACAGATCTACATATTCTTATTTATTAGTGAATATCATTACAAGATGGAATCTAAATAAAGTATTATGGCATAGATCGAAATGGCACAATTATCATAAATCTGAGGTTGCAGGGTGGATCTCCAGAACAAGTAACCCATTAGGAGTATCAACTTCATCTACCAAAACCCTTAAGGGTCCAACCTCATTTAAGGACGTTGTGAAAGGGAAATTTGCTTCACTATACAAACAATCCCAAAATATGTCAATTCCAATTCCTTATCTGGTTGAACAAATGGAAAAGTACCAAATATGTTAGTAAATTTGTCAGAAGTAAGTGGCATTTTCATAGCTCTTTAAAAAATAACTCTTATTTGTAGATTTAATGGTTTCTGGCCAAAGTCCAAACATCTAAATCAATGTGTATTCACTAATTATTTCAAAAAATGAAATATTTACCTATGTTTGAAGGGGTTTTTGTGGTTCAGTTTGACAATCAACAAGATATGAACTTTGCTTTAAATGAGGGACCATGGTTTTCAAGATAGTCATCAATATTTTTCACTTGTTGGTGATGACTAGTTGTAATAGCCAAGTTTTCTAGCAGCTAATCTAAAAAATTGTCAAATTTGCCAGCTGGAAAACACCCATAAAATTTTTTGCCCTCTTACCTTTCAATCCGCCCCTGACAAGATGAAACCTCATTATCAAGTCCTATCTAGCCTCAGCCATACCAGTTTGCCCATCAGCTCCAAAGAAACAACCCAAATCTGTCCAAAAATTCTCCCCTAAGTTAAGTAGTGGTGCTTTAGGCATTTCTCCCTTGGCAAACCACTCTAAAGCCAAAGAACCTCTACCCGCTATAGACCAGTCATAACAGACCTTCCCATTCTACGAATAAAGTTGTTTGCAGCCCTAGGTCGCGCAACTAATACACCCTCAAGTCTCAGCAATACATGTACCATAATTAAAACTGATTCTAGGTGTTTTTACAGTGTTTTAAATGGATCTTTCAAGGACAGAGGCATACCAGCATCCCAGAAGACAATATTTGGCTCCACATGAGAAGACAACTGCTTCTCAATGTGATTTTGAGCCTAGGATGGTTAGCAATATATGGTCATATAAGCTTTGGAAGAAATACTTGTCTCATGCTTTTGGATAGTCTCTTGGATGTTCTTGGATGATGAAAGAGGATTGTTGTTGGATTCCATGACTTGGTAGAATGGTATAGTGTCTCTCTCTTTGTTTTGTTTCCTAGTTTTCATTCATAAATCCATGTTTCTTGCTTGCTATAGGACAGTAGAGAACAAATTTGAGACATGCCCTTGGAGGCACCTCAAATTTCATGTTTCTTCATAGCTTCCATGTTTTCTTCATTCTTAGTCACATTAAAGAATTCTTGATTGCTCTTTAATAACTTAAGGATATTGTTGCTTGTTTTCATTCATGGTTTTATGCATGCTAAGTATGATTTACGGTATGCCCTGCTTACTCATGGCTAGCCATAGCTCCATCCATGAAATTTCTCTTTGACTGATTAGATTGTCATTTGTTGAACCAAGGAGGTCTTGTTCTGATCTTGCCCTTTGTCTAAGACTATGCAATCTTGTTTTCAAAGTGCCCAATAACTTGAAGTACTGTGTTTTGGCGTTCCGGCATAGTGATTTAAGTTTTTTGTCTATCTTCAGTGTATTTCCCCAAAGTCTGATAGCCATTTCCCAAAGTTAGAGAGTTATATATCTCTATGCATTGCTTGAATGTTTATTTATATGTATTGATTATCTTATAGTTACATTTCTCATGATTAATGGTTTTCCCTACCATATTTATGTTAGCTGTTAAACTAGTTATGCTTGAAATCCTTTGTTGTTCACAAACTTGATGTCCATTTTATTCCATTTTGCCCAAAGATCCTTTCTACCTCAAATCAAATCGGCCCTTCAACAGCCTTGTATCACCATCTGATAGCTTTCTTGACCTCTTCGACCCCATATCCCAGTTGATCTGACATATTTTTACCTATCTTATATCTTTGATCAGTTTCATCCCTCACAACCTAGAAACCAAAACCAAAAAAACCTACTTCATAACTAGCCTAAAATCATAACACAATAAGAAAACACATAGATATCCCTTACACATATAGAGAGATCCCTTTCTGAGTCCAGGAAGGCTAGGTCCTTGGGCTCCAAATATTGGTTTGATTTTACATTGTCATTTGGCTTGCCAATCAGCCAAATCACGAGACCCTAACATAATGGCGATCACGGTGGGACTCTGAGTGATAAACAAACTTAGTTTCCCTAAAATATTTAGAGACCTTTGAGAATACTATCTGGATGACTTATCCCACTGCTCACTAACATAATGGCAATCACGGTGGGACCTTGAGTCAAAACATCCTAGGTATCCCTTAGGAACTCTCAAAATCTCAGTCAAACTTAGAAGAGTAGAATCTAGCTCTTTCACCATCTTAGCAAAATGATGATTCAGTTGTAGGAAACTCTTCCAAACCTCACAGGCAAGCAGTCCATAAAACCATTTAGAGTAAACTCTTTTTGTTCTCGCCACCCTAGCAAAGTGATGAAACAGGTTTAGAATTCTTTAATAAACCACAAGCTGCACATAACAACTCAGAAAAACCCCAAAACATTCCCAGATTAGCTTTTCCCTAGTTACTAGTGGTGGACCATAGCTACATCTTTTCAAAAACAACCAAGTTCCACCTGGCGACTCCACTAGCCTCCAGTAGGCCTAAAAACTCCATAAAAGACCAAAAATTCATAAACCATACCTTTCTGCTAACTCATCCTCCCAGAAACTTAAACTTAGGGTGGAAACTCTGTAATCAGTGACAAACTAAATATAACTTAGCGATTTAGAAAGCCTCACCTAAACATAGGAGATCAGCAGAAACCTTCTTGCCAAGAGAACCATTAGGTTGTCCATACAGCCTAGCAAACTGTTGAAACCAAGTGAATCACTCTTCTTTGCAAGTTTCCATCTCAAAGTTTGCTATAAAAATTTTTCCCAAGCATCTTTGATAGTGTTGGTGGTGGACCATAGTTCTCATAAGAAATCCACCTGGTGACTCCACTATTCCATCCTTCACATTAGTAAAACCTTAGAGAGGCCATCCATCCAAAACATTCACAAGTACAACCCTCTCTAAACTCTAGACCCGAAATTTGGCTTCACGAAGAATCAACACCAGATCTCATCCAGACCCAAATCCCCCTATCATAGTAGATGATCGAGAGAATATTCTGTGGCAAGCTTCCAAAACTGACAATCTAACTACCGATAGGTCCATTCTTAAAGCAAGATCATTACCTGAACATATCACTGCCTTGCAAGTTTCCCCCTTTGACTTAAAATCAACAAAAACCCTTTTTAGAAGCAAGTCACAAAGTAAGATAGACTTTGACAATCTTGAGTCCCTAGATCTGCCACCGAGTCCTAGTAGAGAAGCCTCACCTGCCACCCCTCCCGAATTTCAGCTTCTCCATCACTTTGGTTCATACCATCCCAGATCTGCTCAAAACCAGGTCACTAGTCCAAGTACATCCGCCACACCTATCCAAACCACTACTGTTCAAACCACCTCAGCTCATCCCACAAGCCCTCATTTTGTACATCATCCATTAACTCCCGTCATGGCAGCCTGGTATACACCCTTGGTGTTGCCACAACCTTTGGCTCCCTTACAAGATGACTATCAATCCAAAATCCCACACTTTACCGGAGTTGAGACTACCACAGCTCAACAACATGTAGATAGGATTAGCGATGCCTTTGAATACATGGAATTAGAATACGAGACCATTAGAATGAGAATGTTTGCCCAAATCCTGGGCGGGGAACCCAAAAAATGGTTTAAGAGCTTAACTCCAAAAAACATCCAAAACCTCCCAGAACTCTATCAAATCTTCATAAAAAAGTGGGAAATCTGAAAGAACCCCATTCAAATCCTGTCAGAATATAACAATCTAAAAGGGAAAAAGGGGAAAGTGTTCAAGGATATTGCACTAGGTTCAACAGTGTATATAACGCCCTCCCACCTCACTTCAAACCCCCACTTGGTTCAGCCTTGGCAAAGTTCCCCGAGGGTTTTGACCCAGACATGACTTATCAGCTAAGAGACAAGGACCCCCCTACCTTAGAGGAAATGCAAAAAGTGGCTATAAATGCAGAAGCCAACTTAGCCGAAAAAAGAGCTAGGATAAGAGCAGAAAGGGGAGTCACTTACCATGACGAATTTTCCCCCTCGTTTTCTTCCTCAGATCCTAGAATAGATGGCCTGGTCAAATCCATGAGAAATATGTGGGAAAAAATGAGTGAGAAAGCACCTCTTAAGGACAACCAGCTAAACCCTCAAAACCGCAACCAAAACTTTAGGAGAGACCAATCCCAAAATAAAGCAAGAGGAAAGGACCAACAAGTCAGGCCATCCTTCAGTGATAATTATATTGATGAAGAGAATAAGGATGTTGAACCCATTGATGAAAATCATTGGAACCTCATAGGTTCTGATAACGAGAGTGAGGTTTACCTCACAACAGAAGAGCAAGAGTTATGCTCTCCAAGTCAGGACGAAACTAACTATGAAGATCTCAAAGATCCTGCCATAGATTTTCAGAATGCCATCATAGAAGCTCACAAGCAGTATAACATTAGAAGCAGGAAAAACCAATACCACTCCAAGAAGGGTAGCCCTGACACTGCTAAAAACTCTAATACCATCCTTAAAAAGGCCATGGATAGCAACAAAATTGTGGCCAAGAAAATTGACCAAAACAAAGATAAAGCTATTCAAACAAATCTTGGCTTAGATACTCCTAGTACCTCCACAAAGACCCCGAGGTGACTGTGTCAAACAAAGTCCCAAACCAGAGTCAGAAAATTAAGAGCATAGAAAAAGTCATGTTCGAAAAAGCTGAAACAAATCTGTCCAAACTACAAACTCCTTTTAGTTTCGAAGGGGAAATTTCCAAAATAAAAATTACCATACCCCTTACTAAGCTAATAACTGTAGATAGGTATAGATCTCAAATCTTCAAAGTTTTTGATATAGGAAACGAGGTATATACTTTAAATCTAACTGATGACAAACCCGAGCTCTTATTCGGCCCCAAAATAGAAGGTGAATACTAAGAAGGAACTGTTTCTCCTTTCTATGTGAGTTTGAACATATGGGACAAGATATTACATAATGCCATGTTAGATTCTGGTGTCTCCCATAACCTCATGCCTAAAGAAATCATGGAAAACCTAGGACTAGAGGTAACTCAACCTTACAAAAACCTGTACTCCTTTGACTCAAGTCAGGTCAAATTTTTAGGTCTAATAAATAACCTAGGTTTGGCTTTAACACAACTACCAACGAAAAACCTAGTCATGGACGTAGTAGTGGTCGATATCCCTCCTAAGTATGGAATGCTACTATCAAGGGTGTGGGCTACCAAAATACAAGGTAACCTTCAAATGGATATGTCATTTGCTTCCATCCCATTTTTCAACCAAACTAGGAGATTATACCAAGAGACTCACATGAAATACATAGTTAGCAACAGGGATAAGTCAAACAATACTCCCATTTATTCCATTCATTCCAATTTAGATTCTTTTATCTTATACAATGAAAGTGATATAAACAAGCAGATAATGGAAAATGAAGAGGTTTTCAAACCATCAGAAACGCATTTCCCGTTACTGGATATAGAGATTAATGACCAAAGCTCCAAGAAACCTGAAAAATAGCTTAGTATCATGTATGAAAAGGAAGCTCTTTGGAGTATAAGCTTTGACGGTTCTTGTGGAAAAATTGGTTCAGGGGCTGGTATCTGGATACACAGTACTAATGAAGGTCATTCTTTTAGATTAAAATTCCAATTTACTAATAACATTGCGGAATATGAGGCCCTTCTCATTGGTCTGCACATACTTAAGGACTTAGGCGCCAAGAAAGTATCAGCCCAGGGAGATTCCGAACTTGTAATCAGGTAAATCAAAGGTGAATATTCAGCGAAAAATCCAAGACTAAGAGAATACATAAATGCTGCTTTAGACATCCTCAAAACCTTCGAGAAGTATGAACTCACTTATATTCCTAGGATTCAAAATAGTCTGGAAAATGAGCTCGCCTTTGCTGCAAGCAATGGCCAAACACCATGTTTGAGTGAGAAATATAGTGTTCAGGTCAAACATCACCCTACAATACCAGATAATATTGACCATTGGCAAATATTCAAAGATGATGATCAAATTGATGACTTCTTACAATCTAGGAATGAATTTGAAGAAACCAAAACAGACTTAGAAAATGAAGAAAAGAAATATAGAAAAAATCAAGACCAAGAGCTAAATCCACCTTCTTGGACGAATCTAAACCTGATAGATCATTCATATGGAACTGAGATAGGAGAGGACATTGACCCAAGAAAACTCGAAGTCTTACATTGTGAAAATGACACCATATCCAGAGGGCTTGCACCTCTAGAGGAATTGTTTTATTTTAATGATGTGGCCAAAAAGCCAAAAATGGAATCTACCGAGGTCGACATAGAAGAATATAACATAGGAAGCTCGGAAGAACCTAGAAAGATCAAACTATCCAAAAACCTTACACCTCACATAAAACATAAATACATCGAGTTGTTTAAAGAATTTAAATATGTGTTTGCATGGGGATACCAAGATTGGAAATCATACGACACAAACATCATCCAACATAAGATTCCCCTCAAAGAAAACTAGAAGCCTTTAAAATAGAAGTTAAGAAGGATAAACCCAGTGTTACTACCTTTGGTTGAAAAAGAAATAAAAAATATGTATGATGCTGGGATAATAGTGTCTCTCTGGTACTCTGAGTGGGTCTCAAATATAGTATCAGTTAGGAAAAATACTGGAGAAATCAGAGTCTGTATCGATTTCTGAAACCTAAATAGGGCCTGTTTAAAGGACAACTATCCCTTGCCCAAAATGGACCACATAATTCAAAAGGTAGTAGGTGCTAAAAGGATCTCATTACTTGATGGTTTTTCCGGTTATAACCAAGTGCTGGTTTACCCCACTGATCAACACAAAACAACTTTCACCACACCTTGGGGCACTTTTATGTACGTTAAAATGCCTTTTGGATTGATGAATGCCGGTGCTACATTCCAAAGAGCCATGGACATAGCCTTCTCATAAGACATAGGTTTTTTCATAGTCATATATCTTCACGATATTATGGTATATTCTAAATCAGATGAAGAACACCTGGTACACTTAAGAAAGGTTTTTAACAAATGTAGAAAATATGGTTTATCCCTAAACCCCAAGAAGACACTTTTCGGTCTAGAAGAAGGAAAACTCCTAGGTCACATTATTTCGGAAGAGGGAATAAAAATAGACTCCCAGAGAATCGAAGGCATATTGAAAATAAGTCACCCCAGAAACATAAAGGAGTTGCAGTCCTTTATCGGAAAGATAAATTTCTTGAGAAGATTCATCCCAAACCTTGCCGAACTCCTCAGAGGTATTACAAATATGTTGAAGAAAGAGGTTGGGGTTAAATGGACTACAGAAGCCAAAAAATATTTTGAACTAGTTAAAAAGGCCCTAACTGAAACACCAGTATTGATAAGTCCTGATTTCACCAAAGATTTTTACATTTTTTCATTTGCCTCTGAACACACAATAGTTGTTGTATTGTTACAAAAAAATGCAGCAGGGCAAGAGCAACCCATTGCCTTTTTCAGCGAATCCCTAAGAGATGCTCCCTTGAAATATAACATCATGGAAAAACAGGCATTCGCATTGGTGAAAGCATTGAAAGATTTCCGAGTTTACATATTGCATTCTCATGTCATCACTTTTGTCCCTAATACCGTCGTCAAGGACATATTAAACCAAGATCCCGATGGTAAAAGGGGAAAATGGATCGCTATCATCTTAGAATATGACTTAGAAATCCGACCTACCAAACTAGTAAAATGACAAGGACTTGCAAAACTAATGGCTGAAACCAACCTCCAAGCTTTAGATATAAATTTTGTTGATGCCTTAGAAGAACAGGAAGAATGCATAGCCCCTCATGTTGAACAAGTGTTTTTAAATTCACCTTGGTATGCAGATATTCTTTATGTATTATTTTATCTAAATGCTCCTCCAACTTTATCAAAGACAAAAGCAAGATTTATTAAAAAAAAGTCTTTAAAGTTTTTCATTATAGATGGTCTTCTGTATTGGAAAAATCCCGCTGGTATGCTGCTTAAATGTTTGCTTGAGTCTGATGCAGAGAAAATTATGCACGAAATGCATGAAGGAGAATGTGGAGGCCATCTCTACTGGAAAACTACAGCGAACAAAATCCTTAGAGCAAGTTATTATTGTCCTACCTTATTCCCTGACACTCACAAACTAGTTATGACATGCCATAAGTGTCAAATTTTTGATGGCAAGAAAAATCTTTTACCTTTTCCCTTACACCCTATCATAGTCGAAGGACCCTTCCAACAATGGGGTCTAGATTTTATTGGGGAAATTCACCCTTCCTCATCCGCTCAACATAAATGGATCCTCACATCCATTAATTACTTTACCAAATGGATAGAAGCCATACCTTCCAGGAATGCCACCGATTCAGTCATCATCAAGTTCCTAGAAACCAATATCCTATCTAGATTTGGTTGTCCTAGAAAGATCATTACAGATAACGCCGCTGCCTTCTCCTCCAAAAGAATGGTTGACTTATGTTACAAATATCACATTTCATTAGGACATTCCACAGCTTATTACCCTCAAGGTAATGGTTTAGCCGAGTCCTCTAAGAAAAACCTAGTCAACATCATCAAAAAACTTCTTGAACAAAATAAAAAAGCATGGCATGGAAAAATAGTACACGCACTATGGGCCGATAGACTAACCACCAAAAAATCCATAGGTATGTCTCCTTACCAACTAGTTTATGGAATAGATGCCATTTTCCCAACATCTTTAGGGGTTCCAGTAATGAAGCTATTGCAGGAAGTTCAAATAGAAGAAAATGACATGCAAAGAAGGGTAAATCAGACTATCCATTTATAGCAAACCAGAGAAGAAGTTTACCAAAAGGCTCAGTTAGCGCAAGACAAAATAAAACAGATTTTTGATAGAAGGACCAAGGAAAATTATTTTCAGATTGGAGACAAAGTGCTAAAATGGGATTCTAGAAGAGAAGACAAAGGTAAACATGGTAAGTTTGAAAACTTATGGAAGGGGCCTTTCATCATCAGCTCAGTTAGTGGAAACAATGCCTTTTTCTTGCAAGAACCTGATGGGACTGAAGCTTTTGGGGGTCCTGTGAATGGCAAGACATTAAAGCATTATTTTTTTCAGGAGCTCCAATTTTAAAATATTTTCAATCATTGTATATACCACCGTTTAAAAAATAGATAAAACAAAAAAGTCAAAAACAATAGAAGAATAGAAAAGAGGGCAGTTGAAAAATAGAAAAAGGCCCCATGTTCCAAAAAATAGTCATTCAGAAAGCGCGCAAGTCTAAATGCCGCTACTAGTACTCATATGTCTTGTTCAATTATCTAGCCTAATCATAGTTGAACATGTTTTAAATTTATTTGCTGATAAGTTAGTGAGTGAAAAAGATGGTCAACATTGTGTAAGCTTGACTTATCAAAGAGAGTAGGTTAGGAAAATATACTGGTTCCACACGCCCAAAACAGAACCAAAGAGGGAAGTGGGGATGAAAAAAAAATTGTGCATCTTAGCCCTATTTTTTCTAGTTTCCATTTTATGCAAAATAATATTTGTGTGCAGCTTGTCTTTCATGCCGCAAATACATGACAAATCAGACTGTCTAACCCTGATTTGATCATATTTTTCAATTTTGTGTTTTAGATTAGAGAACAAAATCCTGTCAAACAGCTTAAACTTGACAGTTGATCTAGCGTAGGTAGAGTAATGAAGGAGTTCATTAGTTTAATCTGAACTCCCAGCAGATATAAGTGTAGAATTAGATAGGTTCATTTTCCAAAAAGAAAAAATATATATTTTCAAAAGGGTTGCTAGTCCAAATGCACCCAAAGGAAGAAAAAAAAAATGTTAGGAAAGATAGTGGGGTAGGTAGAAATATCATTGATGCTAATCATGCTGTCATTTTTCAGAAGTAGCATCAAGGAAGAATGAAATTTGCGCCAATGGGTAAGGCACTGGTCTTCATAAGCCAAAGATCTAAAATTCTGGACACCTCCTGAAAAGGAGCTGCCCTCCCCAAATGGAGCCACTGTTAGTCATCAATATTTTTCACTTGTTGGTGATGATTAGTTGTAACAGCCAAGTTTTCTAGCAGTTGATCTAGAAAATTGTCAAATTTCCCTCTTACCTTTCAGTCTGCCCCTGACGAGATGAAACCTCATTATCAAGTCCTATCTAGCCTCATCCATACCAGTTTGCCCATCAGCTCCAAAGAAACAACCCAAATCTGTCCAAAAAGTCTCCCCTAAGTTAAGTAGTGGCACTTTAGGCATTTCTCCCTTGGCAAACCACTCTAAAGCCAAAGAACCTCTACCTGCTATAGACCAGTCATAACAGACCTTCCCATTCTGCGAATAAAGTTGGTTACAGCCCTAGGTCGCGCTACCAATACACCCTCAAGTCTCAGCAATACATGTACCATAAGTCAAACTGATTCTAGGTGTTTTTACAGTGTTTTAAATGGATCTTTCAAGGATAGAGGCATACCAGCATCCCAAAAAAAAATATTTGGCTCCACATGAGAAGACAGCTGCTTCTCAATGTGATTTTGAGCCTGGGATGCAGCTACAGAGCAGAGAATTTTTCATTAAGCTCTTGCGATCACAGTCAAAGCATGAAAGGACATTGAAAGGAAAAATAACATTGTCAAAAGGCTGAACTTGATGATAGAAGCAATATATGGTCATATAAGCTTTGGAAGAAATACTTGTCTCATGATTTTGGATAGTCTCTTGGATGTTCTTGGATGATGAAAGAGGATTGTTGTTGGATTCCATGACTTGGTAGAATGGTATAGTGTCTCTCTCTTTGTTTTGTTTCCTAGTTTTCATTCATGAATCCATGTTTCTTTCTTGCTGTAGAATAGTAGAGAACAAATTTGAGACGTGCCCTTGGAGGCACCTCAAATTTCCTATTTCTTCATAGCTTCTATGTTTTCTTCATCCTTAGTCACATTAAAGAATTATTGATTGCTCTTTAATAACTTAAGGATATTGTTGCTTATTTCATTCATGGTTTTATGCATGCTAAGTATGATTTACGGTATGCCCTGCTTACTCGTGGCTAGCCATAGCTCCATCCATGAAATTTCTCTTTGACTGATTAGATTGCCATTTGTTGAACCAAGGAGGTCTTGTTCTGATCTTGCCCTTTGTCTAAGACTATGCAATCTTGTTTTCAAAGTGCCCAATAACTTGAAGTACTGTGTTTAGGCGTTCTGGCATAGTGATTTAAGTTGTTTGTCTATCTTAAGTGTATTTCCCCAAAGTCTGATAGCCATTTCCCAAAGTTAGAGAGTTATATATCTCTATGCATGGCTTGAATTTTTATTTCTATGTATTGATTAGCTTATAGTTACATTTCTCATGATTAATGGTTTGCCCTACCATGTTTATGTTAGCTATTAAACTAGTTATGCTTGAAATCCTTTGTTGTTCATAAACTTGATGTCCATTTTATTCCATTTTTCCCAAAGATCCTTTCTACCTCAAATCAAGTCGGCCCTTCAACAACCTTGTATCACCATCTGATAGCTTTCTTGACCTCTTCGACCCCATAGCCCAGTTGATCTGACATCTTTTTACCTATCTTATATCTTTGATCAGTTTCATCCCTCAAAACCTAAAAACCAAAACCAGAAAAACCTACTTCATAACTAGCCTAAAATCATAACACAATAAGAAAACACACAGATATCTCTTACACATATAGAGAGAGCCCTCTCTGAGTCCAGGAAGGCTAGGTCCATGGGCTCCAAATATTGGTTTGATGTTACACTGTCATTTGGCTTGCCAGTCAGCCAAATCACGGGACCCTAACAGAAGGGTGGGTCTCTTTGTAACTCCATGGTTCCAACTTTTGATGCTACAAAAATGGTGATTATGAAGATGATGGTATGGGTGAGGCTACACAACCTCCCTTTTCCTTTTTGAAACCATCAGGTTTTAAAAGGTATTGGAAACACGTTGGGGAAATTTATGAAGATGGATCAAGACAAAATGGAAAAACATATTTTTAATTTTGCTAGGATATGTGTTGATATAGACTTTAGTAAATTCCTACCAGATTGTATTCATCTAGTTCATAAAAAAATTGAGTGGAATCAATTGTTATATTTTGAAAATACGACTTTCATATGTCAGATTTGTCATCATAAAAGGCACTTGCAGAATACGTGCCCCCAAGAAAAAAAGGGAAAAGAAAAGATCGCAAAATCCAAAGGGATGGAAATTTATAGATATTATTTATTTATAAGAAAAAGATGAATAATTGGACGAAAATCATCAACAAGTAGGAGAAGAGAATCAACAAGGTCCCCAAGTGAAGGATGTTGAAAGAAGCATAATAGTATTGAAGGTCATGTCAAGAAAGCCAATGATTTAATAGTGATCTAGGCTCCAAGAAAATAACATGAGGAAATATGCGGTAGCCAAGGAGTAGCTAGAACAAAGTGAACTCATTCATATGAGAGTTTTGACTCAGATAAATAAGTTCCATTAAAACTATAAGGAGGAGAAATGGAAATTGTAATAGCCAATCCAAATTCTAGAGGTTGACAAAAAGTTCAAAAGAGGAAAAGTATAAAAGAGAAACTCAGTTTATCTTAGTAAATGTAAATATTTTCTTTTTGTGAATTTTTTTCACATTATGAGCTAAAGTAGCTAGGCTAATATGCATGTGTTAAGCACATGAAAAATGTAATTTTGTTTTTTAATAGAATTATATGTTTTTTCTTCGGGAAAAAAGGAAAATAATGAGGAATCAATAATTGTTCAAAAAGTGTTGAGATCTCTTCCCTTGAGTTTTAATACAAAGGTTTCATCCATAGAATAAATGAAATATATATAAACTATGAAGAAAGATGAAATGCATGGAATCCTCAATATATATGAAATGAGAATTGAAAATAAAAAGTCAAGATTGAAGGAAGAAACAATTCAAAGTTGTATGACTAATCTAGCTATGAATCAGATGAAAAAGGAGATCAATTTCTAAGAAAGTTGAAACGATGATCTATAAAATTCAAAGGTAAACTTCCATTCAAATGTTTTGAATGTGATATATTAGGTTTTATCGCTGCTAAGTGTCCATATGCAAAGCTCGATGATAGTGACAATGAAGAAGATCACAAAGATAGAATCAAATCTCACAAACACATAAAATGATGCTATCTCAAGAATAAAAGTTTCTATTCCAAAGAGGATAGTAGCTAATCATAAGAAGGTAATGGAAGTTCATTCGTTGATGACAAAGGTGAACTTTTATTAATAGCCTTTGACGTTCAAAATTTTGATAAAAAAGACAACCAAAAAAGAATATATATTTAGAGGAAGAAGTTAAATGGGAGGTAGATATTAAAGGATATATAGTAATTGCATTAGAAGAAATAAATAGACTTAGAAGTAAGATAAAAAAATATAAATAAACAACTACATGAATATGAATAGAAATATGAAGCATCTATCATCCTCCTAAATACACAACTAAAATAATAAAAGAACATAGAATAAATTCTAATAAGCCAGTTGAAAGAAAATGAAATAAATCATCATAAGATAGAAGAAAATGTTGTTTTCCTTGAGAAAGGAACTAGATAAAGAAACTTCTCCGTTGAATCAAAGGTTAAAGTTTCAAAAGGGTACTAAAAACTTAGATATCATTCTTAGATCTTACAAGTCTCCTTTAATCAAATCCAGTCTTGGTTATAAATAAAATCATGAAATATTCAATGGATATTTAAGAAAAAAGGCATCAGGAAAGGAATCAAAAGAAGAATATAAAGCTTTGCTAATGTGCTAAGAAATTCTATCAACAATGAAAATAGTTCTAGAAAAAAAGGGTGAGAACCAACAAAGACATGACCCCATCAACAACATAGGAAGTACTAGAAATGAAGTTAAGAATAAGTGTAAACATGAACCTATTAGCAACACCAAGAGGGAGATGAGAACCAATGTAGACATGAATTTTCAAAAGGATTTATCAATAGTACTAGAAATAAAGAAAAGGTCCAACAAATATATGAGTCTTCTCACAAAGTTAAAAGGAATGGTTTCATAAGAAATTTTTATCCAAGAAGGCATTTCACGTATCAGTATCAAAATATATTCTTTGGATATTGTTTTTCTTGTAATAACTTGGTGATAAGGCAATATATTATACAGCTTATGAAAGAAATAATTATGTGAAAAATTGAATTTGGGGACCTTATGAGACCTCAATGAATGACCATGAAAGAAACAAACCTAAATTTCCTTATTAAGGTGGTGTTAGAATATTTAAAATATTTTCTCCATTAATGGATCATATTGAATGTTTTAAATGTAATATTTTTTGGCACAAAGAATGTGATTGTAAAAGTAGCACAGTAACGTCTCCCAAGAAAGAAAGGAAAAAGGATATTCTCATGCATGGAAATAAATGCACAAAGGAATGGAAAAAGAAGCAAGAAAATTAGCAAGAATGTGGTCTAGCTCTATATGTTTAAGGGAAGAAATTCAATGGTACATATATATATCGTGGATGTTCAAGGCATATGAGAGGTAATAAGAGAAAATTTTTCTCTATAAAGGAAGTCAAAGGAGGTAGTGTGCCACTTGGAAATAACGATTCAGGAAGGATAATTGGAAAAATCAAGGTCAACTTTCATCATGGATTGAATACAAATTGAAATGTTCTTATTGATGAAGGTTTTAGGCACAATCTATTAAGTCTAATTCAAAAAATTGATCAAGTGTATGATCTCACATTCCATTTTAATGGATGTGAAATAAGAAAAGAAAGTTCAGGAATATTGGTATCAAATGCAATTGGGTCCCCACATAATGCATATGTCCTCAATGAAACTAAAAATAACAAAATCTCTTCTACAGAGAAATTACCTTCTCAAACCATCAATAAAATAAATCATAGCTTCAAGAGAAGCAATTGGTGGTGATTTTCATCAAGAAGATGGAATATATATAGTAAGCTATTGAAGAAGGATGAGATAGAAATTTTGAAGTATATCAACCAAAAGTTGATGTAAAGAAAGATAAATTAATGGGCTTCAATTGGAAGGAAAACAAATTTTTGACAAGATTCTTATAAAGATCTAAAGAAGAAAGAATAAGCTTGTCTCATAGCATAAAATCTTAGGGGGAGAAACCTATTTCTCATATTACATATAAGAGGAGGAGTTGCAAATAAGAAAAAATAACAATTCAAGGGGAGAAACCCTTTGATACTGTTGTAGCCTTTACAACACCCTCCAAAAAACCCCCATTTAAAATTTTTTTTGGAGCCCCTTGAGCACAAAGAAAAGTTAAGTAAAGAGTCAGGAGGACTAAGTTGTTGAGTCGCAAATCTTAAAATTTGTGGAAAACCGCGACCCCGCGACCCTGAGGTCGCAAGGTTGCAAGGTCGCGAGGTCGCATCCCTCTCACATCACCTCGCCATGTGACCTTGCGACCTCATTTATGGCTCGCACGTGCGACCTTTTTATATATAGGAGGTCGCTAGGTCGCATTTCGCATATGCAGCGGATAGAAAAAATGCCTCTGACAGGTCGAATGGAGGGCGATTTTCCCGGGTAAGTTGCCGTTTTCCTCCTGCTATTTCCTTTTTTGATTATTCTTGCCTAATCCCTTCATTCCTCAGCCTTTAAATTGCCACTTGCCCTAGTCATTGTTTTCATTTATCACTTAGGGCTTTTCTTCTGATTCCAGCTTTCACCCTGCTTGCCCAACTCATCAAAGTTTCTCATCCAGCCTCTCATGGCTTGTACCCTACTCCAAAAGCTATCCCATGGCTCTGTCTGGACCCATTTAGCCCTGTGTTTTTCAAGTTAAAAGGGAAAAGCAACTTCACGCCGCGCGTGCCAAAACCCTGGCAAGCCCTAGCGTGACCCCGTGACGCCGCGACCTAGTCGCAAAGTTGCAAGATCACATTTCTACTATTTTTTTGTAATTTGCGACCCTGCGACCTAGTCACAAGGTCGCAAGGTCGCATTTCTGCCATATTCTCTCAACTTGCAACCCAGCGACCCCGCGACCTAGTCGCAAGGTCGCAAGGTCGCACCTTTTTTATTTTCTCACTACTTGCGACCCCACGACCCAGTAGGCCACTTATTCAGCTCTGCATGTGTCCCCAGTTGAAATAACTGATAAGCTGTAACTGGTTTTTTATCATCATGGCATATTTCTTATCCTGGGATTCTTTCATGAATATGACAGGTGAATTCGAAGCAGACTTGGAGTGTATACTTGTCCCCTCAGATTCAAGTGACATGGGACCTCCGGTATCTCAGAAAAAGGATAAGAGCCTGGCAGTGGAGGATGTATAGATGGACATGCCAATGTCCCCACCTCCGATCTAAAGAGATACACTATGCACATTTGCCAAAGGGGACAACATGTGCTGGTACCAAGTGTACCAAGAGTTCGCTAGAATAGAATTCCCAGAGGACCTCCCTGATCAGGAGATATACTTAAAGGTCAAAAGGTCTAAGCTACATCTCGTAGGTGCCCATCCAGCTATATTCCCATGCTCAGAGATGATAGATTAGATTATACATAAAACTGACCCGAATAATTTCGTAATCAGGGACAGCGAAGACAAAGCTTTCGCAACACTCAAAAGCTCAGACGCTCATGTTTATTACTCTTTTCCCGAGCGAGAAGAAAAATTCAGAGAGGAATGGGCTATTGCCCATGCAGTTCCTATAGTTGACACTATAAAGCAGTGGTGGGAGGAGCCTGAGAAATTTAAGGTCAAGAAGGACCAGGAATATCCAGTGGCGAGCCTTAGGAAAGTGTATAAGTTAGTGGCTGCCATGCTTTGCAGATTGTACGGGTGTCCTGATGCCACCACCTTTAACAACACATGGGAAACTCTCATGGAGTATGTCACAGTGCACGACACCCAATTCAACTGGGCTAGCATATTGATGAACTCCATGCATACAAACTTATCCTCGGCATTGGTACCAGATGAAGGAATGCCTTTTGAATTCTATATGGCTTCTTATTTGTTAGATGTTGTCTGTTCAGGGTTGCACTTTGAGGGATGGGTGCATAAATGGTATCCAAAACAAACCCATGCAATCCACTTACAAACCAAGGTGTTTTGGGATTCCAGGTATAAACAAGACATAGAGCCGATCTCCCAAGTGTTCATCCCCACTCTTTACAGGAAATTGTTCAGCCAAGGCACTCCTTGCATGTCTTGGCGGGCCATGGAGATGCTAGGTAAGGTGGCGCATTGGTTCCCCTTCGCCAAGTACACATTCATCCGAGTCTTTGGCTTGTTCAGGTCCCCACATGCTATGCCTAGAGTTGTCACAAACAAAATGCTCATGCAAGAGGTTTGCTTCCAAATGTATTCTGGTTTCTCCAGGGTCCTGTCCAGGGGTAAGAAGAAGCCATGGCCTACGCTGCCCCTCACTATCAGTGCTTACACAATCAAAGACTTCATAGAGGTAGAGGCAGAAGGAGAATAAATGAAAGGTTACCACCTCGTGGCATTAGAACACTGAACATATGACCCGGAAAGGATAGTTCCTGATCATTGCAAGCAGGCTAAGTTCAAATGTAACTACCAGCATGTGGAGCACCCGGGAGAAGATGAAAGAATAAACTGGTACAATGCAGACCGAAAACTTGCTCCGGGGGCAGACTCTGGCCAAGAAGACCCAGATGACCAAACCTTGGAAGACAGGAGCCGTGAATTAGGAGGCGCCTCTTCTTCTCTGGCTAAAAAGCCTCGAACCAGTACCTGGCATAGTACTTCTACCCAATAGAGAGAAATAGAAGCCCAAGCCTAGCAAGAAAGAGAGAAGAAGATGAAAGAAGAAGAAGATAAGCACAAGAAGAGCCTAAGGTCAGAGTAGAAGAAAAATCAGGCCGAGGAGGCCAGGAATGAAAAGGAGAGACAAGAGGTGGAGGCTGCAGCAGAACGGGAACTCAAGAAAGAGTTAGATAAAGTGGAAGTTGACCGCCAGAAGAAAGCAGAGCAAGCTGCAGCAGCTGAGTGTAAGAGGAAAGCCGAATTAGAAGCAGCGGCAAAAGTAGAGCTTAGGCAGAAGAGAGAACAGGAGAAGGCAGAAGCCGAACGCCTACGAAGAGAAGAGGAAGAAAAGAAAAAGAAAGAATAAGAGAATGAAATGCTAGAAGACATCGAGGTATTTCCCCTTGAGGTACCTCTAGTCAGTACACGAGCCACGCTCTCCGATGTCAGTTCTTCCCAGGGGCAAGAGGAGGAGGTATTCGATCTCACCAAGCTTACGTTTGATCAGTTCTCCTTCAAAATCTGACAGGAGAAAAGAAGATGCCTGGCGCAAAATCCTTCCGCCTCATCCACAGTCGCGACGGGAAAAGACATAGTCCTCGATACTAGGACTAATTCGGTGATGATAGCATCAGCTGGCACAGCCTTCTTTGCAGCCATAGAAGATAATGTGACCAGAATGAGTAGAGATATCGTCTCTCTACAAAACAGGCTACATGAAGCAGAGCAGTGGGAGAAAAGGGCAGAACAGGAAAAGATGGCACTGAGGGAGGAGGTTCAGCATCTCTGAAACAAAGCTCCCCTTGTAAATGAAGTTCTGCTTACCATTCAAAGGGAGTTCAACATATTAGAGGCTACCATGAGGCAAGTTTATGGGGAAATGTTTACCATAAAACAAACAGTCGTCTCATTGTTGAGAGCCCAGACGGAAACTAAGCAAAAGCACGAGCAGCTGAAGGAGGCCTCAGCTGCCTTGATAGAATGATGGACTGGACAGTGCGGTACCCCCAGGCTCCCGAACATTTGCCAAAGAAGGACTGGATTCACACGCAAGATACCAAAGTCCAAATCCATATGAAAATGTAGTCCAAGGATAAGCTATCCAAGGACTTAGACAAGGTAATGGCTGCATACGAACACCTGATCAGCGGCATCGATTCGATGCACATCCTGCACCACATTCCATAGCTGGGTGCATTGGACAAGGGGAAGACATGGGAGTGGGTGAATCAAGAGATCCAGTCATTTTGCAGCCCATTAAGCAAGATGCTACCACTCCCGATCTGGCAGCGTCACGAGAGAACCTGGGCTAGTTTCTTGTCACGCCAGTCTGGATCTACACCAAGCTCGCCTCTCTTTCCAACTTGATCTCGCAGAAGAAGGAAAATCTAGTCCCAAATGCCTTGGAGTGCATGCATCGGTTGAAAGAAGAGGTCCCTCTGGTTTCTCCCATAGCAGCAGAATATCAGACTTGGCAAAACTTCCTCAAAGGACAACAGATTGATGCTCCCGATCTCACAATTGCACGCACATCTTCATAATCTGGTGGCAATAGGTCAATGGTAGCATTTGGAAACAGGTCGTAGGTCACATTTCCCAGCCAGGTCACAAGGCAACCCAACAGTCAGGCATGCGAAGAGTCAGGAAGCCTAAAGGGAAAATTTTGATCTATAAAACTCCCTCCGGGGAAAATGTAAAGGATCTTTTTTTTTGGGACTCAAGAGCTATAGAGCATTGTATTGAAAGATAACACTCTTGTGCATATGAACCCCCCCCCCCCCCCCCCCCCCCCCCCATGAGTATTTCTTTATACAACAAAATATTTGCTACTGTGTCGCACTTTTAGTGGCATAATTTACGCATTATGGTTATCTGTACTTGTGTTAATGATGTTTAGTTCATTTTTATTTCTTAATGGATGTTAATGACTTTGCTTATTAGCATTTGTTTTATCTTTCACGAATGTAAAAGGGGCATCTCGCCATAAAGAATTTTTTCTTTTGTGGTTAGAACAGCCTACAAGCATAACCCCAATGATGTGTTGTTAAAAACACCTCCTTCGGCGTCTGTGCTTCATTATTTGTCTCGCTATGCATAGTGTTTTATACGTGTTTAACGCATCAATCATGTATCTTGTATCATTTGAATAAGTGTGTGTCCGTAGGTTCAATCGCATTCTTTTGAGACCAAAGGGAAGGTGACTTAAGTGGTAGCCGGACCCACACCCCAGACGGGATCCCTATTCCAAACGGTTCAAGGTCTAATTGGGACTTTCTACCGGGGAGATCCCCTACTGTTGGCCGGACAGATTTTCCCGTCAACAGATTTGGCACTAGAAGGAGGGCCTGAATGGCATCCTCCCAGCATACAAGAAACATTCCATAACAAAATCCCCATGGGGAGGTCATAAACGATGATACTACCCCTCCTCCTTTGGAAGATATTCCAGGTGAGGAGGTTCCTTATTATGAAATTACCAGAGAGCAGTTGAGAGCCTTGCGCCCAGCTGCCTGAAATCTCATCAGTGATTTGCGATATGCCCCCATCATGAATTTCTTGACCCATACTATGACCCCTGCTGAAAACATCACTCGTAATGGTGCTCTGGTGAGTTCCATACCCCAGTTGGTGAATCTCATGATTGAAGACCTTGCCACTGCTGTCCAGAGTAACAAACCGATTCCTGAGCTCCAAGTGGGTGAAGAGGAGGAATTTGGCATGACTGAACCCTTCCCTGAACCTCAGCCTAACCAAACCCAACAGAACAATGACCAAGTACCCCCCCCCCACCCCCCACCTCGGGGAAGCGATGGAAATGGAGGCCAAGGGAATGAAGGTGAGGGAATTAGAGCCTGCAGGAATGAAGGTGAGGTAAATAGAGCCTGCAGGAATGAAGGTGAGGGAAATAGAGCCCGTAGGAATGAAGGTGAGGGAAATAGAGCCTGTGGGAATGGAGGTAGAGGAGATAGAGGTCGCGGCCAAGGACACCGTGCCACCCACCGTCGCCCAAACCAAAACATGCCACTTGTCTACAATTGGGGATATCTCAGAGATATAGCCAACTGTGAGGGATACCAAGATGAACACTCTCGCCATGGTGGAGAAGCATCGACGTCAGGTACGGGGAGTGAATCTGAGTATGAGATCAGGCACCACCAGCATGCTAGGAGAGTGCAACCACTTGCCTGGATGTCCCAGTCCCCATTAGATCTTTTGGGCCCCCTCCACGACCTGCCTAGGCACCCTGAGAAGCATCTCCCCAAGTTTGATTCCGAGAAAGGCACCTTGGCCGAGGATCATATAAGCAGCTTCTATCTTTCTCTGCAAATCATGAGGGTTCAAACAGATGATGTTTCTTGCCGCCTGTTTCCGCACACTCTTGAAAACAAAGCGGACACCTGGTACCGCTCCCTCCCAAGTGCCTCCATTACGTCATGGGACCAGTTCCGTCGCGCATTCTTGCAGAAAATTTCAGAGGAAAAAACCCCTTCCATGCTCCTCACGGAGTTAAGCACCATTAAGTGCCATAAGAAAGAGAAGGTTAGAGACTTCAATCAGCGCTTTGCTACCATACTACAAAATTTTCCCCCCAACCTGGCGTTGGACGACTCTATTACCATAGACTACTATACAAAAGCTCTCCCTAGGGATATCTCCATCTTTGTAAAACGTGAAGCTCGTCCCACCCTTGCAGCAAACTACACAGTCGCCCTCACTGTACAAAGAGACATGCTTTCTATAGGAGCCATCAATCACGAGGGGAGAGACGACCACAAACCAATCGCTAAGAAAGGTCAGTCCTCCACAACCAAAACCGCGGATAAGGATAAGGATGCCTTTGACCTCGAGAGTATAGCAAAGACCATCAAGCTATTGAAAAATGAAGTCTCTGACCTGAAGAGAAAGGGTATAGAATCCACGACTAGCACCAAGGCACCTAAGCCCTTTTTCAGAAAGAGCAACCCCAACACCAGCCGACCATCGTCTAACCCGAACACTGTTCTCAACGTGGAAGAAATAGGAAAAGATAACTTCTATTCTTTCCACCAGGCTGCCCACTCTGAAAAAACATGCCCACAATGGATTGGCAGCATGACGGTAGTGGTGAATCAACTTCTGGATGGTCAAACCCCAGGGGATGCGGGGGAGGATGATTTTTCTGACCATGATGAAGATTTGCCCCCGGATGAAGAACCGGGGTCCTCCGTTCTTGCGTTTGACATAATCCGCGGGGAAAACAATCTTACCATTACTGATATCAACATGGCAGACAATCCTAAGGCCCAACTTGTGTGAAATTATAGCCTTAGGAGCAAAGGACCGGTCCCCGAAAAGTCCTTTGAGGAGAAGAAAAGGGTTTTCTTAAGGAAAAATCTTCCCCCGGGAAATGAACAACAAGTTGTTCCTAAGAAGCCCATGAATAACAACAGCCGACCAAATCAAAAGAGCAAGCTCCCGGTAGGGTCCTCCAAAACCACTACCGAGCCTTGTCCTCAATTTGATTCCAGTTATAACATTGTTGAGGACATGAAGAAAACCAGAGCCAACATCTCCCTCTACGAGCTTGCCTGCATCACAAATCAACGAGAACTCATTCTTAAAGCCTTCGCCAATACCTCAACTACTACGCCTGTAAGCAATACATCCGCGCAAGCCAGTTCGAGTGTTTAGTCTATTGTGAACGCCATCAATGCAAATTCCAGGGGATCTACTCCTCCCTTCCTCTTATCTTTTGATATTTTTAACTTCAACATCCATAACTGTCTAGATGACTCCGGTGCGTCCACAAACGTTATGCCCCTATCTGTTTGTAAGAAGCTGAACATCCGCCCGGAGAAAACTGATGCGAGGATCATCCAACTTGACAGATTGCAGGTACCAGCTGTAGGAGAATTGAATAACATCATCATCCGCCTTTCATCCAACTCTACAGTCCACCAATGCATTGACATTGTGGTTTTTGACATCCCTGAAGCCTACAGCCTATTACTTAGCAGAGACTGGTCCAACAAGCTGCAAGGGTATTTTTCCACCGACTGGTCCCACCTGTGGCTTCCTTACAAGGGCCGGAATAACCAAATCAGGGTCGAAAGCGAACCATAAATGAAATATACTGTGACTGATTTGGACGCTACTAACGAACCCATCAGTTTTGCCCAGGAGGAGCTTGGCATGTGCTTCTTGGAAGCCATTTTCGGATGTTACCATCCTCCTCAGTCTCCAGTAGACCTTGAGATCCAGTCTGAGCTAACACTCATCGCAGAAGACCAAGCCACTCCTGTCTCACACCAAACCGAAATCCTTCCCCAACATACAACCCCGAAGGAGCCAGAAAATGACGTGTGGACCTTGTACTATGACGGTTCCAAGACCCCAGATGGAGCTGGTGCGGGCTGCATCTTGCTAGACCCTCAGAAGAACAAGTTCTTGATTTCATGTTGGCTAGAGTTCCAGTGCACTAACAATACTGCTGAATATGAAGCTTTGATCCTCAGACTCAAGAAGGCACTGGATTTAAAGGTAATATGCTTACGGGTCATCGGAGACTCCGAGATTATTACTTGGCAGGTATGCAACATCATTCATTGTTTTTCTCTGCACTTAAAAGCTTATCAACAAGAGGTATGGCATCTTATTTCTGCTTTCGATGCGTTTGGAATCAAATCTGTTCTTAGAATGCATAATGCAGCAACTGATACTCTGGCTAATGCTGCTGCTAGATTTACCCCTTTGAGGGATGGATTTTCTATTGAAGTTTTATATAGACCCTCTGTGCCAGATAATATTACTAATTTACACGTTTTTGATGATGATCAACAGATATTGGAATTTATGCTCAACATTGAAGTATTCAAAGACGCGGCAATAGACGAGGGGAATCACGATCAAGATTTGCAGGAAGAGCATGATAAACGCAAGGAGAACCCCATGCCCAAGGGGATAGTATCACTCGAAAAGCTCTTTGATCTGCAAAGCCGATTCCGCGGGCCCCCAAATATCAAGGTACAAAGTTCCACCTTGGCACATCGGTAGGTGAACTTCGGATCAGATGATAACTCGAAGTTCATCAACCTTGGGAAAGACTGCACCGACCAGGAGACGCGGGCTTTCACCCAACTATTTCAAAAGCATCGAGACGTATTTGCTTGGACATATGATGATCTACGTACATACGATTCTCGGATTATTCAGCACGTGATACCCATGAAGGAAGGCGTGAAGCCTTTCCAACAGAAGCTCAGAAAGGTGCATCCTACTTTGGAACCGATGATTCTGAAAGAACTTAAGAAGCTTTTGGATGCATGCATCATCTTCAAAGCTTGCCACTCCACATGGGTGTCGAATTTGGTCCCTGTACGGAAGAAGTTTGGCGAGATCCACTTGTGCGTGGATTTCCGGAATTTAAATCGGGCCTCAAACAAAGATAATTATCCGGTGCCTCCAATGGAACAAATATTGCAAGCTGTGTCCAGATCCGAGATGTTCTCCTTGTTGGATGGATTCTCTGGCTACAACCAAGTGCTGGTAGTTGAGCCGGACAAAGTGAAAACTACCTTTCGAACCAAATGGGGAACTTTTGCGTTCAGACGCATGCCCTTTGGATTAATAAATGCGGGGGAAACCTTCCAATGGGCCATGGAAATAGCTTTCCGTGGTTTTATAGGGCAAAGCATGGTAGTCTATCTGGATGACATCACCGTGTTTTCAAAACACCGGGGCGATCATTTACGCCACCTCAAGCAAATTTTTGAAAGGTCCAGGAAGTACGAGATTTCACTCAACCCGAAGAAGAGTGTTTTCGCTATGGCAGAAGGGAATTTGCTAGGCCACATTATAACTAAGCAAGGAATTGTTGTAGATCTAGAGCAGGTGAAAGCCATTTCCGAGATTCCCCCCCTAGCAGTAAAAAAACTATGCAATCTTTCCTGGGGAAAATCAATTTTGTACATAAATTCATATCAGATTTCGCCCAGATAGTCAGGCCTTTGCAGGGGATGATCAAGAAGAATGCGATTTTCAAATGGAATCTGTCTGAGAAGGAGGCCTTCGACAAAATCAAGCAGGCTATAGCTGAAGCACGATCCCTCCAAAGTCCCGATTTTAGCAGAAGCTTTATCTTGTATACTTTCGCTTCAGATTCATCACTTGCAACAGTCCTCACGCAGAAAGACGACAACAATAATGAACGGCCTATATCCTTCATGAGTACTGGTTTACAAGGAGCTGAATTGAACTACCCTAAAATCGAAAAGCAAGCTTATGCAGTCTACAAAGCAGTCAAACATTTCAGGCCATACATTTTGAACAACCATGTCATGGTTTTCGTTCCCCACCCAGCTATCCGCTCACTGTTCGTGCAGCAGGAGCTCAGAGAAAGATGGGGCAACTGGGTGGCATGCCTGCAAGAGTATGACTTAGAGTTTAAACCAGCACACACTGTTAAAGGACAAGGACTATGCCAAATGGATGCGGAGGCTGCAAGCTCACATGGAGTCGAATAAGAGTGTTGGGAACAGGAAATCGACATGTATCAGAGTGACCACACACCTCAGCAGAGAAGCCCTTCTTGGTACTCTGAAATTTCAGGATATTTAGCCCATGGCATCCCGAACCCTGCTCTAACTGCATGGAAAAAACGCACAATAAGGCTCAAAGATGCCTCTTATCAGTTGATCCAGGATAAGCTTTTCAAGAAACATTATGATGGAGTTCTGTTATGCTGCTTGGAATATGATGAAGCACAGAAAATCTTGACCGAGCTGCACGACAGACCAGCTGGAGGGCATTTTACAGGCGATACCATCGCCCACAAGATAATGCGTGCAAGATACTATTGGCCAACCCTTTTCAGAGATGCGCATGCATATGTCCGGAAGTGCACTCAATGCCAGAAATTCACAAACCGGGAAGCACGGCTAGCTGGCCCCCTACTATCAGTAGCAGTGGAGGAACCTTTTCAATAGTGGGGTTTGGACATGATTGGCGAAATCATACCTCACTCTTCCAAGAAACATCGGTATATTCTTACTGCTACCGATTATTTCACCAGGTGGGTCGAAGCAACACCTTTATGCCAAATCAATGATCAAGAGGTAATAGAATTCGTCACTCATTCCATCATCACCAGGTTTGGCATTCCAACTTCCTTGGTTTTTGATAATGCAACTTACTTTTCATCTTTGAAATTGTATGATTTTGCTTTGGAAAATGGTATTGTGCTTAAACATTCTGCAAATTATTATCCCCAAGGAAATGGGTTAGTTGAGTCAGCTAATAAAAACCTTATCCACATCATTAAAAAGACTCTGTTGTCCCACCAGTGCAACTGGCACAACGCCCTTCACAACGCTCTTTGGGCCCACCGTGTCACGCCTAAATCCTCCCTAGGCACCTCCCCATATTTTCTCGTGTATGGAAAATAAGCAGTTCTTCCTCCCCATCTATCTCTCCCTGCCCTTCAGTTGTCCCAAGAATGTCATGGTACCCCATGCCCCACCTTGCAGACTCGGATCAACACCCTACTGAAGTTGGAGGAAGAAAGACAAAAAACCTGGGAAAAGTTCACCATCCACCAAAGCTGGATCAAGAGATGGTTCGATAAAAAATCCGCAGGGAGTAAAAAATTTGAAGTAGGAGACCTAGTCCTTAAATGGGATAAATCTCACAAACAAAAGGGAAAACATTCCAAGTTCCAAGCCCTATGGACAGGTCCCTTCCAGGTTAAAGAGAAATTGGGTTCCCACACATTTAGACTGCAAACTCTTGAGGGAAGAGTCGAGGTCCTCCCGGTAAACGGGCATGACCTCAAACATTACTTCACTTAGTAGCCCCAGAGGGCTGTACTACCCTTGTACCATAGTTTCCGCTTTTCTTCCATTTTGTCAAAAAAAAAAAAAAAAAATTATTATTGATTTTAAAATGGAAGGCCTTGTCGGAGCCACACATTCAACACACTGAGATAGGTTCTATGCCGATGGGAGGCCTTTCCTGAAAGACACGAAGGTGGTAAAATCTTGCTTGTAATTGGCACCAAAGGTAGCACATGACCTAGCTCAAGCCATCAAGCGTAGGAAGCCCACCTAACAAGTTTGAGAGGGTGTCTACAAAAAGAAAGTGCGATACAACGGCAACTAGATCAGAAGGGAACATAGTTACTCCGAGTTACGTTAGGACATCCAGGAAAAACCAAAGCCCTCATATCAGACCAGGAGCAACCTCTCTGCAAGTAAAGTAAGTCAGGATCCCTCATCCGCCCAGGAAAAAATTTCCCATCTCAAATAAGTGCCATGAGCACGTCTAAATAAGTGCCTCAGGCACATTTAAAATAAGTGCAATAGCACACTAATAAAGGGTAAAGGATTGAGAAAGGATTACTGCGCAGAGAGGTGATGTAACAACTCCGCTGGGGTACTGACCAGGCTCGCTGGCAGCAGAGCAACGTTCATGACTCCTAGGCAGTGACTCCGCCGGGACCGAGAGGTTTGCAGGCAGCGGAGCAACACGATGAGGACAAAATAATTGTACCGGACCCTGTAGCCGCCTGGATTTATCCAACCCTTTCGGTCCGGAAACCTGAAGAAATGAAGTTCGATTAACCAGCACCCAAACGAGCTAGCAGGCCAAGCAACCTCGCAAGGTGTCAAAGGCAAGTTAGTGTCGACCTTAAGGTAAAAAGAACAGCTAGTGAAGGCCCATCCCTCCCCCTCCAAGGCCAACCATCGGCAGAGACTCTAAGTTCGACCAGTGAATCGCCATTTGTTGTAGCCTCTACAACACCCTCCAAAAAACCCCCACTTTAAAATGTTTTTGGAGCCCCTTGAGCACAAAGAAAAGTTAAGTAAAGAATCGGGAGGACTAAGTCGCTGAGTCGCAAATCTTAAAATTTGTGGAAAATCGCGACCCCGTGACCCTGAGGGTGCAAAGTCGCAAGGTCACGAGGTCGCATGCCTCTCACATCACCTCGCCATGCGAACTTGAGACCTCATTTATGGCCCGCACGTGCGACCTTTTTATATATAGGAGGTCGCTAGGTCACATTTCACATATGTAGAGGATAGAAAAAATGCCTCTGATAGGTCGACTGAAGTGCGATTTTCCCAAGTAAGTTTCTGTTTTCCTCCTGTTGTTTCCTTTTTTGATTATTCTTGCCTAATCCCTGCATTCCTTAGCCTTTAAATTTCCCCTTGCCCTAGTCATTGTTTTCATTTATCACTTAGGGCTTTTCTTCTGATTCCAGCTTTCACCTTGCTTGCCCAACTCATCACAGTTTCTCATCCAGCCTCTCATGGCTTGTACCTTGCTCCAAAAGCTATCCCATGGCTATGTCTGGACCCATTTAGCCATTTTTTTTCCAAGTTAAAAGGGAAAAGCAACTTCACGCCGCACGAGCCAAAACCCCGGCAAGCCCTAGCGCAACCCCGCGACCTAGTCGCAAGGTCACATTTTCTCTGTTTTCATTCAACTTGTGACCCCGCGACCTCGTGACCTAGTCGCAAGGTCGCAAGATCGAATTTTCGATATTTTTTCGTAATTTGCGACCCCACGACCCCACGATCTAGTCACAAGGTTGCAAGGTCACATTTCTGCCGTATTCTCTCAACTTGTGACCCAGCGACCCCGCGACCTAGTCGCAAGGTCGCAAGGTTGCACCTTTTTCATTTTCTCACAACTTGTGACCCCGCGACCCAGTGGGCCACTTATTCAGCTCTGCCTGTGTCCCCAGTTGAAATAACTGATAAGCTATAATTGGTTTTGTATCATCATGGCATCTTTCTTATCTTGGGTTTCTTTCATGAATATGACAGGTGAATTCGAAGCAGACTTGGAGTGTATACCTGTCCCCTCAGATTCAAGCGACATGGGACCTCCGGTATCTCAGAAAAAGGATAAGATCCCGACAATGGAGGATGTAGAGATGGACATGCCAATGTCCCCACCTCCAATATACAGAGATACACTATGCACATTTGCCAAAGGGGACAGCATGCGCCGGTACCAAGTGTACCAAGAGTTCGCTAGAACAGAATTCCCAGAGGACCTCCCTGATCGAGAGATATACTTAAAGGTCAAAAGGTATAAGCTACATCTTGCAGGTGCCCATCCGGCTATATTCCCATGCCCGGAGATGATAGATTGGATTATACAGAAAACTGACCCGAAGAAGTTTGTAATCAGGGACAGCGAAGGCAAAGCTTTCACAACACTCAAAGGCTCATACGCTCATGTTTATTACTCTTTGCCTGAGTGAGAAGAAGAATTCACAGAGGAATGGGCTATCGCCCATGTAGTTCCTATAGTTGACACTATAAAACAGTGGTGGGAGGAGCCTGAGAAATTTAAGGTCAAGAAGGACCAGGAATATCCAGTGGCGAGCCTTAGGAAAGTGTATAAGTTAGTGGCTGCCATGCTTTGTAGATTTTACGGGCGTCCTGATGCCACCACCTTCAACGGTGCATGGGCAACTCTCATGGAGTATGTCACAGCGCACGGCACCCTATTCAACTGGGCTAGCATATTGATTACCTCCATGCATACAAACTTATCCTCGGAATTGGTACCAGATGAAGGAATACCTTCTGAATTATATATGGCTTCTTATTTTTTGGATGCTGTCTGTTCAAGGTTGCACTTTGAGGGATGGGTGCATAACTGGGATCCAAAACAGACCCGTGCAATCCACTTACAAACCAATTTGTTTTGGGATTCCAGGTATAAACAAGACATAGAGCCAATCTCCCAAGTGTTCATCCCCGCTCTTTATAGGAAATTGTTCGGCCAAGACGCTCCTTGCATGTCTTGGCGGGCCATGGAGATGCTAGGAAAGGTGGCGCATTGTTTCCCCTTCTCCGAGTACACATTCATCCGAGTCTTTGGATCGTTCAAGGCCCCACATGCTATGCCTAGATTTGTCAAAGATAAAATGCTCATGCAAGAGGTTTTCTTCCAGATGTCTTCCGGTTTCTCCAGGGTTCTGTCCAGGGGTAAGAAGAAGCTGTGGCCTACGTTGCCCCTCACTATCGGTGCTTACACAATCAAAGAATTCAGAGAGGTAGAGGTAGAAGCAGAAGAAATGAAAAGTTACCACCTCGAGGCATTATAACACCAGACATATGACCCGGAAAGGATAGTTCCTGATCATTGCAAGCGGGCTAAGTTCAAATGGAACTACCAGCACGTGGAGCGCCCGGGAGAAGATGAAAGAAAAAAATGGTACAATGCAGACCGAAAACTTGCTCTGGGGGCAGAATCTGGCCAAGAAGACCTAGATGACCAAACCTTGGATGACAGGAGCCGTGAATTAGGAGGCGCCTCTTCTTCTTTGGCTAAAAAGCCTCGAACCAATACCAGGCATAGTACTTCTACCCAACAGAGAGAAATAGAAGCCCAAGCCCAGCAATAAAGAGAGAAGAAGATGAAAGAAGAAGAAGATAAGCGCAAGAAGAGCCTAAGGTCAGAGCAGAAGAAAAAGCAGGCCGAGGAGGGCAGGAATGAAAAGGAGAGACAAGAGGTGGAGGCTGCAGCAGAACGGGAACTCAAGAAAGAGTTAGATAAAGTGGAAGCTGACCGCCAAAAGAAAGAAAAGCGAGCTGCTGCAGCTGAGTGTAAGAGGAAAGCTGAATTAGAAGCAGCGGCAGAAGCAGAGCTCAGGCGGATGAGAGAATAGGAAAAGGCAGAAGCCGAACGCCTACGAAGAGAAGAGGAAGAAAAGAAAAAGAAAGAAGAAGAATATGAAATGCTAGAAGACATCGAGGTATCTCCCATTGAGGTACCTCTAGTCAGTACACGAGCCACACTCTCCGACGTTAGTTCTTCCCAGGGGCAAGAGGAGGAGGTATTCGATCTCACCAGGCTCACGTTCGATCAGTTCTCCTTCAAAATCCGACAAGAGAAAAGAAGATGCCTAGCGCAAAATCCTTCCGCCTCATCCACAGTCGTGATGGGAAAAGACATAGTCCTTGATACTAAGACTAATTCGGTGATGATACCATCGGCTGGCACAGCCTTCACTGCGACCACAGAAGAGAATGTGACCAGAATGATTAGAGAGATCGTCTCTCTACAAAACAGGCTACATGAAGCAGAGCAGTGGGAGAAAAGGGCAGAACAAGAAAAGACGGCACTGAGGGAGGAGGTTCAACAGCTCCAAAACAAAGCTCCCCTTGTCAATGAAGTTCCACTTACCATTCAAAGGGAGTTCGACATATTAGAGGCTACCATGAGGCAATTTTATGGGGAAATGTTTACCATAAAACAAACAGTCGCCCCATTCTTGAGAGCCCAGACGGAAACTAAGCAAAAGCATGAGCAGCTGAAGGAGACCTCAACTGCCTTGACAGAATGATGGACTGGACAGTGCAGTACCCCCAGGCTTCCGAAAATTTGCCGAAGAAGGACTGGATTCACATGCAAGATACCAAAGTCCAAATCCGTATGAAAATGCAGTCCAAGGATAAGCTATCCAAGGACTTAGACAAGGTAATGGCTGCATATGAACACTTGATCAGCGACATCGATTCGATGCACATCTTGCACCACATTCCATCGCTGGGTGCATTGGACGAGGGGAAGACATGGGAGCAGGCGAATCAAGAGATCCAGTCATTTTTGCAGCCCATTAAGCAAGCTGTTGCCACTCCCGATCTGGCAGCGTCACGAGAGAACCTGGGCTAGTTTCTTGTCACACCAGTCTGGATCTACACCAAGCTCGCGCCTCTTTGCAACTTGATCTCGCAGAAGAAGGAAACTCTAGTCCCAAACGCCTTGGAGTGCATGCATCAGTTGAAAGAAGAGGTCCCTCTGGTTTCTCCCATAGCAGCAGAATATCAAACTTGGAAAAACTTCCTCAAAGGACAATAGATTGATGCTCCCGATCTCACAATTGCACGCACATCTTCATAATCTGGTGGCAGTAGGTCGATGGTAGCATTTGGAAACAGGTCGCAGGTCGCATTGCCCAGCCAGGTCGCAGGTCGCATTGCCTAGCTAGGTCACAGGTCGCAGTTCCATTCCAGGTCGCAAGGCAACCCAACAGTCAGGCATGTAAAGAGTCAGGAAGCCCAAAGGGAAAATTTTGATCTATAAAACTCCCTCTGGGGAAAATGTAAAGGATCTTTTTTTTGGGACTCAAGAGCTATAGAGCATTGTATTGAAATATAACACTCTTGTGCATATGAATACAGATACTTATTTAAACTCCTTTTGGACCTGATGTGTTTTGCTGTGCGAACACTATGAGTATTTCTTATACAGTTTCGAAAATATTTTGGTTAACGAAGCTGCACTTTTAGTGGCATAATTTACGCATTATGGTTATCTGTACTTGTGTTAATGATGTTTAGTTCATTTTGCTTTCTTAATGGATGTTAATGACTTTGCTTATTAGCATTTGTTTTATCTTTCACGAATGTAAAATGGGCATCTCGCCATAAAGAATTGTTTCTTTTCTGGTTAGAATAGCCTACAAGCATAACCCCAATGTATTGTTAACAACACCTCCTTCGGCATCTCTGCTTCATTATTTGTCTCGCTACGCATAGTGTTTTATATGTATTTAACGCATCAATCATGTATCTTGTATCATTTGAATAAGTGTGTGTCCGCAGGTTCAATCGCGTTCTTTTGAGACCAAAGGGAAGGTGACTTAAGTGATAGCCGGACCCACACCCCGGATGGGATCCCTATTCCAAACGGTTCAAGGTCTAATTGGGAATTTCTACCGGGGAGATCCCTTACTGTTGGCCGGACAGATTTTCCAGTCAACAGATACCAAAGAGGATAAGGTGCGAAAAATAAATTGAATTCATCACAACTTCGTGGGGAGTAATATCTTACTCTTGATTTATGAAAAGAGGGAGAAATTGCAGTTAAATGGAAACTTGAAAACGGTGACAGCTTTTGAATTTAGAAAAGGAGAAGTTAATGATAGGGGGAATTTAAGTCGTAGGAAAATAATAAACTGCAAACAAGAGAGAAGTTGCAGAAAGGGGGAGTAGAACTTTTGCTACTGACATCACAGAATAAGAAATCAAAACAAAGAGGAAAAATTCCAACAAGTATTAGTCTCAAAAGGATTATAACTTTTAACATTGTTACCGATCAAATAGGTAACCTGACCTCAAAACGGGAACTCTAGCCCAAAAAGTCTCAAAAAACATGAAAAAACACCCCAAAAACAAAAAGTGTGTCTTCCAGAACGCACTTGGTTTTTTTTTAAGGTCAAATTTCAACATTTTCTAAAATTATGCTAAAAACAAAATTGTTTGTTGAAAAAAGGATTGAAAAAACACCCTCAAAACAAAACCAGTTGATGCTGGAATAACAAAAAAAAAATTGTGTCATAATTTTGACACTTGTAATAATGGAATTAAAGACAACATATTAGGACATTTTTTAAAATCGTAAATTTCTAACATTTTTGATAGATGATGTTAAAGATAAACAAATACATGTCTAAAGGGCTTATCATTTCGAACAATTTTCATCCATGTTGTTAAACATAAAATATCTTGACTTTAAACAACCCCAAAATTGTAATTATTGTCAACCATAACCTTAAAGATAAAATTTGGTAGCGCATAAAAACCTTAATGACAAGTTGTAAATCTAAAGTTTTTCAATCTTAAGTGTTCAACATACTTAAACAATGAAATTATGGAGAAATTATAAGACTTAACAATTTAAAAAAATGAACAAGTAAATGAAAAAATTATCATTGAACAGAAACAAGTAAGAGTAATTTTAATTTTAAAAGATAAAAACTTATCTTTTTTCAAATCTTAGCATAAGACAAATTTAAATATAATTTCAACCAAAACCTAAAAATCAAGCATCAAAACAAAGTGTTCTGTTTCAATGACGCATATAATTATTAAAACTTTTAAAAGTATCTTATACCAAATGGTAACAATACATAACATCATGGTAATATCACTGCATAATCTAAAAATTCAACATTAGTTTCTATTTTCTATTTTACTTATAATTAAAATATCAACATTGGTACATTGAATATAACATAAATTATTTTTGTAATTCATTGTTACATTGTCGATATTCTAAATAAATGAATTTTTCATAATTAAAACATATAATCCAACAAACATAGAAATGTCTCAGAACTTCATGAAAAATGAGATGGAAGTCAAAATTTTTATTTCAAGTTACCATGCAAACATCAATTACATAAAAGTGTCTTAGATAGTTATTCAAAATCAGCCATAGGTTATGACACACCATCATAATCTACATCTTCAGATGAATGGCTCGATGCAGATGAAGATGATCCATATTCTTCTCTTTCATCAACTAGTGCTCCATCTGAGTCAACATGCATGCCCACCATTTTAGAGTTCAAAAGTCTTGTAGATCTACTTCTACATTCTGCAGAGTCTCATTTCAATAGTAATTGTTCTTGTAGCAATTTCTTCAAAATATTTATGTTCTGCAACCGAAGAGTTCCTCTCTTTGTCAAATTGAAGTCATACACAAGTATGTCAACATCCTCCAATTTTAAGACATCTGTGCGGCGACGATTTATATTTGTGCCCTTTTTTTTTCTCTTTCTGCCAATTCTTTTTTCCACTACCATCTCTGGCTTGTACACACCATTGAAAGGGTGGGTACCATGTGCCACCACCACATCAGTCACCAGAATTTTCATTTTCTATTAATGACTTTTTAGGTCTCTTGGCAATCTGTATTTATTATGTTGTAAGTGGATCTTCATTCATTAACATCAAGGAGACGATGGGTATCTCCTTCCAGATCCCGCACGAACTCCCCGTAAAGGTCTTCCATGGCTTCACGTTGTGCACGTGATCTTCTAGAACCAATATAGATTTCTCTTTCCTCTACCTGTGGGGAATTAATAATAGCTTGAGGCTGTTGTTGTTCAACATTGTGTGTTTCCTAATGTTCATGTTCATTTGGCATATTTTGTGGCAAAAAAAAAGGAGTCTTCAAAAGCGTATCCCCATTTACTGATCTTGAAATCATATCACTTTGATTACTGAAAAAAGACTCCCACCAAACTGAATCAACAACATCGAAATATTCATATGTATCTCTAATACATATTTTAATTTCCTCCAGACATTCAGAATAATTTATGTCTCTCTTCTGCCTTCGTGCATTATGGAGTTCGGAAACTGACTGCAATAACAATATCTTTGATGAAAACATTGGACGCTCTGGAATGAACTTCAAAAATGCTAAACTTGATGATGGTCCCCATTCTTCAATAGTTGAATACTTCTTGCCCCATATAAGTGTTATCCCATCAATTTTTTTGATACGAAATTGATGCTGGAAGCTAATGTCGTTAAGTTTTTCAATGCATTTCTCCTCACCATGCGATCCAAAAATAAACCTTCGCATGTCAATAGTTTCTTCCAACACATGAAAAACAGGCTCTGGAATGTACTATTTCTTAATACATTCAATTAATGATGGCAGGCTCCCAACACCTTTCCTCCTCAATGTTACTGAAAAACGACTGAACATTTGATCAATATGATCATGAGTATGCCCAACAAGAAGAAAACCAACCTTTATCTTTTTAAAAATCCCCAATTCAACAAGCATGTTTAGATACCCAAAAAGAACTTGATTTTTGTTCTCACGACTTGTGTTGTCTAATTGTAAATACAAAACTTTAGGAAGAATCCCAGACCAATGAGTAACCACATCATGGATTATAGTTATGGTCATATTTGCATCATTGTGAATATTTGGAGTTGTGAAGAAAACTCTTGGAAACATCTTCTCATTAAATACCATACAACCAACCAAGTGAAACTGAATGAAATTTTCCTCCTATAATTTTTTTGGCGTGCAGACAAAATGTGGAAGAAGTGTTTTCTTTTGGTCCATACCATCAATTATCAATCCCAGAAATTTATTTGGATGATCGTAACACTTCTTTCGATGTTTATACAACTGTTGTCTTTCACTTGTTTGCTGATTGTGATGGTCTTCAAGTTCTTTGACAATGGAATCTGTACATAAAATAAAGGAAACATATGAATAAATATATTTTCATAGTTGATAAGTATCAAATTTTAAAAAACAATGTTTTGAACACATACCTCTTTCTGCCCCTTGACATTTATCTCTTTTTTCTTTAAGAGAAGCACATGTGCTGCAAATCCCCATCCTTGTTTTCTTAGGAATACGAACATTGTTGAATTCAGTTTTCCATATCCTTGTAAAGTGAATATGTAATAAAATTACCAATTCCTTCAACAGCTTCTGCATAATCTTTGTATAACATGAATATTTCTTGTCTCAAGAAATTATCTGGAATATGTATTGTGTCTTTATTTGGCATACACTCTCCATGATTTGAAAAGAAGTCTTTCATCCATGTCTTAGCAGTATTTGCAAACGGCCCCACCTCCCGTTTATAACGTGCTTCTGAATAATATGTGGGATCCCTTTCCAATCTATCCTGGATTCTTGACAAATGACAATTACCAATTGAATACAACATTTTGAACGCTTTTCTGCAAAGCAATACATTCCCAATATGATAATCATAACCTGCTAGTGTAGATTGCATGCAACCCACTAAATATGAATTTTGCATGCTTTTATTCATTGACATATATGTTTTCCTTTTCTTCAAAGCAAAGTTGAAATCCATATTTTTCAAGCAATCCCTTCGACAACATGCACTTGAAATCAAATGAACGACAGAACTTTTTGTCGTGAGATATTTTGTCCTCGCCCTTGTATAACTGGAATGCCTTGGATTGATATGAAAAGGTCTACTCCTACTCCTAGTTGCAATATTTTCTTGCAACGGCTTCATCATTCCATCATCCTTTGTAAAATTAGTTTCATCACCATTAGGAGGAATATTATCCCCACTATCATCATCCTCAACATAGTTAAGAAATTCATCAACATCATTGCGTGGAAAATTTTCTTTACCATCATCAGTTGAAGAAAACATTTCACAAGAATCATCGACACTTTTGTAACCCTGACTCAAAAGAAATTTTTCACCATCTTGACCCATGCTTTCAAATTATTCCCTGGGAGGATTCAATTCTTCATCGCCATGAGTGCCTTTGAAATGGTCACTTGGAGAAAATGCAATATTCAGATCTGTGCCTCTAAAATTATCATTTGCAAGAAACTCTTCATCCTCCCCTTCCTTAGTGGTGCTCTCATAATCCTTGGGATTAGGCATAAGTGGAAGCTTTGAATTTGTATTCACTATAATTTCTTCATCCTGCCCCTCCCCTTCCTCACTGAAGCTCTCATAATCGTTAGGATTAGGAATAAGTGAATGCCTTGAATCTATATTTATTGGAAATTATTCATCCCCCCCTTCATTAGTGGTTAAATTATAATCGTTATGATTAGGATGAAGTGAAAATTTTAGCTTTGGAAAATCATCCCCATCTTCATCAGTGGTGCTGGCATAATCCTTAGGATTAGGACGAAGTGGATATTTTGACGCTGCAAATTCTTCATTCCCCTCTTCCTCAGTGGTGTTGACATAATCCTTAGGATTAGGACGAAGTGCATATTTTGACTTTGCAAATTCTTCATTCCCCTCTTCATTTGTGGTGCTGACATAATCCTTAGGATTAAGACGAAGTGGAAATTTTGACTTTGGAATTTTTTCGTCCCCCTCTTCATCAGTGGTGCTTGCATAATCCTTAGGATTAGGACGGAGTGGAAATTTTGACGTTGTAAATTTTTCATTTCCCTCTTCATCAGTGGTGCTAGCATAATCCTTAGGATTGGGACGAAGTGGATGTTTTGAATCTAAAACATTATCATTCCCCTCTTCATCAGTGGTGCTCGCATAATCCTTACGATTAGGACAAATTTGATATTTTGACTCTGGAAATTTTACATCCCCCTTTTCATCAGTGGTGCTGGCATACTCCTCAGGATTAGGAAAAAGTGGATATTTTGACTCTACAGATTCTTCATTACCCTCTTCATTTGTTGTTCTCACATAATCCTTAGGCTTAAGTTGAAGTGGATATTCTTCATCTCCCTCTTCATCAATGGTGTCCTCATAATCCTTGGGATTAGGACGAAGTGAAACTTTTGATTCTGGAATTTCTTCATCATGCCCTTCATCACTGTTGCTTTCATAATCCTTAGGATTAAGAGTAAGTGGTATAACTGGCGCTCGATTTACATAAATTTCATTTTGCTGCACCTCATCAATTTTGTTCTCATCATCTTTAGGATAACGACCAAGTCGATTTTTTGACTCTCTATTCATGGTGAACGAACTCCCGTTATATTCATCACTCTAAATAGAGTTGTTGCGTGACGAAGATGTTGATGTTGTAGAAAGAAAAACTTCGCTATCAGAAGAAACCATGGCTTTCAACAAGAATAGGTTGAATGATACAAATTCCTCTCCCACTTACAATATATAGCTTAAAGACTGAAAATTTCCCTCCAAATTTTCCCTCCAAAAAAATTCGCAAAAAAATTTCCCTCCAAATTTTCCTTCCAAAAAATTTCGCGAAAAACTTTCCCTTCAAAATTTTCATTTCATATATTTGGTACAAATATTAATCAAAAAATGTATTTAACATTTTTTTTAATAAACTGTTTATGTTGAAATATTTTACCGATATTTATATTCAAAATATCCACAAAATATTTCTATCATGGATGCCTTCCAAACTAAAATAATGTTTTTATTTGAATGATTTAATATTGACTAGATGTAAGTATTAACTATAATATTACTATAATACCTACATGCAAATATTAACTATTTTAACTATAATGACTACATGTAAATATTTTAAATTTTAAATTTTAAACTTATGTTATATTCATCTAAAATATATTTCAAAATTTATTAATAAACTGTTGGTCTTCAAATATTTCACCATACTTTCTATTCAAAATATCCACAAAATATTCCTTTCATGCATGTCTTTGAAACTAAAATAATTTTTTTATTTGAATGGTTTAAGATTGACTACATGTAAATATTTACAAAAATAACAAAATGTAAATATTAACTATATAATTAACTACATGTACATATTTTAGATTTTAAAATTTAATCCCATGATTTTAAACATTGATTACATGTAAATATTAACTATGATAATTAAATGCAAATATTAACTATTTTATCTATAATATTAAATATAATTAACTACATGTAAGTATTTCATATTTTAATTTTTAATCTGAGATTATATTTGAATTATTCAACATTTAGTACATGTAAATATTAAATAAAATATTAATTATGATAACTACATGCAAATAATAAGTATTTTAACTATAGTATGAACTATAATAAATTAAATGTAAATATTTTAAATTTGAAATTTTAATCCCACATTCATTAAACAGTAAATCAATCAGACAATATACGATATTTAAAAGGAATGATTGTTTTTATTCATCACATCACATCAAGTTTTCTGGTATTTGTTAGAGCAAATTTATGGAGGTGTTGCGTTGGCATTGGTAACTTCGTGGAGGCATTGCATTGGCATTGGAAGCTTTGTGTCGCTATTGGTAATTTTGTGGAGGTGTTGCATTGGCATTGGTAACTTCGTGAAGGCATTGCATTGGCATTGGAGGCATTGTGTTGCTATTCGTAATTTTGTGGAGGCGTTGTGTTGGCATTGGTGATAGCAGCTTTTTGCATTTCAAAGGTTAGTTTTCCTTCTATTCTGTCAATTTAAAGACGATTTTGGGGAAAATTTGTTTTTCTATAGTTTTTTTGTGTCCAAAAATTACTTTTTTAAGGTTTTTAGGTTCAAAAACCTTGATTTTTTAATATTTTTTTAGTGAAGAAAATGCAAAAAAAACTGATTTTTTAAAGGTTTTAAGAACAAAAATTTAGATTTTTTTTATTTTTTAAGACTTATAGGTTCATTTAGACAGAAAAATCCATAAAACAACCATGCACATAAAAAAAAAGTAATATTATAACATTTTTTATTTGTTTTTTTTTTTTTTATCATAAATATATCAGTGATTTCATTATTTAAATTTCTTTTTTTTTTGAATTTTTTTATTTTATATTCTTTTTTATTTTATTTTATTTTATTTTAAATCTTTGTTTTATTCTTTTTAATTTTAAATCTTTAATTTTTTTTTCTTTATTATTTTGTTATATATATAGTATTGTGATATAGTTTTTTTTTTTTTTAAATTTATTATATATTTAAAATCCAAACATTATTGTGAATTAATAAATTGTTTTTTTTTTATTTGTTATATTTTGATATTTTTAACATTTTTTTTATTAATAAATAATGTTTTAATAATTATATTATATAAAAAACAATTAAAAAACAAAATAAAAATTAAAAAATTAAAAAATAAAAAATAAAATAAAATAAAAATCGCGTGCGGCCCGCTCGTTGGGCGTCGGGGGCCGGCCGAGCGGCACCACGGGGGCGGCCCATCCTGCCTCCCGGCCCCGCCTTGGCCAAGGGCCGATTCCCAATGGGCGGGCCGCGCCGCTATTCAGCGTTAAATTTTTTTTTTTAATTCTTTTTAATTTTTTTAAAAGTTTTTTTTTTTTTTTTTTTTTTAATTTTGTTTTTTAAATTGTTTTTTTTTAATTTTTTTTAACAATTTTTTTTTTTTTTTTTTTTAATAATTTGTTTTAAGAAAACATTTTTTAATTTTATTTTGTTCTTTAAATTTTTTTTTTTTAATAAAACAATTAAAAGTTAATAGAAACATTGTTATATATAAATATAAAAAAAAATTGTTATATAATATAATAAAAACATTGTTAAATAATAATTGTTAAAAATTTCAAAATATAACAATATATATATATATATTAAACAACAATTATGTTTTGTTTTTAAACATTATATAATTAAAAAAAAAATACAATATAATAAATTTAAAAAAAAAAACATTTGTTTTAATATAACATTATAAATTAATTAAAAAAAACTATATAACAATACAATTAAAAAAATAAAAAATTATATAATATTATAACATTTGTTATAAATAGTTAGTAACTTTTTTGTTTTTTTTTAAATATTAAACAAAAACTGAAGTTTGAAAATACTAGTTTATTTTTTTTAAATTATTTTATACAATTTAAACACATTTTTAAATTTTTTATAAAATGTATTCAAAACATATTATATATATATATATATGATTTATAATATGAAAATTTTTATAGTTAATTTTACTGCTTTAATTTCAAACTATTTAGTTTTAGAAATAAATTTTGTTTATTAAATTTATTTTATCCACAATATTTTTCCATTAACTAATATATATATATTTATCAAGAAAATGGTATCAAAAAAGATTTCTGTGAATGTTTCTGCACCTAGGGCAGCAACTCCTAAATCTACGGCAGTAGCTCCCAAATCTACAGCTGCAGCTCGACGCACTATGGATACAACTCCCAAATCTAAAGTTGCAGCTGGACGCACTATGGACACTGTTGGACGCAATAAGGAAATTGTTGCACACACTAATAAAAGTCAAGCAAGTGGGGCACCAGGTTCATTAAAGCTTATTTCTGATTGGAAGAACGCCGAGGAAATAGATAAAACCGATTTCTCATGGTATCTTGAAGACAGTGAAATGGAGGCCGATATACACATCTATCTGATTTGTGGTATGATTGACTTAAATGAGCCATATGATGTGATGGGTAGAGTACGAGACATATGTATGGTCCCGAATACAAACACTATTTATGTTCTTGCAAGGAAGGCTCAGAAACGTGAGAAGGTTAGATATCGTCTATCAATCGTCAAGTACGACACAGATGAAATAACTTCAAAATTTTCTGAAGAAATAGCAAGCAACATTGCAAATAAAATTGTAAGTATGCTTATTTTTATTTCCTCTATGCATTATTGTAAGGATGATTCAATTTTTTATAAATTATTGATCATTGACATGTTTTATTTTGTTTCATAGGATTTTGTTCTGAGTCTTTCAAACACGTTTGATGGTATTTATATGTTGGTGCCAAATGTTATGGATGTGATCAAAACTTTCCACAAAGACAAATCAGAGGAAAGGAGATTGAAGCAAAGAGCAATAGCTCGTGACACTGCAACAGTACAAAGAGGGGATCAACCAAGAGTCACTAAGGTGGGTCAATCTAGTAAACTTAAACATGTTTCTTTTGAAGGTGTCGAACATGAAAAAGAAAATTATTATAGAATTAGTGAGGAGGAGATGAGAACTATTGTGCAAAAGGAGAAAACAGATCGGACACCAAAAAGAAAAATTGCCAAAGATCTCTCTCTTGTACCTCATGAAGGAGAGCTTGTTTATAAAAAAACTGATATGTTATCCAATAAGACTAGGAAATCAAATATTGGTGAACCTGTAAAGGTCGTGAGCAACAGTGAAGAACAAATTGAAAGCTCTTACGGAAGCAGAGAAATCATAACACCAGGTGCTGAGTTAGAGGATGGCATTATTAAAACAAAACAAAATGCTATTCGACAAGATTTGAGGAAGAATAAATTAATTCTTGGTGGCCAAACATTTGAGCTTAATGTTAACCAATTTTATGGCCCAGATGAAGGACAATCTCAATATCAAATTAGAAAGGCCCATCACATACATGCACATAATCTGAAAACATTGTTCAGGTTCAATCCATATGCGCATGTGGTGGATTATGTGGTTCTTGTCGATCCATGTCAGGTTCCCAACAAACAAGCATTTGACAAGACAAAATGTTTTGACTATAAATGTTATGTAATTGGAGGGAACCATTCAATAGAGGCTAAGAGACAATTGATTGCAGAATATACCAATAACTATCTTTTTCAAACAGTGAAATGCATCATTTACGCTGGCTTAACAAAAATGGAATCAAAGTTATTGGCATGGGATCATAATGCAGATAATGAGTACAGAATGAAAATGAATTTCATCCAAAGGGTCAGATTTATTCATAATGAATTCATAGAAAAATGTGGTGGGGATAAGACACAAGTTAGTGTAGCATTTCGAAAGGAATGTTTAATGGAAACAGGTTATCAAATTGATGAAAAAAAGAAAAAGATGGAAAATTGAATACAAATCTCTTCAGAGGCACAGATAACATTTTTCAGTTGGCATTTAGAACTGGGGAGGTATGGGATTTGATTGATGACATTTTTGATCAATGGGAGAATATTTCCATAAAAAATCAGAAAGTTAAAAAGAGTAAACCCATAATATGTACCAACAGTAAGGGGGGTCCTGAAATGAAGCAGCTTCCAGAGGATATGACTATTACACCTTGGAGAACAATGCAAGGTGTGAAGGATGATAAATTAGTCAAATCAGTATTAGCCCGTGTGAAGTCCGGTGAATTAGCAATGGAAGAAATGTGTGTAGAATTTCAAAAGTAAGTTTCTTGAATTATTTCTTTCATTATAATTTTCTTTTAAATAAAACATAATAATGTTGGTAGAATTTGTTATACATGTCAATATATTAATGTTTTTAACTTGATTTATTCAGTCAGAAAATTTTTATGAAAATACAAGAACACATGGTTAAAATGTTGAATGAAGATAGTTGGGATGATGTTGTACGCAACTACTCAGAAGCAAGTTCTACATCAACACTAAAAGAGTTTTATATTGCATTCAATAAGGTATGTTGATTTATAAATTTATTTTATTCATATTTTAACTATTTTTATTTTATTACTTATATATATATATATATATATGTCATTAAAGATGTCGAAGAAGGATGGAAATGGAGTACCAGATACTTTCAAAAGCTTTATTGAAAAATTTAAGATGGAGAATATGAGAAGGAAGCGTCTTATGAATGTTGAACTAGATCCTACTCTTAATCATTACATTTGGAATGGGCTCGACAGTGTCCAATATCAAATAATACAAGGTGACTGTGAAGACATTGCATCATTAATACCTAAAAGGGAATATGGCCTAGTTATTGCAGATATTCCTCATGGTTTCAATTTCCCAGACATTGAATATGATAGAGAACCATATACTTATCAAGCTTTTAGTAAAGTGGTTACGGGTTTTCAAGAAGTGACAACATCACCACTTTGGAGATTTGTGACATTTCATTCAGACACATAGTTTCCAATGTTATTAACAAGCTTCAAGGGTAAAGCAAACTCAAGGATGCAACTTACATGGTAAGATTTTGAAATTGTATGTTTGATTCCTCCTAAAAAATTTTATTCATGTAAAATTTAATTGAACTTTTACCATGTTATGTTACAGGCAAAAGTCAAATATTGTTTCTTCCGAAGATCAGCCTATTCTAAATGATTGTGAGTTCATCCATGTTGAATGTTGGACAAAAGACGATAGCTATAAGCATATTATTATGAATCGAGTAGATGGGAAGAGTCATAGTCAAGTATTGGTTTATGACGCAGTGGTAAGAAAACTAACATATGAGGATAAAGATGCAAAAGGAGATATAGTTAACATTTATCAAAAACCACAAGCATTGATTAACTATCTTATAGATCTATGTTCAAATGAAGGAGAATGGGTTTTTGATTTATTCTCAGGTTCAGGTAAGTTTTAATATACAAATTTAAATTTAAATATTGTCTTTTTTACTTTTTATGTCTCCATACTAATTTTCTTACTTATTTTTTTTGTGCTTTATGATTAGGTACAACACTAGCATGTTGCCTACTAAAAGGAAGAAATTGCATTGCCATTGAGAAAGACCTAGTTCAATGGAAATTTATTCAACAAAGAATTAACGCTCTTAAATTCCTTCCAGATGCGAAGCAAGAAGTTGGTTTGAGGAAAGGAGATTTTAATGAATCACGTGTGGCAAAAAAAGCAAAGGAACCTCAACCACCATTATATGGAATGATTGGAAAGGGAAACTTTGGAAGATTTGCTGACATGAAAGATCCATTAAAAGACGGCGATGATCAAAATGAAGAAGAAAATGTTGCGGAAGAAGCCATCAATGCTGTTCTAGATGATGTTGAAGATGTATTAGTTGATATTGTTGATGATGTTTAAGTTATGCTTGCAAACAAAACTTATTTTTTAGAACTATTAATCAGTTTTACTTGTAATGTTTAGACTTTGATATTTTATGAGAAAAACCCTTTTTTTTGCAAAAAACATGTGATTGCTATTATTTTTTGACATAAAATTCAATAAAAATGTTGTTTTCTTAAGTTTTTTTTGTTAAGATTCTCCCAAAAAATTAGTTTATTTAACATGTTTTTTCCAACAAAAACTCTGTAAAAGTGTATTTTTTGCATTGTATTTATATTGAAAATTTGTATTTTTTTGTCATATGGTTCAAAATATTGGTTTTTTAGCGATAATTTTTTGATGTGCATTGAAAAATTATTTAACAATACATAAACATGTGGAAAATATAAACTTTAGAATATTGACCTTTTTTCTATCTTTTATGTATGTGAAAAAGTGAAGATATCATTACAAGTTTTTATTTTAAAAAAAAATATTTTTTTATTTTTAAAACACAAGTACATAAATGCACTTAAAAATAAACATCTCACAGAAGAAGAAGACATTAGAAAATTTATAGTGTCAAAATCAATCCTATAAAAAAATGTTGGTGATGATACACCACCACTATTCAAAATCGACATTAAAAACACCACTTAAAAAAAAAACAAAATGAAAAAAACTTAAAGTGCCAAAAACATGCTCAATTTTTTTTTTCTTGATTCTGCATCGCCACTTTTTCAAAATCAGGTGTTTTTCTTGATACTTCAAAAATTAGGTAACATTGAGGTTACCTATTTCATCGGTAACATTGTTTTTTCTATTGATCTAAAAAGGGGGAGAATATGCAAACATGAGGAGTGTCTTGGTATTTTTCCAAATTTATCTAAAGCTTTCCATCAACGACAAAGGGGGATATTATTGCATATTTTGTTGTCATTGCTACAAAAGTTGGTGAGACCCTTTTGTTGTCATTAATTATAAATCTAGGGGGAGAACCATGAGATCCTTTGTATATATGTTAAAGAGAAGTCTCAAATTCAAAGGGGTTGGAGAAGAATTCCTAAGCCTAAGAACCCAAATATTTTTTGGTCAAAGGAATTATGGACCAAAGCAGTTAGGGATGGAGCCAAGATAGTGGAAGCATGGTCCTAAGTTAACATAAACCCATGGAATGTCAAACCCAATTAGTTTTGAGTGAATTAAAATGGTTCAATTATCAAGTTGGCTCCCTAAAGTAATCCTTGAGCTCCTAAATTGATGAGAATAGCTAGGATGGAATCTACCCCTCGCCCCCGCCACCAAATTACACTCTTATTAATATATACATGGTTAGACATGGGTATTAGATGGTATACTTTCTAGCTATCCTGGCCACCAATCATTTCCTCACCTCCCCACTCACAAAAAAGTGGTAAACCACTAGGTCACCCTCCTGAAACCACTTTGATGTGTTGACCCAGTCTAACCAATGTTTACCAATCAACCTGTTAAGGAGAACACAAATTAATTATAAATAGAAGGATTTGTGAGTCAAAATTGTGTATGGTGTAATCAAATCCAAGCAAGCACATCTAAAATTAGAGGAGTAAAGAAGTAGAGAAAGAGTATCTGTGATGAAGAGTGACAGTGAAGAAGAGGCCTAATATACAAGGAGAAATCAAAGTCTTGGAAAATAGTTCATGGACTAGAGGGGTTTGTTATATTAGAAAATACTTTATCAATACTAAGACATACTAGCAAACACATGATCTATTTTTTTTTTAATTAGAAACCTCAAATTTTTTTGTAACATGAATAAATTGCAAGTCACATTGTTTTTGGAAACTTTTAGTCCTTGGTCACAACCTCAGTCACATGGTGCTTAAGTTGTAGCACCCATGGCCTAAGGCCCTTGGATTATTGTATTATTATTAAGGTGTGTATATTCATTTCTATAATATTTGGTATCTAGTATCCCCTGGTATCCCCCTAGGTCATGTGGTGTAGAGGAGTAGCACCCATGGATGATAACCCTCAGCATACCGACATACAAAACTTTACCCACCTGCACAATTTTGCCATACCAAGCCCTCAACATATCAGTAAACTGAAAATTTTAGAAGTGAAAGGAGGTAGAAACCACTTATGTCCCAATATCTCGATATCAATTGACTATTAACCCTATAATGTGTGATATTATTGGTACAATAAAATTATCCCTTCTTTAGTGGCGTATAATTCCATATCAAGTACACGTAAAATCAAAAGTGAAGCATTTATTTAAATCCTTGATATCCTTGTGCTTGGGCCTATCATCTGATGGTGAATTGGCCAATATTTAAAAAAAGTATTTTCCATCTACCATACTCTAAAATTTTTGTTTTTGCTAGGTTTTCTAGAATTAAATAATTTTGGTATAAATTCAAAGTTTGAGGTTTTCCCCTCTAGTGTCTAGTAAAGTGATTTTTTTGTTTTTTTCCCAATAGTCCAGTAATCCAATGAGAGAAAGGAAATAATTCTCAAGTTATAATATGGGAATATGAAATAAAGCAATATTGGAATTGAAGAGTTAAGTGCTTGAATACAAGACTAGTCTTCAACCAATATATATTTTAAGGGTATTGTAGGATCATGTCCATAAGCGGTCGGTTATAAATTTCTTACATAGTGTTTCAGTGGATGAGTTTGGATTGAAGGGAAATAGACCATGAGTGCTTGATGATATAATTTCGACATATGATATAATGTTTCACTACCAGTATAAGAGAGTTGGGATATAATATTAATAAGTGTGTGATCATATTTGAAGCTAATGGTACTAACCTGCAAGTGCTTGGTTGTAAGCACATTTGATTGAAAATTAGGACTGAAGGAGATGCCTACTCTGATAATGGGAAGGTACTATGTTAGTGCAACTAGTTGTGATTATTTGGATTAAGGAAGTTCCTAGTTCAAGATATCATTGTAAATGTAAAAGCTTAGAGACAAAGAATAAAGTAGAAGTTAAGAAATAATATTGGACCCAACTAGGGAAGTTTGCAAAACAAGTTACATAGTTTGATCAAGTGAAGTGTGAATGCAAAGAAAACTAGTTAAGAATATTATACAGTAGTCTAGTGGAGTGCATAATTGAGGAATTGCAAAAAACCATTGACCAACGCATATTATAGAGTTAACCATTGAAGTGCAGAAGGAACTTACAAATAAGTCTTAGATGGAATTGGTGTCTTCTATAGATTGGTGCATATAAAAGAAAGAAGGGGATTTGTGTCTCATGTAGGTTGTTTCCTGTAAATAAGACAAGGGGATCAGTGTCTCCTACAAGTGTATTCTTGCAAATAAGAGGGAATTAGTGTCTCTTATAGGTTCGTTCCTAAAATATATTTCATATAAATATTTTTTTTGTTTTCTCTCGAAATGGTTTCCATGTATATCTTGTGTTACATGTGTTACATGTTTAGTTTATGAGATTGATTCTTTATAATGTTTGAATAATTAAATAAGTAAATTTTTCATTACATTAATTCAACCCCCCACCCTCCCCCCCAATATAATCATAATTCCAGCACATCCAACAAGGCATTAGTGGCCGAAGAATAAATTGTTCCAAACCCTCTCAAATAGATTCTAATCCTAATGGTGACAAAGGACCAAATTCAAAGAGTAATACAAATAGTAGAAATTGTAATTTATTATGGGAATATGTTTATTTGGAGTTTTTTTTTTTAATACGGTGGTATTTGAAGCACGAATGAAGAAGAAAAACATGAATCTCGATTCTTCCTCTAGCACTTCTTGTCATGGACATGCACTTTCTACTTCTAGTTTCTCCTTCAATGCAACCTCTACTTATTATTTTAATTAATTTCTTATTGATTTTGGAGAATCTTATCATATGGATAATGATAAAGACATTTTTGTACTCTTAATAACTATAAACCCCTAACAAATATTTGTTTGTGGTGATAGATATCTTAGTGTTGTAGGGTATGAAACAACTCAAGTAGATAATAGTCATTTCAATGATGTATTATGTGTTCCCCATATTTCCTCCAACCTTGTATCAATATATCAAAAAAACTCATTCGGGTGAAGGTAAAATTGTAGATTTTTCACCTCACCAAGTTGTAATCAAGGATTTAATAAATCCTAAGAATGTCATTTTCACTATAATAGTTGATGATATTACTAGGTTGTACAAGTTTGATAATTTTGGTTCATCACCTTTTCCCTCAACATTTATTACTCATAATGATAACTTGATCAAAATTTTGCATGAGAAATCCAATCATCTAAACTATTGCTAATTGTAGTAGCTATGTGATCAAAATATGGTGACTAGTCATTCTCTCATTTCTTGTAGAGATGATGTCTGTTTCAATTTTGTTGTCAAAAAATATCATTGGAAATTTTTTGACAAATGTGCCTCTTATCATGCTACATCCCATTTATATCTTGTTCACGGTGATTTGTATGGTCCAATTTATTCTACTTCCTTCTATGTGTTTAAGTGCTTCTTAACTTTCATTCGTGACTTCTCTACATGTAATTGGATTTGTTTCTTAAAACTTAAATTTTTTGACTTGTTTTTGGCCTACAAGGCCATTGTATATAAAAAAATATGCACATCAACCACAAAGCTTAATGATGGATAGTGGAGGTGAATATGTCAACAAAAACTTCAAAATTATTGTACTACACGAGGAATTAAAATGCAACATATTTTTCCATATACACAAAAAAAAAAATTACATATAAAATCACACTCCCCCAAAGGTTTAAGAAATATAACACTAGAAGAAGCATGAACTAACATTAACCCATATGTCAGCCACTTACGGATCTTTGGTAGTGTAGGATGGGCTCCCATTCTTGATGAAAAAATGAAAGCTTTATAGCCTAAAATTAAGAAGTGTATTTTTGTTGCATATTTTAAATATATAAAAGGTTATAGAGTAAGAAAATCTCACTGATATGAGATAATCATTAGAAGATATGTTACATTTGATGAAAGTCTATTGGTTTGAAAGCCTAATTCGATGGTTTTTCCCTCTTGGACTGATCTAAAAATGGGTTGGATAACTTGTTATGCTTTTCAAGAACCTCCCACTCAGTTAAACAAATAAAAGATCTAGCTTATACTTGACAATTTGTGGAATTTATGCTTGAAATAGGTGTATGTTTTTTTTAACGGTTTAAGTGTCTTAAGTCCATTTGTTTTTTCTAAAATTAAACATGTGTAACAAAAACATAATGAAGCAAATAAAATCCACACATAACAGCAAAATTAATTTACGAGTTCACCCAAATATAGTGGGCTACGTCTCCTTGAGATTTTGTCATCTTGACTTGGCTCTTTGGGATTATGGAAAAATTTCTTTTACAAGTTCGACACTTAACTCCAATGGTTACTGAACTGAACCAATGGGTTTATAATACCATCTGTATCCCTGTCATGGATTTCATCACTCTACAAACAGATCTAGGATCCCTTAGACTTGATTCCTTCTGTCAGTTCTCTGAGCTACACTGAGATTTTCCATGGCACTAACTCCTTCAGAATTATTTTACTATCCCTGAAACCTTACCTACTGTCTTCATCATGCATCAAACACCAAAATTAGACTGATCATTTGCTCCAAAAAGAGCAATGCATCCCCAAACTATGCCTTCCTCCACGGTTTGCCCTCTGTTGCCCAAAACTTCCCTATAGCTTCTCAAGCCCTAGAAGTCTTCAAATGGCTCTAAAAATATCTTAAATGGATTCATAATTCCAAAAATAGTAAGGATAAACTATTGGTTCACTGAAATCGGCCTCCGGCTACTCCGGTTTTGCCTCCAACACTTGTCGGCACCACCTGGCACTAGGGTCACTGAAAAATTATCTGATGGGTTATCGACCTCTAGAAGTCCTAAAAATCCTCTGAAACCTCCATCAATGAATTTATAATGCTCATTACAGTCATAAATGACTATTGGTTCGCTGCATAAGGCCTCTAGCTGCCCTGGCTAGGCCCCGAACTACTGCTGGCACTTGTTTGCCCTAGTGGCCCCTAGAACTTCACTGAAGCATCTCAGCCTTCAAAATTCCTCTAAAAACTCTGAAAAACATACCATTAGTTCCAAAACATCTAAAACATCCAAATTTTACTATTGGATTTATGAATAAGGCCTCTAGCTCCCCTGGCTAGGCCTCAAATTATTGTTAGCCTATGGTGGCCCTCGTGGCCCCTAGAACTTCTCTGAAGAAAAAACCTGCTCAAAATTCCTCTGATGGCTTTGAAACCCACTCCATTGAGTCTGGAATGTCTGAGATAGTCGAAATTGACTATTGGCACCCCAAAATTGGTCGAATCTAGCTCAAGATAAAGCCAAAACAAGATTTGTCCAGTGACACCCAAAAAACCTCCACCAAATGTGGAGAGACTGGACTTAGCTCCAGTTAAAATAAGAACTGCCCCTAAATCTGGCCGTGCTCCAAAATCTCTGCTAGATTAAACTGGAGCTTAACTTAATTCCAATCCATAATTAAAGATCGATTGCGCAATTCTTAACATGGATAATCGCTAATTAGTGTAAACACTATTTATCATGGGTTAACCACGTTTAACACTTAATTAAGCCAAGTTTAATACATAACTGCCAATTATGATTTATAGCACCTGGTTTTGGGTGCTTGGGTGCATGGGGAAGTCTGGTCCTTCCGCACACCCCCCCCCCCATACGGGCTCATCAACAATAAAATCAAACGACACCATTCTAAAGTTAAGAACCGTGTGTACAACGGAATGGTAAGACTCGGGCGCTCTATGCCTAAGGTCTCACATTCAATTCCTATGCTATCAGGTTCATGCATTCGCATGTATATGGCTGGTATGCAAGACAAAGAGGTCACTCTGACCTACGATGAGATTGATGCACTAATTTGGGAATTAATGAATACTGGCATAGGTGGTGGTGAACCACAAGAAGTAGCTAAAGGTGAACCTTTGGTTCGTTCTCTTTCTTCACCCAAGATCATCACATTGTTTTTTAGACCCAATATTTTCATATTGGGACAAACACTCTTCCTTGCCTCTAGGCTATTTTAGCGCACTGCAGAAGCACTTTGTTACTTTCGATGGGGTGTCTACCATTGTAGGTCAGCCTTTCTTCCTCTCCCTAAGGATATTTCTTATTTTTGGATGGATTGCGGGAATTGACTATCCTAACCTTTTCGATGTCAGGTTCACCCTCTGTCCTCACTGGGGATTGGGGTGGGTGGGTAAATAATAGCCGAGACAACTTATGCTGGTTTGAACACTCCAGCTCCTGTTCTTCCATCAATTAATCTATGTTTTCCAGGATGATCTAGTTCGAATACCCATGGATTAGCTATTTTCTCACTAGCTTTATAAAGTTGCAGTCTCAAATTTTTGAACACTATATATGGGCCACGTGGTGGCCTCCGGGCCTGCCACGTGGCAGCCCATGGTTGGTCTGATTTAAAACATGTGCACCCAATCTGCGAACAAAAATGCGCAACTTGTCCAACTCTGATTGGTCCAAACGAAATATTTCGATGAATATTCCAAGGAATATTCCCTAGAATATTCCTTTTTTAATTTCCCAAAATTCCAAGTCAAACTTGGTCAAAGTCCAAAATTTTCAGATTACTGGACTTTTCAAACTGCGATAACTTCTTCATATGGTGTCAGTTTTTCAAACTGCTTGGGGCATCGAAAGCAGGAAGACAAGATCTATTTGGTCGCTCAGGTTGCGGCACACTTCTGAACACTTTGAATTTTGAGCTATCACTTAGGTCCATGATCTAGTTCTAATCACACCTCCCCATTAGGAATCTTTTGGACCCCAAAAGACTGATATATTGATCTGTATAGTAAATGAGAGTAAAACACCCTCTTATTTTCAGCCTCCATACACTTGCCTTGCATGGCTAGTGCCTTTGAACCACAACTCGGAGGTAGTTGACACTTCCCTTCCTAGATGCACTTTTCCTCCTGTTAAGAACTATCTTCCTTGCACTCACTCAGAAATTTCTAGTGAGAAATTTATAGAAGGTAGCTGAACATCACTTCCTTGATAATCGATCCAAGGTGTCTCAAACAAACGTGATATTACAGCATAAAACATGCATACATAACTAAAATTTTCATATGTATAAATGAGTGTATGTCTTACTTTGTCAAGAAGTTAAACCACTTCTCACCAAGCCATTTCCATGGTGACTTTTGCTACTGCAAATATTATTCATGTGAAACATTCGTTCTCACATCAATGATGGAATCCTTGGTTTCACTTTCACCAATCTTTCTTTCCTCTTGCCTCTAATTCTTGGGACGATTAGTTGGATGCAATGTACAACATTGGGAAACAACATGTCCCCTCTTCTGGCAATGTGTGCAAGTCTTATGCACCTTCTTTGCATGTTTCCTTTGACTCAACTGTTTCATGTATGCCTTCATCCTCTTCCAGCATCTTGAAACAACATGGTTACACAGACCACAATATGCACAACAACTCTTTCTTCCTTTCAAGCATGCAGAATTTTCATGACTTCTAGAAACATAATCGACTTGACTATGGGAAGAATTATACCTCATATGATGCCTTGCATGTCCATCCTTTTTGCCTTCATGAGGAGATGAACTAGTAGAGGTTCCATCTTTCTTTTGCAGAGTAACATTAGTGTTCATGTCTTGAAAACTGTCCAAACTCGCATGCTCGCCATAAGCTGCATGTATACAATCTTCTTGCTAAAACATAGGCTTAAAACAATGGAAATCAACTTGAAAACAAACTTGACATGTTTGTGCATTAGAAATTGGAACAAAATTTCTCTTTGAAGTTGCCTCCTATGCCTTCATGGTTTTGGAGTCTTCGCCATTAGATTGAACATAACCAACACCAAAATTCCTAGGCCTTTCCTCAACCAAAATAGGATCAATCATGCCTTGTGCATGCTTGCCTAAACCCTTGCCTTCATATCCCATTTTAAACATTAACTTGGACCCTATACCTCTAGGGTTCTTTTCAAATGAACCAACACATCTATCTGATGAGGAAACTAAAGACAAATTTGAGTGAATTACCTCTGCTTCACGCATGTTCTTGGTTAATGCCTCTTGGTATTGTTGGAGCTGCATCTCCATATCATGCAATCTTTGAAGAATTCCTTCCTTCTCTTGCTTCATAGTAAACAATTTCTCACGAATTTTAGTGCTTTCTCTTCTATCTTCAAACAGAATTTGCACCATGTCCTTCAAGATGTAGAAGTCTCGCTTCATGTCTTCATCGAAGAATCTTATGAAGGAGGAGGATTTTGAAACCTCACTTGAAGAAGTTATCATCATGAAAATGAACTAAATAACTTCAAAAAAATTCACAAATCTTTCAAAAACAATTGACAAAGCTTTGAACAAAATGGTTGTAGAGTCAAGCTCTTCTTCAAGTATCCTTTTGCAAACAAACCCTCTTCTGCTTCAAGGGTTTCCTTGAGGTCCTTTGGGTAAGGAGAATTCATTATCCCTTCTCTTCCTTCTTGTCCTCTCCTAGACTTAGCTATCAGTATTTCTCCCTTCACCTCCAACAAACTCAAACAACAGTCAGTTTTCAAACAATCAAACAGTCAAATCCTTTGCACTGTTTAAACACCTTTCAAGTCAAACAAGAAAGCTATTTCTCTGTCAATTTAGAAACCAAGTGCTCTGATACACACCTGATATAAAAATGGGTTGGATAATTTTTTATTCTTTTCAAGAACCTCCCACTCAGTTAAACAAATAAAAGATCTAGCTTATACTTGACAATTTGCAGACTTTATGCTTGAAATAGGTGTATGTTTTTTTTTAACTGTTTAAGTGTCTTAAGTCCATTTTTTTTTGCTGAAATTAAACATGTGTAACAAAAACATAATTCAAAAAAGAAACATCCACACATAATAGCAAAATTAATCTAGGTGTTCACTCGAATATTGTGGGCTACGTCTCCTTGAGCTTTTTTCATCTTGACTTGGCTCTTTTGGATTATGGAAAAATTTCTTTTATAAGTTCCACACTTAACTCCAATGGTTACTAAACTAAACCAATGGGTTTTGAATACCATCTATATCTCTGTCATTGTTTTCATCACTCTACAAACATATCTAGGCTCCCTTAGACTTGATTCCCTCTATCGGTGCTCTGAGCTACACTGAGCTTCTCCATGGCACTAACTCCTTCAGAATTATTTTATTGTCCCTAAAAACTCACCTTCCATATTCAACACACATTAGACACCAAAATTATACTAATAATTTGCTCCAAAAGAGCACTGCATCCCCAAACTAGGCCTTCCTCCACGGTTTTCCCTGGGCTGCCCAAAACTTCCCTGTAGCTTCTAGAGCTATAAAAGTATTCCAATGGCTTTGAAACTCCCTTAAATGGTTTTATAATGCCAAAAATATTTAGGATAGACTATTTTTTCACTGAAATCGACCTCCGGTTGCTCCGGTTTCGCCTCCAACACCTGTCGGCACCCCCTGGCACTAGGGTCACTGAAAACTTCTATGATGGGCTCTCTACCTCTAGAATTCCTCAAAATATTATAAAAACTCCTTCAATGGATTCATAATTCTCATTACAGTCATAAATGACTATTGGTTCGCTGCATAAGGACTCTAGCTGCCTTGGCTAGGCCCCGAACTATTACTGGCACTTGTTGGCCCTAGTGGCCCCTGGAACTTCACTGAAGCATATCAGACTTCAAAATTCCTCTAAAGGATATTAAAACCACACCATTAGTTCCATAGCATCTGAAACATCCAAAATTTACTATTGGATTTCTAAATATGGCCTCTAGCTCCCCTGGCTAGGCCTTAAACTGTTGCTGGCTCATGGTGGCCCTAGTGGCCCATAGAACTTCTCTGAAGAAAAATCCTGCTCAAAATTCATTTGATGGCTCTAAAACCCACTCCATTGAGTCTATAATGTCTGAGATAGTCGAAATTGACTATTGGAACCCCAAAATTGTTTGAATCTAGCTCAAGATAGAGCCAAAACAAGATTTGTCCAAAACATGGCCCACTAATTGTGGAGAGACTGAACTTAGCTCCAGTTAAAATAGGAATTGCCTTTAAATATAGGCGCACTCCAAAAGCTCTGATAGATTAAACTGGAGCTTAACTTAATTCTAATCTGTAATTAAAGGTCGGTTAAGTGCTTCTTAACATGGATAATCACTAATTAGTGTAAACACCGTTTATCGTGGGTTAACCACGTTTAACACTTAATTAAGCCAAGTTTAACACATGAACACCTAATCTATTTTATAGCACCTAGTTTTGGGTGCTTGGGAACATGGGGAAGGGCTGGCCCTTGGGCCTAGCCCTTCTGCGCACCCCCCCCCACCCCCCATACGTGCTCATCAACAATAAAACCAAACGACACCATTCTAAAGTTAAGAACTGTGTGTATGGCGGAATGGTAAGACTTAAGCGCTCTATGCCTGAGGTCTCATGTTCAATTCCTATGCAATATCAAAATTTTGACCACTATATATGGGCCACGTGGCAGCCTCCGGGCCTGCCACGTGGCAGCCCATGGTTGGTCTGATTTAAAACATGTGCACCCAATCTGCGAACAATAATGCGCCACTTGTCCAACGCTGATTGGTCCAAATGAAATATTATGGGGAATATTCTATTAATATTCCCCATAGTATTATTTTTTTAATTTCCCAAAATTCCAAGTCAAACTTGGTCAAATTCCAAAATTTGCAGTTTACTGGACTTTTCAAACTGCGATAACTTCTTCGTACGGTGTCGATTTTTTGAACCATTCACGGTGCCGGAATCAAGAAGATGAGATATATCCATTAGCTCAGTTTCATCACACTTCCAAACAATTTGAATTTTGAACCATCACTTAGGTCCATGATCCAGTTCTGATCACTTTGGACCTACGAGAAATCCTCAACATTTATGCCAGCTTTTGTTCCTCTTATGGTTTATTCTTCAAATGATGAAAATGAGGATCACACTTCACCTTCACCTGCTCACCTTCCTCCATATGATTCCATTGAACATGAACATGCACCAATGCCACAATTTTCTCAATGGTTATATTCAACATGATAAGAAGCTAGTGACCTTTTCAATGATGCTACATATCAACATTATACTCATTCAAAATTCTAGCGAGTCTCCTCTCTTTTGGCTCAAGCTTCAAAGACTCAAAGTGTGTGTGTGTGTGTGTGTTTGTCTATATATATATAAGAATTAGTGCTATATAGAACCACTTAGGTTCATTAGAGAAATTTTGAGGTCTAGAATAGGCCTCCTAAGGAATATTATAGAGGGAAAAGTGAAAAAACTATTTTTTCAACTCATATTTTCAACTTATCTCCCTATGGTTTTACTCAAAATTCGAGCGGAACTCGTTGGATGCAGAATTAAATTCCTCATCCAAGGAATAACAATGTGTTTTTCTCCTTTATGCAGACAAAAATGATCCCTCTAGTCCTACGGGAGGATCTAGCAAATACATGCAATCTTTCCCAATTCATACAAGAAAATGTGAAGGTGGATAGATCTCCTACCTCTCTTTGATGCTAATACCCTTGACATAACCCTTGACTCTTTGGCTTCCAAGCTCATGATCTCCTCTTCTCTGGTGTAAATGAATGTCTGTAAGAAAGATCAAGTGGAGACAAAAAACACATACAAAGCATAATACATTCTAATACAAATTATGTAACAGATAAAGGAGAATTACAATAAATGGATAATAATTGAAACATTTATGGAAAGAGAACATATATTGTATTATTAATAGATTCCAAAGGGAGAATTAAAAATAATGAAGCCTTGATGTTGGAAGCCTCCTTCAGGTCAGAATCCAAGTCTAAGCCTTAGCCTTCAAACACCTTTTCTCCTTTGTGAATGGGCAACATTTGGGAAAAATTCAACACTTAGGATGGAAACCAACCAAGAGTGGATGGTGGGGATTTCATTTATAGGGAAGGAGAGGGAGTTGAGGATCCATGAAAAGAGGGAGGAGTTCCACATCTCAAGGGAGATATCCATGGAAGGAGGATCTAGGGCTAGGAATGGGAGGTCTCGTTCCAATCATCAACTACCTGAAAACACGTCATCATTCTTGAGCATTTTAGTAAGAGAATTTTCTCGTCCATTTTGGTAAAATATTTTCTGAACAGGACCAATACGAATTTTCCTAATAAAATTTTCACTAGTAGTGCTAAATAGGTGTAATTCCAAAGGTTACTAGCACGAGGCACCAATTATGGGAAATGCGTTGGGCTTGCAAAACAAGGTTTTTTACAAGATTTTCAAAAGAAAATTCAAGGAAAGTTTTATTCATTTTCTTCAGGGATGTTCTAAATATGTTTCAAGGTGAATACATTTTTTGTGAAAGCTTTCATCACTTTGTGACACTTGTGGCATTGATGAAACAAAGTGAAACACTTCAGGCCACGAGACTGGGAGTGTGAAAAAATATTGTGTAACAGATGCCCCTTAAAGCATGAAGTCAAAATGGGAAGTGATGGGTGAAGTGCTTTACAAGAAAAGGCAAGGAATTAGAGAACCACCACCAAGAGTCCTGCAAATCATACATAATTCAATAGATCTAACATCTCTGATATAAGTATGCGTTAAAGTGTAGGCATCTAACAATACATGAATCCACAACGTGGACGCAACCATCCACATAGAAAGGATCATGTTTACAATCATGAATACTTAATAACTCCACGCAGTTTGGATTTATAAAATGGAACCCAGGGTCTTCACCTATGCCTCGATCCAACTCAAGTATGAATCTCAACATGCGAATAGATGTGTTAGAGTCGAACAAGGTAGAAACCACCTGATTACCAGTCAATGATGTAAATCGTTAACAAGAATGAGAGAAACCACCAATGGTGATGATGGATCTATAGGTAGAACAACACAATCCACGAGTGTGAATAATGAAGTTGAAGTCAAAATTCACAAAATCATTCGATCAAAGGTTAGTGATGTGAACCTATCATCGAATGTGAATAACCTTCCATTGAGGCATGCAAGCTCCTAGGTAATGAAAGAAAATTTCTAGATCATCTTCCCGGATAATGAGTTGGAGTCGATAGGAAGTGATTCGTCGAAGGAGGGCCATAATGTTTCCCACATCATCGACACGAAACATAGGATTTTGACAAATTGATAAGAGTGATTCATGATTAATGTAGAGAAGGTCAAACATATTATAAGTGGTTTGAATTTGCAGACAGAAATTTCTCTTGAACATATTTGCGACACGAATCTAGAATTTTCTAGCATTTGACTCAAAATAGAATCATAGGTCATGATGAAAATGGGATATAATCAAATGAGAGACCAATGTATACCCAAAACCCAGTAAGGAAAGTGACGAAGTGAGGATACCCCAAACATGACACGAGATACAGATAAGTGTCATGTTCAAGAGTGACATGTTGCCTTTCATACAAAATACAAGATATACGTTCCCTTCCATTTCCCCCCACTATTTCTAGTGAGTACCTCTTTATTTTTAATCTCAAGCTTGAATAGGATACCATATGCTTGTCATATAAGTTCATCCTTTGGATGAATCCATCCTAGTGTTTTTAACAATCCCTAGGAAGGAGTAGATCGGTCTCGTCATGGCGACAATTCCTTTGTCATTTCAATTTTACAAGTCTGGAAGAGGGGCAACTCGACATAATTTTCATGTTTAAAGAGTTTGAAAAAGAGGAAAAAAAGAAAACAACCAATATACCTTTTCATACATAGTCTCTCGAATCTGAAAAGGTAGAAAAAATATTCAAGAGAACCTCTTAGCCATGTTTGACTAAGGTATTCCTTTTTCGTAACTAGTCTATCTCAGTCTGTAAAAGGGTTAAAATTATACTGAATAGAGATATTTTCATTTAATTTTACAAGTTCATAAATTCAATTACTCGACAATATTTCCATATTTCGAAAGTCAAAAAGTGTTGAAAGAAGACTCCAGGGTGGTTCTTTTTCGTTTATATTTTACAAGTCCAAAAAAGAGATAACATAAAACTTCTTAGTTCACCGAAATTAATTACCGTCTCCAATTAGTAATAATTTGTCACTAAACATGTGAACAAACGTTACCTAGTTCGAGAAAAATATACAAATATAGGTAAAAATATGCTCTAAATGCTAAAAATACTTAATTTTTTTTATATAAACTCCAAAAGTATAAATAAAATTACCATTTGTGACTTTACGAATTGGAGAACACATTTCGACCTAAATTCTCCTGATCTTCAGGCAAGGAGTGGGATCGATCTAGGGCACCATTCAGTGAATCATCTGTCACAATTAAGAGCTTTGTCCTTCCTCTGCAATTTAGTAGTAATTTCCAATGGTTTAACCCATAGAATAGGTAGCTAGGGGGTGTTTGAAGAAAAAAAGCGGTCAAGGGTGGCCAATGCAGGTTTTACCCATCGAGTCCGCGCTACTCACCTTGAGCTCAATAGGGCCAGCGAGCTGGCATCACGTAAAAATTTAGAAACGGAGGCGTTGGTGCCGCTTAACGAGATTTTCAACCAAACTCAAAAATTACTAATTGTTTTTCAAAATTTCCTCCACGGAATCTAATTAAATCCTTGTTCAATGATGTTTTACAAGTTATTTCTTGAATAAAATGGCTACCGAATGTAAATAAATAGGCCATGAAGCGGGAGATCAACGGGAATCACATGAACTGAATTGCATAAGGGCTCTCTGCGAGTGCATATTGCTTAAGTTCTTCCATACCCCTAAGACTAGAGCCCAAGTGGATGTACTACAATATTTGGTGAGATGGCGGGATGTAGACCATAAAATGTTTGTGATAGGATACGAAGAGCTAGATATAGAGGTGTTAGACATATATTTCATCATTGGATTGTCTAAGAGAAGACAATGAGTAAAGTTGACAAGTTCTCATATAGGAAGAGAAAGCACTGATATGCTAATTACCCGGAATTATGCGCATGGTTCTCGCAAAACAAAAAGCGGGAAGATAGACATCAAAGATGTTAGAGATCTTCCATTAAGAATAATCCTCTATACTATAGTTCGAGTGGCTAGGGTCCAAGCTCTCCATGAAGCGATCAGATCCCACTTTTAGTATGCAGTGGATTGCCTCAATCCTACCATGTTCATTTGGTGCGAAGGACTACTAGTCAATATCAACTACCAACTCAACAAGTGCAAGAAAAGTAAACCAAAATAGTTTGGCTACGGATCCATTTCGGCGACGTTATTTCTAGAGTTTTTTCCACTGTTCAGGTATCAGTGGGTGGAGGTAGAAACTTCCATACCTAGGGATCCACGTTTATTGCAATGGGTAGAGTTGATGCCTCACCATGGAGGTGGGCAACAAATGTCCTTTCCACCCGCATTTTTTGCATGGCTACGTCAGCAGTTCATTATGGTAGATGATTGGGCTTATGCTGGGACGTATTTTCAAGGAGACCCTAATCTCCCACTTCCACTTGGAACACAGTTGAGCGACTCAGGGAAGGAAATGTTTTTTTTCTTTTAAATTTTTTCAAATTTTATTTTTATTTTTAATCATGTGAACCGAGACTGGAACTTGTGATATAATGTAGATGTGGGACCAGAGAGACCTCGAGGTGATATTTAATATTGGAAATTACTGAGAGGGGGATGAATCAATAATTTAATCTTCATTACTTTCGCTCATATTTACTTTATTTATGCAACTAATAGTTCAAATTCATGTTCTATTGAATTAATTTTGCAGGTGTCATGAAGAGAATTTTTCATATTACTTATCAAGAGTTCAATATCATTCACATAGCATTCAGAAACAACACATGAAGACACAAGATATAAGTGGGAACCCTTAAGGGAGAAACCACAAATGTTAGGCTGAAAGTGATGTGAAGGAAATGTTATACTCCTTATTACATCATATTTTTGTAGGCTCCAACATACAAGAGGCTACTACCTCAAAAGAAGCTCCAACTCCCACAAATTTTCTGCAGGCTACAAGCCACAGGAGGCTCCTACCACAATAGGGAAAAACATGTTCTTTCTCAAACTGAAACATATAAGATAACATAAATTTCTCAGTCACAACATCAAGTTACAAATGATGGTTACCTCATAGACCATTTTGCTGTCAAAATCATTGTTGGGTTGTTTCTCCTTTTCCATTCTCTCTTCCTCTTCTATTGTTTCCCATCAGTATCCTTGTTCAAATCCCTTCTCTATCAAAAATTCCTTTTTCCACTCCATGTTGTACATTTTATAGGAAATCCCTCTTGTCCGTTTGTATTCCTTACAGAATATGAAGTGAAGCATTGTCTCTTGGGCTTCTAAAAACTACTCACTTATTTTATTTTCAGTTTTGAAAATATTTGTAATAGAAAAAGATATTGTAGCATCTCAATCAACAATAATGACAAGTGACAAATTGGATTTGTATTTTCTACATATTATTTTTAATGAAATATATGTATTTCAACTTCGTATTAATGTATTATGTCCTTCTTGACAACATTTAGCCTTCACATTTATTAGTATAGCCTGTTCACTTCACATCACTTTCAACCTTTTTCAATAATAACATTCAAAATATATTATCATCATTACAATTAATGGCATCAATACCAATATTTCCAACAATACCCCCTTTGGCATTAATGGAAACACATACACACCAACTCCTTTTGCTTCCATTTTGTCTGCATACATCATATTATCCCCCCCTTTCATTCTGAGAAGTGCCTTCCTCCCACTTTTACATCAATGGAAAGGGGGTTACGAATGTCTTGTAGCCTAAAAAAAATACATTTCTCCATGTAGCTTCCATCATTGCATTACTACTCTATAAGTTCTGCATAAACATTGTTCATTTTGTCATTGAATGAATGCCACTTCATATGGCTTGTTGGGGCTGCTCCATATTGAATGAATGTTGCTCGAAGATAAATACTGCTTCAAAAGTGAATGCTCCTCCATATGGTATATAAGTATTGTTGGGAGAACACTTCAGATACACAATAAACTAATACCATCAAAATAATAAATGCATTGCACTTGCATAATTTTGAAAATGATGATTAAAAAAATGCTCCATAGACAAAACAATACAAAAAAATTCTCCAACAAAGGAATACAAGAATAATGAAGATGCTCCATGTGTTATATAAACCCTTCTGAAAGGAATTTCAGATCTTATAAGGCATCCTCCATAATTCTAACGATGATGCTTCTCCGTTCAGGCACTCAAAGTACATAAAAATAATCTCACCAATGTTTGTATATGTTAATGAGATACTAAAAACATGTTATTTAAAATTTGGGATTTGAAGGAGATGTTGGAATATAATGATTGAATGGCACCATAAAGCAACATACTGAGACATTATTTGGATTCAAAGGAGATGTCGGAAGACAATGATTTGAGCATCTAAACACTATTGAAATCCTTCAAATATTTTATATTGATGTTTGTATATGCTAATGAGATGTTACAATTTTTCTTCTTATTGCGTTTAGGTATAGTCCACAAGATGTATGCCCCAAGTGCTCAGGAAATGACATATTACGAACATATTCAAAAGTGCCATGAGGAGAAATGTTGTTTGTATGCCTGTTTCATAAATCATATCCATTTCACCAACACTCCATATGATTTTGGTTACATGTTGTTTCTTACTGCAATGTGATTGGCAGTCTATATGAAGAAAATAGGGAAAGTGAAGCTTCCTATTTGTTTGATAAGATGCTCGGAGAAGACATCATTCTAGACATGGATACATTTAACAAAATGATACATACTGTTTGGAAGAAGGGTGGCTTGAAGGAGAGAAACATATTACTGGACAAGGTGATGATTAGAGGAGTTAAGTTCCGATACCATTGTAAAGCATATGAAATATTATAAGCTTATTGAACACAAACTATGGAATATTTCCAACACCAATGCCAATGAGAATTCCAATGATCATACAATCTACACCTGAATTGAATATTTCCAAAAAAAATTGTTGCACTTGGATTGTTTCTAGAGCTAATAATGGTAGTATTATCTTTAAAAGTTAAAAAAAAACCTCACATTCCCGCAGCGGATAGCGATGTTGTGTTTTGTAATTACAAGAACCTCACATTCCTTCAACAGAATTGAGCTTATGCCAACCAAAAATGGCCTCATTTTTTTTCAACTTGAAAATAACAATGATTTCATTACTCAATTGAGTTGAACATCTTACGACCTTATGTGATGCCAATGAATTATCTCACAAATACATTGACGTGGCTACTCATTGTTATATTAAAAACAAGCCAATTAAAGTTTCCATCGTCACAATGCATATTTTCATTACAGCTACTGAAAATCCAACGTCCACCCTTAGTTGAGGGGAAATATGGTAAAAAAAGTAGAGAAATATAGGAATTGATAGGAACAACAATATTATCTTCATAAGATTATCTTCAATCTGTTGGGACTCTATTAGACATCGATAATTGCTTCCACCCGTGGGATTCCATCATGTGGTGGCCCAACACTTCCAGCTGTGTTACAGCGCGTCATTAGAATGAACATGTGCAGGCACCCAATGGATGACTCGTCCACCATTATCCACTCCATGTGATTTTCGATATTGGACTTGTTTCTTCAATAATTTAGTAGTAGCTACAACACCTCCAACAATAAGACCATATGTATCTTCCAACAATCCACACCGGTACTCTATGTGTTCATCTCTACGCAAGTTTCTAACCAGACATCCACATTGCAAGCAAACACAATTTTTTCCATTTACAAAGGCATCCATCACTACCTGCATTATTCAATTCTTTGCAATGCATCACTATTTTGTGAATGGCAGTCGTCACGAGTGTCAACCCAGGAAAGTTTACACCAAAGCAAGAGTGTGTTGATACTAGGATTGATATACCAGCTATTTGATTAACAATGAGACGAGACTAAATCTTTGAAATAAAATTTATTTCTCTTCAATCCATGAATGCATATCATCAGAGAATGAGGATCATTTCACTGCTTCAGTGCGCATTGTGGAGTAGTACAAAAACCACGTCGAGTACATTATCTGGAAGCAGACATATGATCTTCTTTATCAACTCATCGCGAATATCTAAGAATCTCAGAGAATTTTCCTTTGGCATTCTCCGGATTAAAAATCAAATCAATGTGATTGATGTTATTCACAACCTAGTATGAACAACAACCTAATCAACACAACATCCATTTATGCACCGTGTCAAACATATTGAATGGAATGAATTGCATTATGCTACCCCTCTTCCATTTATGATGTTTTATTCTTGATTGGTGCACCAAACACGACCAGAGGCAGAGAAACGTTTCTAACACTACTGCACCACATACCTCTGCGCTATAAACATACCAATTCACCATATACCGCACAAAACACGATAAATAATATTATGCTGGCTGCCATACTGTAAATAACTGATACCACTGCCATTAATAATTCTCATACCACTACACCGTTATCTTTCACTACTCCACTGCACCAACTGCACCTTTGTCTATCATTGTGCCACTGCATCGTTACCTTATTCTCTGATACTTCCAACAACGCTCTTTCATTGCAAATAATTTTATGCCAATACTGGCATAATGTCAATACATTATTTTGACCTGACCTTTCAATAGTTTGTTCATGCAGAGAAATGTGAGGGTCATGCGTTGTGTTCCCTTCATTCATTCACTACCTCCTCTTTTGTTCACCCCTTCTTCTTCTACGAGTGGCAACATGTTTTGGGGATTTGAGAAGATTTTAGAGTGGCTCGAATAGATGAAAAAAAAACTCTTGCTCTCTTCAACACAAGTTGTGTCCATTCTTGCTCTCTTACAAGTGTTGAAACTTATTTTGTCTTATGATGCCACTATTTAGAGTATTCGGCTATCTTATACTTCTTTCAAAGAGTGATATTATTATTGATTTAATTGATTCATTGTCAAAGCATATCTTCATATTTTAGGCATCCATTATTTAACCTTTCCTAGATAAATATATTATGCATAGAATGAGTTAACCTTTGCATCTATAGTTTCATATCTGTCATTTTACTCTTCTTTTTGTAAAGTTGATGATGAATTGATTATTCGTTTAAGTTTTCAAGTGTAGGAATTTTTTCTTCTTGAACCTTGATCACATAGCATAGATATCACCCAAGTCTATATCGACATGATATTGAAGTTGAAGGATTTTGGGAAATCCTAGTGATGCAATAAAATATAGCACACTATATTATTCACATGATATATTTCCGATTTTAGAGGCATTTCCTTGATTTTATTCATTAGTAGTTGTTGCAATCATAACATGAATGATCCTTTGCAACAATTTTCACTTGATCATTAAATGAGTTAAATTCCTTCATATTTCAACTAATGATGTTCAGATGTCAATCTCATGATCCTTCATAATGAATACCTCTTGAAAACTCGTCAAAAAAATGAATACAATCTACTCCTCTTGGCTTGATGGTGGCATACATAGTTGAATATTTATGAGACTTTGAATGTATCATTGCAACTTAATTACTTGATGTTGTTTTGATTGAGAGAGCCATTTTACTTCCATAGTGGTATCTTTACTTATGGTTTCATATATTCGAATAGAATAGAATTTTCTCCTCCACTTGATGGAGGTCCTTTGATTTTGATTTCTTGTAAATATATTAGAATAGATCTTAGGTTTTCATAGATAAATTATCATTTATTTCATGAATATAGATCAATGTATTCCATGTAAACAATCTGAGAATGAAGGATTTATGAGAGAATTTTAATGATGTTAACATGCTTTGTTTATTTATTTACTTACATGCTTATATATAGGATAAATACATGTGTACGTCTTCCAAAAAAAATGTATTAAATATCAATGCACCAGATAGATGTTTCTTGTGTTCATGACAAAGAAGACTTGATTTCATACTTTTATGATGTCTTTGTTCTTGTTTCTTCTTAGTTTCTTCAAATTATTTGAAAAAATTATATGCTAGTTGTTTCTCTTGTTTTCTTCTTTATACTCTTGTAGTCTCCCCATTATCTGGTGCATTCAACTCAAATTTTTAGATTCTCCCTTTGAAGTCATATTAGTGGGCATCATCTGTAGACACTATCTCTAACTTGTTTCTCATACATTCGAATGGTTCTCTAGCAGGAGGTTTTGTGAATATGTATACTATATTTTCCCTTGTGGGGATGTATTCCATCTTCGCTATCTTCTTAGCTACTTGCTCTCTAAGAAAGTGGTATTTTATAGGGATGCGCTTAGTATTTGAATGAAACACATGATTTTTTGAAATTCTTATTGCACTTGTATTGTCACATTTAATAGGAATAGGTTTACTGGAGTTTATTTTCATGTATTGAAGTGTTTGTTTCATCCACATCACCTGTGTGCAATAAGCTGTAGCTTCTATGTATTCAACTTCAGTCGTGGATAGATAAAATGGTGTTTGTTTCTTGCTTAGCCATGCCACTAGACTCTCTCCTAGATAGAACGCACCGCCACTTGTACTTTTTCTGTCATCCACACAGCTGACCCAATCCACATCTGTATATGATGTCAGTGTAAATTCCTTACCTCTCGAATACCATAGTCCATAATGTAATATTCCCAAATAGGGAAGCATAAATATTTGAACACAATAATGGAAATAGAAGTGAAAAATCAATACATCATGATATAAGACAAATGTACAACCATTTTATTAAATATATCAGCAAACATTTAAGCACAAGATCTTGAGGATCAAGTCACTAAAGTAATAGAGAACAAGCCTCCAATAGGCAAATATGCTAATACATGAGAAACACTGCCATACAAGTGCCATGAGCCATGACAACACAGTTTTTGAGCATAAACTGCTACAGAAAGATACAACAAGGTGGATTGCGGATCTATAGATCAAAAAATGTTGGGAGTGAAGATCTAGGCTCCTCATCACATTACCAAGACAACCCGAAAAGGGTTTCCAGAAATACCCAAAATATCAAAATGCCGAAATGCATCCTTAGGGATGAATAGCAACTGCTACTGAATAACTAGATGAATATGGCTGTAGATGATATATATAATGAATATATCTCCTCCAATATATCCTTCAAGTGAAAGGCTGGTCCTAACACTGAATATCTCACCCTCCAAATCAAGCACTGAAACCTCCACTGCAAATTCTCACTGAAATAACGCAGTCAAAGAGGGATTCTACATTGTAGAAGATGGGAATAGGTTGGTCTGGTGTCAAGATGTGAAATAAAGCTCAAGAACCTCCCTTGTTGATCTCCCAAAGGGAATAATGCTTCCTCCTCTGAAAAACTAGCTCATAAAGTGGGTTTCTCAACCCTCCATTGCAAAACCCTGCAACACAACACAATACTCTGTAGAAAATGTGCTATAGCTGAAGACTGAAGCTTGGATAGAATTCCAGATGTGTGGAAATGATGGTAAAATAATCTTCCAAGAGGCTACCTCAAGGGAAGAGATGGGATTCCCACTCGGGAATACCCTGTGCTAAACAACACTACAAGCTCAACTAAACAGTTGAAGAATGCAAGAAGTCATGCAGACCAAAAAATAAATAATCAATAACATAACTCACTATGACTTCCTTGCCTCCTTATAAACAATGTGAGCCTTCTCACCTTGGGTCCCACTCATTAGGGTTTCCACCATCATGGAGTCTTCCTCCCATTCACACTGCACTATCTCTTAATGATGATCCACTCCCTCCATACCAGCGTTATTGACTTAGTCAAACTTGACCTTGTCCACATGCATTAGCCCCTATTCACACATGAGGGTGCTTAATCCAGATATGAATATGATCCCTTTTAACATTAAGAGGGATTTTATGCCTACTAAAGAGATTTAGGGGCCTCCCTACCCATTTATTCATCTAACTAAATGACAAGAGAAAAATTAATATTCCAATTACCTGCATGCTAATTTAGGAATATTACAGTCCTCCCCTCCCAAGTGTTGCTTGTCCTGAAGCAACTACAAGGATAGAACTGAAGAGCCTCCTCTCCTCCTCCTATAGCATCCTCATATGATAAACTCCTCCAAGGAACAAGATGTTGTCTCATCAATAAATCTCCAAGTTGCCCCTCCCAAGTATGCAAGTTATCTTTTGGTAACCATCCCAAATAGTTATCATCATGAAGAAGTAAAACACCCATGGAGGCAAAAATGTGTTGTCTAGAGGCCTCCTTGAGGCATGGAATCTAAAATATATTGGGAACTATCATTCCCATATGAATCTCCCATCCCCAAGCTATCATCCATACAAAATGAGCCACCCTCAAAAATAGTAACTCATGAAAAATCTCCTCCACCTTTCGCTCCTGCAATGTAGGTGGGCTACATAACTGAACATGGTAGACAAAATGGCCTACCCCACGTTGTCTCTCTCTCCACTTATGGAAAGTGTAGAGTTGTTGCTGATATTGGGCTACAATATTGTTTCCCTTAAGATACAAAAGGAAAACTAGATCTCCAAAGACCCCTCTTCTAGTTTCATGACCCCAAACCATTCCATACAGTGAATGGTACATCATCACCATGTGGTATCCAAATCAGAAAATTGTTGAAGGCTATGTGAAAGTTTGGATGGTACCAATGGTTTTTCCAGTGGATATAGCGCATTTTTACCAACTGCTATTTTAGAACATCATGTGGCAAGTTGTATCCCAACAAGTTGCTAGCTATGCATGTTTGCTCATCTCCTATGAAGTAGTAAATGGCATGATATATCAGCTGAGCATAACAATAATAACACCATAGTTGCCCAAAGTCATGTAAAGAAGGTGTATCTCTATCACAAATGTTGGTCCTAGAAATACCATGAAACCCAAAGATAATCTTGCCCTCTTGTGGAGCAATGCATTGTACATAAATGTTGAGAGAATATAAAAAATTTATGAAATGATCAATAAGTACATAAATGCATTTCTTTCCATACATCGTGAGTAGGTTGAAAGTGAGGTCCATAGATGAGCCCTCCCATGATAATCTCCTCATAAAGGTCTGCAAAATGAAGGGATGCATGCTCCCCTTGGAACACTCCAACAATAGATCCATACTCCCAAGTGACAGCACTGTTGGCCTTAGTGATAAGGCTCTTGCAACTCCTTGAATCCATTCTTTGACATGCCATATGTCAAAGTCATCCACCATCATGCTGCTATGTGTGGGAGTCTTCTTCCTATGTGGAAGTACCTCTTGATCCTCCAATGTTGAAGGGTAGCCTCCTTGCACTTTGATTGTGTCATTCCTTCCTCTTGAAACATACTGCAAAGTATGGGAGAAATACAACCCATACTCCCCCAAGAGTAGCCAAAGCAACAATAGCTCTTGGTGCCTCCTCACACCTCCATCATACAAATCATGAGATGAAAACATGATGATTGATATGAAGAATTCCATATCAACATAATGCACCCAAACTCCCTGCTGCCATATGATGCAAGTGCCATGCCAAATCCCATCCACTAACATACTCTTTGAAATGGAATGTGTCATATGATGACCAAAATCTTTCAAGAGTAGCCAACCCAGCCATGCCTCCTGTTGCCCTATGTCATAGATATGTAGGTGACTCACCAGTCTCTTGCTCACCATCCACACCCATTCATCCAAATGTGGGTGTCTCCTACCATGCTCCATCTTGGTACTCCTCCAATGGAGAATACCATCCTCCCATATCATAATTCTACCTTTGCATCTCATGGGATGTTGAAATGCAATCTCTTGGAGATCCCTAAGTGAAGACCACTCATCAATGACCATGTTGAATCCATAGGGGTTCAAGTATGTTGAAGGTAAAGGCTTCTCATTGAGTTGTGGAATGCTCATCAAGAAATATCCATCACAACAATGAAATATAAGATGCCTCTCATCAATCATTTGCCCATCCAATATCACACAAGTAAAATGGTGATCAAAATTTTCCAATAATAGTTGGGCCCCCAACTCATCACTGCTACTCAATGATAGTGCTGTTGATCTCCATAATGGTGTATTTGTTGTCTCATACTCATGCTCAATGTTGAACATATAGTTCTTCATTGGATTGTTTAGGAAAATTCTCATCCTATCCTCTAGGAAACCACACTCCAACCCCAGGAGTTGTGTGCATCTCAATAAAAAATAACCAGGATGATTGTTTATCCCCTCCTTGAAAAACTCAAGGCCGCTTAGCATAGTGATAGCCTGCTGCTCCAAATTAGTAATGTGCTTTGACCCTCGGTCATGCAATGGCAGATTTCCACAACCCTCCATAAGATGTGTTGAAATAACAGAAAGTGGAAACATATGCATACCTTGGTAAAGCTTGGGAACATCTTGTACTGCTACAAGGGTTCCTTCCTCCAGTGTGATGACTTCCCCAAATAATGATGATGATGGTTGCTCCACTATGGCTACATCAATGCTGGTATAAGTCTCCTCCTCCTCATGCATCTCCAAAAAGGTGCATGGGACTCTACATGTCAAGAGATCAAGACCACTTTGCAAAGATGCAAGGTGTTGAGATTGCAACAAGATGATGAGCTTAGTGAAAAGATTCGCCTTCACTAAGTGGGCCCGCAAGCTATTTTTGGCACAAAGTCTATTTTTAGACATGTCGATCATATTCTATGAGTTGCAGGATGCTATTTATAGATGGTTGGTCAAGTTGGAAAAATAGATGGACTTCTATTTTTAGACATATTGGGCTAAATCTATTTTTAGATTGCCAGTCTAAAAATAGATATGTCAAATATTATTAGCTCTTAATAATATTTGGACTCTAAACATTATCTTATTCTCTTGGAGCACTTCATTTAATTGCATAGATGTGGCACAGGAGCTGACAGAAGGAATTACACTATTCTTGAGGGTTTAGTGGAGAAATTGCATGGAGGAATTTAGTTAGATCTCATGTGACAGAGTTTGGTGGAGTTGGAGAAGTAGTTGGTGGAGTTGTGTTCAGTTTAACTCAGTTAGACACAGTTGAGCTAGTTGTATCTAGTCTAGCTGATTGATACACTAGTGAGAGTGTTGTGAATTAATTAATAATTAATTCACTAAATATTAACTCATTAATCAACTGAAGAATACATCAGTTAACTACAGTGCATGGACAGTTTCAGTGGAGACCAGTGGAGAGATAGGTGAAAGGGAAAGATGACTATCAGTTGTGACTATAGTGATGCATTGATTGCATCCAAACACCAATGGATGCCAATGAGGATTGCCTTCCTCTCTCTCTCTCGCTCGCTCGCTCGCTCTCGCTCGCTCTCGCTCTCTCGCTCCGTCATGGAGCAAGGCTGGACCAATTTCCCCTGAGAGTTCATTCAGAGCCATTCTTCGGTGTGTGTGTGTGTGTGTGTGTGTGTGCATGGATTTGCTAGATCGTGCCCGATTAGTGTGTAGCGATTGTATTGTACTGAGAGCTTGATATGATCAGCTTTGTATGAGGATTGTTACATGATATCTATGAAATATATTATATACAGATAGTTGGGGTTTTTAGCTTCAGGATTTCTCGTTAAATAACTGTGTTAATGTGTGTGAATTTTTATGGTTTCAATGTGTGCATGCAATTGATTTAATTTCCGCATGTAATGATCAATGGTGGAATAGATTATGTATTGTGCATGAAGTTAAAATAGTGTGTGATCAGGAGAATCTTGGATATATAACGCATTAGTTATATAATTTCTACATGGTATCAGAGCATTGATCATTGGAGCAATTGCAAATTATTGAAGCGGTTGAGTTTTGTGCTGGTCGAATTCAAATTTGCTGCAGTGTTTTCTTGGTGTCAAAGTTGAGATGTCTTTCAACGGATTGTGATTGGAGTATGCCCTTGAGATTAGATTGAATTATATTGCATGGAAGGACAGGATGGAGGTGGTGCTGGAGGATAATGGGTTGAAGGAGTTCATAGATGCAGAAATTCCAAATCCTGCTTCTAGCAATGCTGCCGCACTTGACGCATGGCAAAAGAAGATAGAAAAATGTCGAAGAATTCTATTGGAAGGTGTGAAGGATCACATAGTGTCAAAAATTCATGTTAAAGCTTCTCCGTTCTTTATGTGGAAAGCTTTGATAGACTTGTTCCAAAGAAAAAGCGACCAGAGGAAGTTGGCGCTTAAAGACAAACTCAGGAAAATAAAAATGGAGAAAGGCGACAGTATACCGAAGTACCTCACGAAGTTTGTCCAGTGCAGGGATGAGCTGGGAAGTGTGGGGGTTACTATAGATGAAGAGGACTTGGTGAGATTGGCTCTCCTTGGGCTTCCGAAGAGTTGGCATTCCTACGAGGACTCTGTCAATGGTCGGGAGAAACTGCCGGGATGGGAGCGACTTTGGTCGGATCTTGTGCAGGAGGAGATAAGGTAGAGTACCAGGGATGGATCTTCATCAAAGAATGAAGATGAAGAAAATTGCGCTTTGGCTGCAAAATCAAGGAAAGGGAAGGGAAATAAAAATCCCTCTCAATTCGGTGCGAAAGGCAAGAAGCAGGACATGTCCAAGGTGAAGTGCTTTCACTGTCACCAACACGGAAATTACGCCACTAATTGTCCACAGAAGAATAAAAATAAGTAGGTTGCTGGATCTGCAGCTGGAGAGGCCTTAGCCTCACAGTTTGAGCTGGATTTTTCACTGATCGCATGCTTGGTCTCAAGTGTGATGGGATCAGTGTGGTTTCTTGACAGTGGTGTGTCTTTCCATATGACCGGAGACAAATATTTGTTTACTGATTTGGATGAGAAAGATCTTGGAGTGCACATCGAGATGGGCGATGATGGTAGATACAGTGCGAATGGTATCAGGACCATTTCCTTTGAGAGAGAGTCAAGAAAACCTTTCATCTTGAAGTATGTCATGCATGTTCTAGGATTGAAGAAGAATCTGATCTCTGTGGCGATGTTGGAAGACAAGGGATATGATGTTGTCTTTAGCAAGGGAAAGGCTTTCCTGCGCAGTAAGGCAACTGGTGAAACTCGGAGGATAGGGGTTCGAGTTAAGAACCTTTATCAGTTGTAGGTAGATGGCTGCACAGCAATGGCAGGCAAAGCAGAAGGAGTGGTGAGCCCGGATGAGGGCGAATTGTGGCACAAGAGATTGGGCCATCTTCACCATGGCGCTTTGAAAATTTTGCAAACAGATGTGTTTACAAGCCTGTGTGTGTGGGTTTCCAAAGGTACACTGCGTACGTATCATGTGTATGATGTACTTTGGGAAAATTTGTGAAGACCAATTTTCATGAGAAGGATAGTCACACGACCTTGAGAGAATTCACGACGATATATATGTGTGTGTGTGTGTGTGTGTGTGTGTGTGTGTGTGTGTGTGTGTGTGTGTGTGTGTGTGTGTGTGTGTGTGTGTGTGTGTGTGTGTGTGTGTGTGTGTGTGTGTGTGTGTGTGTGTGTGTGTGTGTGTGTGTTACACACACACACATGTGTGTGTGTGTGTGTGTGTGTGTGTGTGTGTGTGTGTGTGTGTGTGTGTGTGTGTGTGTGTGTGTGTGTGTGTGTGTGGTGTGAACCCCCCCTCTGCCCCCCCCCAGCAGCCACTACCCACACATGGGGTATGTTCAATGTATATATATATGTGATATTTTTTGATGAATTTTCTCGTAAGTGCTGGATCTTCTTCATGCAGAAGAAGAGCGAGACATTCTCAAAGTTCTGTGAGTTCAAGGCACTAGTGGAGAAAGAGTCGGGGAAGTAGATGAAGGCTCTTAGGAGTGGTAATGGTGGTGAATTCATCTCTAGCGAATTCAAATACTTTTATAGCGCAGAAGGAATTTGAAGAAATCTCATAGCGCCTCATAACCCACAGCAGAATGGGGTCACAGAGCGAAAGAGCAGAATGATCGTGGGTGCTGCACGGGCGATGTTGCATGATCAGGGCCTTCTCATACACTTGTGGGTTGAAGCTTGCAACACTGCGGTTTATGTGCAAAACCGTTGTCCTCATAGAGTACTTGGCATGAGCACACCCAAAGAGGCGTTTTCTGGTAAGAAGCCTGATATTTCTCATTTGAAGAGTTTTGGCTCACCTGTTTACATTCATGTGACGAAGGATGCTAGGAAGAAGCTGGATCTGACCACAGAGGTTGGGATATTTGTGGGGTACATAGAAACACCCCACAACTATCGTGTGTATTTTCCAGACAGTCGGAAGACTGTTGTGTGACGGGATATCAAATTTCATGAGGAGAAAGCCATGAAGTTGTCGCTTGAGAGGGAGCTACACTTGCATGCAGATGAGGAGCTATTAGTTCCTAAGGATAAGCCTCAGGATGTGGATAAGCCACAAGAGAAGGTTCATGGAGTGGAAGAAACCACTCATGCAGCGCCAAACATCAGAGGGCGGAAGCGCACTACAGAAGCTGAACGACTGAATCAAGATGCAGCGCAAAATGTAGGAGCCCCTACATCATAGCGCAGGCAGAGACAGTCACCTGACCGATATACTGGATACATGGCTCTGATGAGCAAGTGTATCGTGACAAAACCATCTTCTTTCGAGGAAGATGTGGAGGACCCTGCATGGGTAGATGCCATGGTGGAAGAGTATGATTCGATTGTCAGAAATAGTGCATGGGAGATTGTCCCAAGGCCGGAAGGGAAATCACTGGTAGATTCGAGATGGATCTACAAAGTGAAGCAAGCTGTTGACGGGAGCGTCAAGAAGTACAAGGCAAGATTTGTTGCCCGGGGCTTCTCGCAGATCGAGGGGATCGACTATGAAGAAACCTTTGCACATGTCACAAGGTATTCTTCCATACGGACCATCCTTGCTCTCTCAGCGCAGATGAGTTGGCACATTCATCAAATGGATGTGAAGACTATGTTCCTTAATTGAGTCATTGAGGAGGAGGTGTACATAGAGCAGCTTGAAGGATTCAAAATCTTTAGCAGCGAGTCACATGTGTGCAGGCTCAAAAGAGTGTTGTATGGGCTGAAACAAGCACCTTGTGCTTGGTACACACGGATAGATAGTTATTTCACCGGTCTTGGATTCACCAAGAGTGAGGCGGATCTGAACCTATACCAGATCGTGGTGGAGGGTAAGTTGCTGATCATTGTACTTTATGTAGATGATTTGATATTGACAGGCAATGAACAGTTGATACTCTCATGCAAGGTTGATCTTGCAAAGGAGTTTGAGATGAAGGACTTGGGCCTCCTTCACTATTTCCTGGGATTGGAAATTTGGCAGCGGAAGGATGGACTGTTTGTGTCTCAAGGAAAGTATGCCCAGGAGATACTGGAGAATTTCAACATGCAAGGCTGCAAGCCTATCGACAATCCTCTTCTTGGTGGTTGGAGGAAAGAGGATGCTACATCGGCAGAGGTAGTGGATGCCACTCTTTACCGACAGTTGGTTGGTTCGCTCATGTATCTAGTCAATACACGACCAAACATATGCTATGTTGTTAATCAGCTTTCACAAGCTATGGTTAAGCCTACCAAGCTCTTTTTGAAGGCAAGCAAGCATGTATTGAGATATCTCAGAGGCACATCGGGATATGGATTGTGGTACAGACAGTCGGATGAGATGAAGCTGCATGGCTTCACGGATGTAGATTGGGCAGGAAGCCCAACGGGAAGAAAGAGCACATCTGGAGGGATTTTCAGTATCGGGTCTACAACAGTTTCTTGGTATAGCAGGAAATAGATATCTATGGCACTCAGTTTAGCGAAGGCTGAGTACATGGCAGCAAGTTTGGCTGCATGCGAGGCTATATGGATGAGGAAGATCCTGGTCGGGTTGTTCGGTTCACACTTAGATCCTACTGTGATATATTGTGATAATCATAGTTGCATCAAAATCTTGGTTAATCCAGTATTTCACGATAGATCTAAACATATTGACATCCGGTACCATCATATCAGATATTGTGTGCAGCAGAAGATCATGTTACTTTCTTACATTCCATTAGGGCGCTGATATTCTGACGAAGGCCCTCACCAGGAGAAAATTTGAATACCATAGAGACAGGATCAGGGTGGCAGATAATCCCTATCTTGTTGAGAGGGAGTGTTGAGATTGCGACAAGATGATGAGCTTAGTGAAAATATTCGCCTTCACTAAGTGGGCCCACAGGCTATTTTTGGCGCAAAGTCTATTTTTAGACTATGTCTATTTTTATACATGTCGATCATATTCTATGAGTTGCAGGATGCCATTTGTGGATGGTTGATCAAGTTGGAAAAATAGATGGACTTCTATTTTTAGAAATATTGGGCGGAATCTATTTTTAGATTGCCAGTCTAAAAATAGATATGTCACCATGACATAGGCTTCCACAATATTTGGACCTCAAACATTATCTCTTATTCTCTTTGGAGCACTTCAAAGCATGCAAATGAGCAGGCACAGAGGCCACATGGTAAGGAATTACGCTTATTCTGTGGTTTAGTGGATGGTTGCATGGAGGACTTCTGTTGGAACTCATGTGAGACAATTTGGGGAGTTAAATAAAGTAGCAGGGAGTTATAGCCCATGAACTCAGTTTTTAGGACACAGTTGAGCTAGTTGTATATAGTCTAACTGATTGATACACTAGTGAGAGTGGTGTGAATTAATTAATAATTAATTCACTAAATATTAACTTATTAATCAACTGAAGAATACATCAGTTAACTACAGTGCATGGACAGTTTCAGTGGAGACCAGTGGAGAGATAGGTGAAAGGGCAAGATGACTATCAGTTGTGACTATAGTGATGCATTGATTGCATCCAACACTTAGTAGAGATGCCAATGAGGATTGCGTGAGCAAGGCTGGACCAATTTGAGTTCATTCAGAGCCATTCTTCAGCAAGGATTGCGAAGTAGAGGCAAGCTAGCAAGTGGCAAATATTGGTGCATGGATTTGCTAGATCGGGCCTGATTAGTGTGTAGCGATTGTATTGTACTGAGAGCTTGATATGATCAGCTTTATATGAGGATTGTTACATGATACATATAGTTGGGGTTTTTAGCTTCATGATTTCTCGTTAAATCACTGTGTTAATGTGTGTGAATTTTTATGGGTTCAGTGTGTGCATGAAATTGATTTAATTTCCGCATATGATGATCAATGGTAGAATAGATTCTGTATTGTGCATGAAGTTAAAATAGTGTGTGATCAGGAGAATCTTAGATATATAACGCATTAGTTATATAATTTCTACACAAGAGTTCTCTCTCTTGATGCAAGTGCTCTTGCAACAAGTGGTGGTGAAGGCCTCTTCTCCTCTACTTTCTTCTTATCAAACTCCTTGATCAACCTTTGTGTAAAATCTGCATATGCAGTCACTCTTGCATGACTCAAATGGCTGAACCACCAAATTTTTTCTTCACCCTCAAGGTGCAGCGCTAAAATCTCAACAACATCTCTCTCTACTACTGGATGTAGCAGGAAAAATGCATCCAAATTCATTCCCCAAGCTCTTGTTGTACATGTGGATGACCCATCAAATGCAAGGAAAATTTTAGGGGCGAATTTTAGCCCAAAGGCGAATTTTAAGGGATTTTAAATTTTAACAGGGCGAATTTTTTATATAAAACCCATTTTCTATCGTTTAATAAATTTAGCCCAATATTTATTTTAAAAATAATTAATTACATGGAAAATTATAGGGGCTAATATTCACAGGTGGGCTAATTTTCAATGATTTTTCCAAAAAAAAGATTCGCCAATTTCCATTTTTTTTGTAAACATGATTCGCCCAAATTTTACAATATAAAATTATTTTAACTTAAAAATAGCCAACATTATATATAGAATATATATAAAATAATTATAAATTTGTATGATTTTACAAACATATCAATAAAATTTTATAGTTCACGTATTAGGGACTAGTGAAATTCGCCAACATTTTAAACTTCAAGATAATTTTCCATCCTTAAAATTATCCTTGATTAATTATTGAATATTAGCCGACCAAAAAAAACCACATAAAACTTTAAAAAACAAAATTCGCCCCGATTTTCTTTGGTTGGAGAAAATTTCCATGGCATTTGCCTGGATTTACAGGGTCGAAGGAAGGGGTTAGAGTGATTCGCCCTTCACTGGTTCGCTAGAATTTAGGAGAGGAGGACTGTTAAAAGATGCAGTGCCTGTGAATAATGTGGGTACAACAATGCGAGGAGTGCCACAGAAATTCAATGGTATTGGAGATTTTAAAGTTGTGCCAAAGGTTGCTACTTCCGATGATGCCAACGCCATGAAAATGATAAAAAAGAATGTGGGCAACGCTGAAAAACCACAGAAACCGGATGATGATTGGTCATAACCTCAACTGAATGCCTAGGGCCTGATCCGAGTGTTCTTCCAAAGGAAAGATCGGGGATATTAAGGTATTTTTCCTCAGGAATCAGTGTGCCAGAGACCGTGGCAGATAGTATGTCAATGTTGCCACCAGCATTTGGGTCAGTTGGTACGGATCACGACATTAAAATATCTCCTATACTTAAAATAGACTCACTTCCTTGTAGATGTAGGAATCTCAACTAGTTCTGTGGTTTTGATTTACTTCTCTTCATGTTGAAGTTTGCATATTTCTTTTAGTTGCTCAAACTACGCTCATGAAGGGGTTTGCAAATTTTCTTTGCAGATTCCTCTCAAATTCAAATTCTTGCAGTTAAGGCAGCCTTGCATTTTTCTGCAGTACCGACAACTGTAATGTGTTGTGAAGAAGAGCTCAAAAAAGTCTTAGAGTTCTGTAAGATGTGTATAGAAAAAAAGAAAGTTGGAAGCATGTATGTATGTGGATGTCCTGGAACTGGGAAGTCTTTGCTTTTGGAGAAAGTCAATTTTTTGTCTATTGAATGGGCTAAAGAGGTAGGTAAATAGTCCTTTGGTATATTTATTTTCTAATTAGATTTCTATTTTCTGGTTTCGAAGATTTCACAGAGGCATATAGTGGACTTATTCGTGTCACCTGATAGATAACTTTCTATATCTAGAACCTTTGTTCGACGTTACAAAGGTGAGGATATCTATTTCATTAGTGGGAAATGTTATCAGTCAGGGATGAAAAATGATTTTCTTATGATTTGATTTCAAAATTTGACTCTACATGTGATTAGGTTGGGATGCCACCCCCCACTTCAGTGGTTGTTAACTGCACTTCTTTGAAAAACACTTCAGACATATTCAGCAAGGTAAGTACAAGACAAAATCAGGGGATTGCTCCAATGAATGACAACCCCAATTTTAGCATTTTACATTCAGAATAGACTTAAGAAATACACAATGAAGGGTAGTTGAATTACACTGATGAGAACATGTAGGATTGGTATGCTATATTAATTGATATTCTGCTTCTATAACAGATATTGGAGCAATGCCAAGGAAATAAAAAATGCTCGGTAAATAGCTCTCCATTTCAGGAGTTGAAAAGCTTTCTGTGTGAGAAGAAACAGTCATCTACCAAAAATTTGATGTAAGAATTATATATTAGTAGCATTTTTTTTGTAAATTAGCTCCTTCCTATGTGTTTTCTTGTTAAATTTTGATGTGCAAGATAAGTATTTCTATCGAGATTTTGACTATCAAATATGCAATGTTAAAGCCAAACACTTTATAAGTCCTCATTGATGTATTTCTGTTTTTGGTAAATTTTCTTATAGTATGTAAACAAGTCAACTTCATCGTGATCTCTTAGTGCATGCAAACAAGTCAAATTCATTGGTGTTCTAATTCTACTCTGCTATCTTATGAAAAGGTTGTTGATTATCGATGAGATGGATTATTTGATTTCAAAAGATCAAGCTGTGCTTTATGATCTCTTCAGGCTTCCAACATTCCCAAATTCACACTGTATGCTGATAGGTAAGCTGAAGAGTAGTGGATAAGCTAGACATATTTTTCTTGTTTACTACTCACAGACATCATGAATTATATTTTTATTGAATGGTTTGTAAGAGAAACTCCCTGATGGATCTGTTTGTGCAGGATTTTCAAATGCAATAGACTTGACTGATTGGTTTCTTCCCAAATTGCAGTCCTTAAATTGTATGAACTATTGCCCTTTGCATCATTTTATGATCAGTGTAATATGCACACATGATTAAGGGTGGGATCATAGGAGCTGGACATTACTAGACTTGGTATAGCAAATGATAAAAAATGCGCAATAGGCATGTGTCAGTGTTGAATTTATACAAAGAGAATGAAAATATGCAGTTTCTTTAATTCTAGTAGTTGGTTAGTTTTGATATTTACTTTTTTTAAGATGCTCCCTTAATACTGCAGTGTCAAGTCTCTTCCACCTATTTAGAGGTGGGATGCTGCATACATTGTACAATCACCTGGTTCGACTAAATGGTCCTTAGGGTAGATCAATGGTCCCTTTGCAGGTGGTGCATTGGCCACTTCTTTTGAGGATTTAACCTTGGTGTGGTCCACAGCAGTGCTTTCTTTCACCGACCTGGCTTTCCTTTCATGGTTGATATTGGAATTTTTGGTCATGAACTATTTGATGATAGAGCTGATTAGTTTGGTCATTGGTGATGAATCCCATCAATTGTACCTTGTGAGGTTATGTGAGTGTCAATGATCTCATGCCTCTTGATTGGTCTAGCCATATGATAAACTAGACACTGTTATTGCCTAAATTAATTGAAGGCTTTTCCATTTGAATTCTGGGGTGTTGGCTTTTATTTGTTTACAGTAGATAGATTTCAAACCATCCTTAGATCAAAAATTTATTTTTGGCAGGTAAACCTCTGGTTATGACATTTCGTGCCTATTCAAAAGATCAGATACTGAAGATACTCCAGTAGAGGCTAATGGTAACTCATTATTTTTTGATTGGAGATGCCCTTTTGTAGTTGACTGAAAATATTCTTGTATACATCTTTATGGGCATAGTATGAAAAATGCAGCAAAAAATGCTGGAAATTCATTTATATTTCTCATACCTAAGGGAATTGTCTATAAGATTTACGATTACAGTGATTTGACCTTTTCTTAGCTTACATATCCTGAAATTTCACTTGGTTTTAGGGTCTCCCATGTCAAATATTTCAACCGGAGGCATTGGAGCTTTGTGCAAGGGTAAGTTACTACCTGTCCAGTTAAAATTTTATTCAAGAGATTCAAGTGCTCTGCTTCTGATTTGAAAATTTATGTCTTTTATATTTTTAACATTAACATGGATATTTACATTAACAATACATGAAAATACAAAAATTCCCTAGTCATACATTTAAGTGCAGGAGATCCTTGATTTGTAATACATTTGTCCAAAGACATGCTGATAGCTTGATATATTCAGCCTGATATAGAGGAAAGTTAAACCTTCTGTTTCATTAGATTATATGAAAAGGTTCAACAATGTACTAAACGATGGGTAAAGCATTTAAGTTTAGAGATGAACTGCCTTTTAAAAAATTGGAAGAAGAGTTTGCATACTTGTTGTCTTCATCCAGTCCTTTTCGATTGTCTGACCAATACTGTAGTATGCATTTTTTCCATGTATGTTGGAACCCCTTTGGCTCCCTTTGGAGTCTTTAAAGATTTCAATTATAGCCCAGATTTTGTCCACCCACTCCAGCTGTGTCACATTTTCCCTGCCACTTGCCTCATCCTTTTGTTGATGGAGGTGACCTTCTGAATCTATTCTAGAGATTAGGGGCAGCATGAGGAAAGTGCTCCCTTGAAAAACAATATGGTTGTTCAAGTGGCTCTGACATAACAACCAGTCAGGAAGAGGAAGCTTGCCTTCAAGCAGTTAATGTAATCATGATAATTACTTGCCAATTCTCTCTCCCAGGCTTTAGCTACTACATTATTTCCCAGTTTTCCGCACCTAGTTGTTAACATTATATATTATATGGAAAATATAATTGGACTAAGTACCTTCATAGTTGATTTGCTAATGCTTTCCAAATTAACCTTACAAGATAGAAGTCCCCTCTACTTTGTAAATTAGACTTTAGTTATATCTGGTAAGTTGGAGGATCCTGTTCATGTTTTTTTGGATAATGGTTCCTTCTTGCACCATAGTAGTGAGCATCCACCTCTATCAAAAAGTGACACTATTTACTTTATTGGGAGTCTGACCAACCTCATGTAAATATCCATGATAGTTAAGCTGGCCTCCTTGAGGGAGTATACAACAGGCCACTTTTTGTGGGATTTAAACCCTGGCAGTGGCTTTAACAACGCCCATTTTCACTAACCTTGCTTGCCTCTTGTGGTTGGTTCCTGTAATGTTATTTTCTACTCCTTCCAACTATTGTTTATGAACATCAGAAACCAACTATCTGGCAAGCATGTCTTCTATAGTTCTGATTCTCCGATATCATGAAATTGACATCTTTCATGAAAGTTCCCTTTCATTGTTTTGATCTACACAACCAGTTTTGATCCAAAAGTTGTTAATTCTCCCAACAATTTATTATTTGCCTTTGTGAAATGCTTCTTGATTCCAATTTTTCCATAAGAAGGAGATGCCTATCAGTTTGATCAGATTCCACTCTTTACGTATTTATCCCTAGAAAGGACCCTTTTCTAATGAGGGGCAACAAAAATTAATGTGCTCAACAGCAATCCTGGTCCTTAAAACTTTGGTAACCTTGCAGTTACACATACCATAATTAACCATTTCTGACTTGTGACAAGCCATGTAATATGCATTTTTAAAGCCAGTATGATGTAGCTGATCCACAAATGCTAAACTGTTATGAAGAACCATCCATGCTGATAGGTAAGCTGAAGAGTAGTGGATAAGCTAGACATATTTTTCTTGTTTACTACTCACGGACATCATGAATTATATTTTTATTGAATGGTTTGTAAGAGAAACTCCCTGATGGATCTGTTTTTGCAGGAATTTCAAATGCAATAGACTTGACTGATTGGTTTCTTCCCAAATTGCAGTCCTTAAATTGTATGAACTATTGCCCTTTGCATCATTTTATGATCAGTGTAATATGCACACATGATTAAGGGTGGGATCATAGGAGTTGGACATTACTAGACTTGGTATAGAAAATTATAAAAAATGCACAATAGGCATGTGTCAATGTTGAATTTATACAAAGAGAATGAAAATATGCAGTTTCTTTAATTCTAGTAGTTGGTTAGTTTTGATATTGACTTTTTTTAAGATGCTTCCTTAATACTGCAGTGTCAAGCCTCTTCCACCTATTTAGAGGTGGGATGCTGCATACATTATACAATCACCTGGTTCGACTAAATGGTCCTTAGGGTAGATTAATGGTCCCTTTACAGGTGGTGCATTGGCCACTTCTTTTGAGGATTTAACCTTGGTGTGGTCCACAGCAGTGCTTTCTTTCACTGACCTGGGTTTCCTTTCATGGTTGATATTGGAATTTTTGGTCATGAACTATTTGATGATAGAGTTGATTAGTTTGGTCATTGGTGATGAATCCCGTCAGTTGTACCTTGTGAGGTTATGTGAGTGTCAAGGATCTCATGCCTCTTGATTGGTCTAGCCGTATGATAAACAAGACACTGTTATTGCCTAAATTAATTGAAGGCTTTTCCATTTGAATTCTGGGGTGTTGGATTTTATTTGTTTACAGTAGATAGATTTCATACCATCCTTAGATCAAAAATTTCTTTTTGGCAGGTAAACCTCTGGTTATGACATTTCGTGCCTATTCAAAAGATCAGATACTGAAGATACTCCAACAAAGGCTAATGGTAATTCATTATTTTTTGATTGGAGATGCCCTTTTTTAGTTGACTGAAAATATTCTTGTATACATCTTTATGGGCATAGTATGAAAAATGTAGCAAAAAATGTTGGACATTCATTTATATTTCTCATACCTAAGGGAATTGTCTATAATATTTACGATTACAGTGATTTGACCTTTTCTTAGCTTACATATGGTGAAATTTCACTTGGTTTTAGGGTCTCCCATGTCAAATATTTCAACTGGAGGCATTGGAGCTTTGTGCAAGGGTAAGTTACTACCTGTCCAGTTAAAATTTTATTCAAGAGATTCAAGTGCTCTGCTTCTGATTTGAAAATTTATGTTTTTTATCTTTTTAACATTAACATGGATATTTACATTAACAATACATGAAAATACAAAAATTCCCCAGTCATACATTTAAGTGTAGGAGATTCTTGATTTGTAATACATTTGTCCAAATACATGCTGATAGCTTGATATATTTAGCCTGATATAGAGGAAAGTTAAACCTTTTGTTTCATTATAGTATATGCAAAGGTTCAACAATGTACTAAACGATGGGTAAAGCATTTAAGTTTAGAGATGAACTACCTTTTAAAAAATTGGAAGAAGAGTTTGCATACTTGTTGTCTTCATCCAATCCTTTTCGGTTATCTGACCAATACTGTAGTATGCATTTTTTCCATATATGTTGGAACCCCTTTGGCTCCCTTTGGAGTCTTTAAAGATTTCAATTATAGCCCAAATTCTGTCCACCCACTCCAGCTGTGTCACATTTTCCCTGCCACTTGCCTCATCCTTTTTTTGATGGAGGTGACCTTCTGAATCTATTCTAGAGATTAGGGGCAGCGTGAGGAAAGTGCTCCCTTGAAAAAAAATAAGGTTGTTCAAGTGGCTCTGACATAACAACCAGTCAGGAAGAGGAATCTTGGCTTCAAGAAGTTAATGTAATCATGACAATTACTTTCCAATTCTCTCTCCCAGGCTTTAGCTACTGCATTATTTCCCAGTTTTCCACACCTAGTTGTTAATATTATATATTATATGGAAAATCTAATTGGACTAAGTACCTTCATAGTTGATTTGCTAATGCTTTCCAAATTAATATTACAGGATAGAAGTCCCCTCTACTTTGTAAATTAGACTTTAGTTCTATCTGGTAATTTGGAGGATCCTGTTCATGTTTTTTTGGATAATGGTTCCTTCTTGCACCATAGTAGTGAGCATCCACCTCTATCAAAAAGTGACACTATTTACTTTGTTGGGAGTCTGACGAACCTCATGTAAATATCCATGACAGTTAAGCTGGCCTCCTTGAGGGAGTATACAACAGGCCACTTTTTGTGGGATTTAAACTCTGGCAGCGGCTTTAACAATGCCCATTTTCACTAACCTTGCCTGCCTCTTGTGGCTGGTTCCTGTAATTTTATTTTCTACTCCGTCCAACTATTGTTTATGAACATCAGAAACCAGCTATCTGGCAAGCATGTCTTCTATAGTTCTGATTCTCTGATCTCATGAAATTGACATCTTTCATGAAAGTTCCCTTTCATTGTTGTGATCTACACAGCCAGTTCTGATCCAAAAGTTGTTAATTCTCCCAAAAATTTATTATTTGCCTTTGTGAAATGCTTCTTGATTCCAATTTTTCCATAAAAAGGAGATGCCTATCAGTTTGATCAGATTCCACTCTTTACGTATTTATCCCTAGAAAGGACCCTTTTCTAATGAGGGGCAACGAAAAGTAATGTGCTCAACAGCAATCTTGGTCCTTAAAACTTTGGTAACCTTGCAGTTCCACATACCATAATTAACCATTTCTGACTTGTGACAAACCATGTAATATGCATTTGTAAAGCCAGTATGATGTAGCTAATCCACAAATGATAAACTATTATGAAGAACCATCCATCCAGGTACACTTCAGAGTTAAAAGAAGAATGTGACTTCTAGATACCTTGAATTGTTATTTGGGTATACACTTGGATACAAGGCCCATAAGTTTCTTATCTTTATTCTCGGACATTAAGATAATTATTGCTTGCAAGTTTCTTGTAGTCTTCGTGGACCTGTAGGACAGCACTCAACATGGCTTTCTTTTGTTGTTTTCTACCCTAAATTTCCATAGAACTGAAGGATTTTAGCTTCTAAATTTTGGTTCTGAATTTTATATAAGTCAGCTGCTTTTACTTGCTTGCATGTTGTTGAACGGTAATGGAGTAAATGAGCATTGTTTAGAACTTGAATGTTATGACAACCTCAGTTATCTAAAATAAATTCATGCTGAGAACTGGCTTTTTGAATTTTCAAGCATAGAGGCATAATGAGGGAACTTCAAAAGAGGAAATCCCTCAGCTTTTTATAAATACCAGCAAGCATTGATGAATGAAAATCGCTCTATCTCACTCATTATTTCTTGGCAGGATATTGATTATTTTTTATTGTGCCATAGTCCTTTATTTGTGGGCCACAGTAGCAATATTGCTTGTTTATTTATTTCTTTATGTTATTTTCAGCCTTTTATAAAAGCGGTGCTTGCACTTCCACATTGTATTCATACTGATTATACTCTTTCAGTTCCACTGACCTACTTATCAATGTGATCATTTGTTGGACTTTAATAAATTATCATATCTTTTACAAATTTTACTTTTAGTTTTAAATAGTTGTGAATACTCTAATGCTTACTTTCTTTGGAAACTGTAGAAAGTTGCTGCTGCATCAGGGGATATGTGTAAAGCTCTTCATGTTTGCAGGTAGACTATTTCCCCCAGTCTGATAAGTGTTATCCATGATTTTTCTTGTCAAGTTAAATAAAAATCTATAGTCAATTGATATGTCCACTCCAAATACTATTTAGTATTAACTGTCTTGACATGTAAATCTATATCTGGATTTTGTCTTGACATATGCTTGGGATGCTTAGGTAACCTTTTTTGTGGAGCATTTTTTTCCAGGCTACAGAGCTTGGGGAAACCCCCAATGTACTTCCCTTCATTTTGAGGATGGTACCTAGGATAAAACCTAGAATCTTCAGGGCACAAGGCCAGTCAACAACAAGATTCAACGGAATTACAAAAATATATTTGTTAGGAGCTCAACATGCCACCCGTGGGAATTGAAACTGGGTGGGAAGGATAATGATCATTCCTCCCAACCACCAGAGATCAACCCAATTAACATCTTTCTTTGTGGAGCTTATAGTCAATATCATGATAATCACATTTTTTTTTAGAAAATTAATTATACTCTTTAAATAATTTAAAGCACATTATTTTGACAAGGCTAGTAGACTAGGAACATTTTTTATTGTATTGAAAACAATTATTTTTCGTCTTTGTCAGGAAAACTAGTTCTATATGTAGTTTTAATATTTATCAGTACTGAAAGCTTCAACTTATTATATTCTATTCATTTTGGATCATGACAGAGGTGCTGTTGAGATGCTTGAAGCAGAATTAACCAGTGGGATACATGAGTTGGATAATATTTTGCATGAGAAGTCAATGGCCAATGGATTGAATCTACCACCTGAACGATTAACGAAGCAAGAAATAAATATGGTGAGCATTCTTCTTCTTTTTTTCTTTCACGATGATGGATATATTTTGAACTAGAAAAAGCTGCAGCCGAACTGGACAATGGTGTAAAACACACACACACACACACATATTAGAAGCAAGAAATAAATATGGTGAGTATTCTTCTTGTTTTTTTCTTCCACGATGATGGATATATTTTGAACTAGACAAAGCTGCAGCCAAACTAGACAATGGTGTAATACACACACACACACACACACTTATATATATTAGTGTTTTTCTGCAGCCTTAGATAGTTTCGTATCCAAAATTCCCTATTCTTGCCCACCCTATTCTATTCTCTGTCGGCTTCGAAGGAATATTTCCTTGCAAACTGAAACAATGACAAAATACTATAGATATAAAAAACAGATTAGAAATGCTCTCAAGTTTTAGTCCCACTTGAGTCTCCATTGTTGCTTCTGTTGAGTGCATTTACATGTCAACTTGTTCCACAGGGTTGATTTCACTTGTAGGATCCTCCAGTTTTGGTTTTGGAGTGTTAGATGCAAAAATCCTCATCCCTGGCCATGGGAAAGTTGCAAAGTGAGGAGTCCTCAAAAATTTAGAAGTTGATGGGGCAGGAGATGAAACCATCTCCTATGGGAGGTAGAGGTGACTCGAGATTCTACTAACTAGGGATTTTAGAGAACCAATCTGAAACTCTAGCTTCAATCTACATGAATTTGGTGATCGCCTTCATTTCCTTAAGGTTCTGTAGTCAGTGTGTAGTTTCCATTGCACATGGACCTTTGCCCTATTTTTGGCTTCTAATGTACTATCACAATCCTCTTGCTATTGATTGCAGTAAATGGTGAAATTCATCACACATCATTGGGTTTGAACAACCTCAAGCTCACAACACTTAACCCCTTGTTGAACCTCTCAAAATTCATACAAGTTGCGTCATTTATGCCTACAATGATAGTGGCCCATTTTTACTGAAGAGAAAGACAAGTTTCAGACTAGGTTACCTCTCACCTTAGCACTGCAAATAGTTGCGTTGGGATTTTAAAAATTCCACCACATTATTCCTAGAGCAGAATACCCTTTCTTGCTACTAGTGTTAGAATGTTGTAAAGGTCTAGAATAGGGTTGAAATCAATGGCATCGAGTCCTGCTAGAATTGACATAAAAATAAACCCACACACATTTTCCAATTCAACCATTGTATTGAACATAAGCTCACATGTCGATGAGAGAGTAGTATGGACTTTGGAGTAATGGGTGTTGGTGGAGACTTAACTCCCCATCTCTTGGAGCTTGCATGAGAGGGCACTTGTTGTTGTGTGCACTATGACATAACCTTCATAATGAGTGGCCATTTCAAGGGAGGGGCATGAAATATGAAGCCCCCCATTTACTTTATGGAAACCTTCATTCAAACTTGCTCTTTTGTAATTGCAAAACATGATTTTTTTTTTTTTTTGAAGTATTGAACCAATCCAATAGTTATTTGTGTTACATGAGATAGTTTGAAGTTCAAGAGAGGGGTTTCACCTGCAGGGTGCTTTCACTAGAATACTTTCCTTTTGTAGGTCCTTAGCAGTCCCTCAGCTGCTCTCTACAGTTGCATCATGGCAATCCATGTGCAAATTGTGCTTCTGGAAGCTACAGTAAGATCACATTGTTGTATGAGCCTTGTATATTTTGTAGCATGCCAGTTAGTGAAAACTGTTACTGCACAAGGAAAGATGTTTAGAAAGTCAACCTACAGGGTACTTCGACTAGAATACTTTCCTTTTGTTGGCCCTTAGCAGTCACCTCAGCTACTCTCTACAGCTGTAGAAGACAGAGCTCAATCCCTACCTACAAATACTTTTTGCAAGTAGCCCTTGGCATATTTGTATTTCTGCAGTTGTACAACATGATAAAGTTGTCACTATTAATGATATGTTCATGTTGTTTCATCTAGATTACTGTGGAATGGGCTCTTTAGAGTTTTCCTGTAATAATGGAAACTGATAATATTATATCAAATGCTTGAAACTGTTTTGTAGGTAAGAATTGATCATATGGCCAGAGCATTGGCAAAAATATTTCGGTCAGCTGTTGTTGACACAATACAATATTTACCACGACATCAACAGGTATTCTTTTAATTTTTCTTTAAACATGTATGCTTTTAAATCTTCTTTAGCAAGGAATTGTAGGCTAGTATTATCAAATTGTGAAGGAATGTGACATTGAATTAATTATTGTACAGATAGTTCTATGTTCAACAGTTAAGTTTTTTCGGCGTCGGAAGAAAGATGCCACACTAGGAGAGGTAACTTTTGTTTGATTTTCTATTGTTAAATCTATTTTGATTCTTTGCGCCTTTGGTTTTGTAGCTCTTTATTTTTTGGACTGAGCATCTTATATGATGACATGTTTAATACTTTATTTGTAGTTCATACCATAATTTTACCTTATGCAGGAGCTACGGATTTTGAAATGTTGGGACATGATTCTCTTGGTTCTGTTAGGTCTCCTATGTGTTGAATTATTATTATTATTATTTGTGACTTGTTTCATTTGTTCATCATATATTGCTTCCGATGCAGCTGAATGCAACCTACTTGGACTTCTGTAAAACAACTTCAATGTACCCTCTCACTGGTCCTGAGTTTTCAAGCATGTGTAGGGTGCTTAGTGATCAGGTATGCATTTGAATCCATAAAATACGAGTCAGAAGGGCTGCTATATTTTGATATGAATGCAATGTGTTAACTCTTATGTGGGTTGCAAACTAGGCCCTTCTTAACCTTGGTCAATCCCGAGAAGATAGGCTAAGGAGAGTGACCTTAAGAGTAGATGAAGGAGATGTAAATTTTGCCTTACAGGTATACAGCTCTGCCACATTTCTAATAAGTTCAACATAAATTCTCTTTATTTGGATCCTTTCATACGTTCTCTAGATTATTTTAGGTTTCTCTTCATATTGGATACTTGTGGATGACGAGCTGTTGAAACTCAAATTGTAGGGAATACGGTTCTTCAAAAACTGTCTTCAATAATGCAGCATTTGGAAGGTAGATTTTGCAGAGATTTATACATTTTCATTCATCTTAAGATATCTTCAGTCATCAGCTAAAGTTCTCAAGATGCAAGGTATCTAAATGAAATCTTCATTTTCGTCAATTCATCTCAATGGATAATTACTATTTTAATTTTTAAGGCTTCTTGTATTGAATCTTAGAAAACAAGGAATTGGAAAATGTACATGCAGCATGTACGTTCTCTGAAACTTGTCAATATAAGTTAGTTTCCTGATACTGTTTCTATTAGAAGTTAGAACTTTTGTAGCCTGTAAATATAATAGTAAAATAGGTTATGGTGGACTGAAGTATATTTCTTTTCAAGTAAGAAATTGGTTAAAATATTATCACTTTCTTGCAGGCATTTCTGTTCCATGCATATGTGGATTGCTTCTTATATATGATCTCTTCATAGCAGCTTTCTTGCATGTCGATCATAGAGAGGAATCGCACGAGTCTGGATTCAAAGGTGATAGTAGGAAATTTTCCTATCGCATGAAGTCCATTTCTGTTGTTGTAAGGAATTTGGTGGCAACGATTTTGAGTTAGCGAAGCCCCGAAGCTCATGGCTAAAATCTATGTCTGTTCTTGTAAGGCACCCATGTTCTCACTGTGGTTTGGGAGCTCTGCATTTCCGTTGCATATGAATTTTCGATCATCATGGTCTATCGGTGATGTAGGGGCATTAGACTCTAGAAATACTTTGTAATTTTATAAGACATAGGGGGGTCTTATGTTTTTAAATTCTCATGTAAATATTAGTATTTTGAATAAAATGGTGAGGAATTGTAAATGTTCTCTAACCACTAGAGAACATGAGGAATGTGAAGAGTCAATTTAGTTACTTTAGGGATTTTTGTCTAAAGTTAGGAATTCCGGAATCTTAAGAGTTTGTTGAGCTGTTAGAGGAGATGAAGCGATTCATTATCTTCTAAGCCAAAAAGGTATTAAGTATAGAGGTCTGTAGAGTAGAGTTTGGAGCTGTTCAGAGGCAGAGTATTGAGAATAGAAGGGCCACTGATTAAATATCAGGCCAAAGAGGAAGATTGCTGATGTAAGTGCTATGTGTGTTAATACAGAGTTTAGTTTTCTGAAGATTATGTTTCATTCTTGAATTATGTGTTGTGCGAATGAAACGGAGTTCAATATTGATTGAGTGTGATTGCAAATTTGTGTGAATTGATCACATAATGGATCGATTCTGAGAGAGGAAGAATTCTGTGTGAGACATTTAAATGTGAATCGAACTTATGTGTTAAATGTGTGAAAGGAGGGTTCGATTCTTTTTTAATTCTCGAGTTATATATGTTATGGAAGGATTTGAATCTCTGTGTGAAGGGTTATGTTTCGAAAGTATTGTGAGAATTGAATGCATTTAAATATAAGTCTTTAGTTGATGAATTGTTGTGTATTTTATGAGAAGAGCTCCATAAAAACAATACACTATTGACCTTTTGAATGGGCAATCCAAACGGTTTTTGTATCAGATGATTGGGCATGTTTTTGTTTTGAATTGGGTTGGTTCAATTCACAAGAATCGATATTGATTCTGGTAATTTCGATATCAGCGTTTGACCTTTGAGTACGCATCGAACTTTGATTGATGAGTTGCTATCAGAGTAAGGTGAATCGATTCCAAGTCTTAGGTGGTTAAGACGTGGTTTGAAAGGAGTAATTCACTCTGTTAGGTGAAACAGTAAGAAGAAGTGGAACCTGGAGCTAACGATAAGGCGAAACCGTAATTGGTGAAAAGTGAAGGCGGTTTGAGAAACCATTTATGGTTTTCGCAAAACTTAAAAGCGGTAAATGGAATTTCAAGAAAAAGTGCAATGGCATACGAGGCTTGACGCATGGCAGAGGCAGTTTTCGAAAACCATGAGTTTCGCATTTTTCTGAGCGTTAACGCTCGGAAGCTCAAAAAACGCGATATGCATTATACCCGTCCGATCACGAGCTTGTGGAATCAACAGTGGTCACATCGTCAAGTCGCGAAGGGGTTAATGAGGTAAGAAGACCTGTGGGGCCGAGTGTTATTATATATAATTCGGGTTTAATATGTGTTGAGTAGTTTAGTTATATGGCAAATATGTGCGGATTATTTGATGTGCGTTGATGCATTATGTAATGCCCAGGGTTTAAACCCAAGGTTGAGGATTAATTTAGGCGTTGATATATATTATGTGATGGTGGCCGCAGACATATATAGTTAATGAGGTATGGTGAGCGGTTAATTTAATTGAAAGTTAATGGATATGTGAGACCCAATGGCTTAATGTATGGTGAGCGTTTATGTTGCTAGTGTCTTGTATAAAGTCAAGACTTTATTACAATGTTCCTTGACATTTGAATGGAAGCGTAGTATATATTCATATATTATGGTTGAACTGTATGCGTGGGTCAAACTCTTATAAGGTGAAGTTCTGCACGTGAATGGTTTTTGTTACATGGTTTTATAATAATTTTTTAAGAAATAAAGCTTTCACAAGGGATATTGAATCTAGCTGGATGGTTTGGTTCTTAATAACCATGAGTTCAAAATTTGCTTCCGTGTAATTTAAGATAGCCAGGTCGAAAAGGAAATTGTTGGGGTTGCAGATTTAAAATTATTTGGAGAAGAGATTTGGAATGCATTTTGTATACGAAAAAAGAGTGTGATGTGAGTTAAGTAGGTAAGCCTGGGCATCAATCTGCTTATCACAGAAGGTGCACCTCTGTTATTGTTTTCACATAGCCCATAAACAATAATATGCCTCAACTTTATAGGTTGGTGCAAAAGTTAATTTATCCGGATCATTGATTAAAGTTATAAACCCATTACAATAAATCCCTTTGCTGCTTTCATCTGAACAACACGAAGCCTGTTAATCTCTTGGTTCATCAGGAGCTAGGGATGAGCCTCACCATCTCTATGTAATGCAAGTAAACTGCAAGGCCCAAGCAATTGTTGATTCTTTAAACAATAACCAATTGTGACTTCATGTGATTCATTTCGAGGGCATTTAATATTTTAGTGTATATCGGATAAATAATGGAAGGGAAGAATGAGGGTAAATGAGAGTACAGGTCAAATAAAGGCACTTTTAATTTAACGATGAGAGCTTTAGTCCCAATGGAGCTTGGGATGAGCCTTGACGTCTTTACCTACTATAACCAATTATTGATTCTTTTATTAATACCCAAATGGGACTTAAAGGTGATTTGGTTCCAGGATAGCTTAAGCTTTCAGTGCATGTAAGATACGTAAGAGAATCACAGAATGAGGGGAAATGAGTATAGGTCAAGGTAAGGACACTTTTAAAATGACTATGAAAGCTCAAGTTCCAAAGGTAAAGTCCATCATAGCAATTTATGCAATTTCAGATATCGCCTAAAGCCAACCTTTTATATGTTTTTCACTGCTTTTGAAATGCATAAACCGTAACATTTCATACCTCTACAATAATTATAAAATCTTCCACCAACATGTAACTCTGTTCAGGAGCAGCAGATTTACTGGTTTACAAAGAATACTAATACTTGAAATTTCTGACTGTGAAAGTGCCATTAATTTTCTAGAATTGTAAAATTATATTATTTTGCAGCAAAACTCAGATAAGGGAAATTGTAATTTCATGCCTTCATCCGTTAGGATTGATTTGAAATGGTTTATCAAAAAAATATATTAATACATGAAATGACCTCCAATTTTTAGAATTATAAAGTTAAAATCAAAATCAATGAATTTTTTATTTTGCAGAAACCGTAATTTCATGCGTCCATCCATTAGGGTTTTAGATGCATCCATCCATTAGGGTTTTAGAGGTAGCTGCAGTATTAGAGTGGTTAGGTTTATAAACCCAGCCCGTCTGGGTATTCTTCCAGCACCATGCAGGCTCCTAATATTGAAATGGGTGAACCCATGCACAGGCAGGTTGGAATTGTTACTTATTTACAATGACAAACGACATTTTTGAGTCTACAACTCATTCTATACAATCCAGTATGAGGATATGCAAGTATAAATAATAATAAAAATAATTTTCAATCAGACAAAAAAAATTAAATAACCATATAAATAAACAATTAAAAATCTATTAACACAACAATTAACTTAGTTGTTAATATTTCACTTTTAGTCTTCAAGCAATAAATAGTAATTACTTCTTGATAAGAGGAAAATGTGTAACTGGTTCAAATTTTAATATAAAATAATAATAATGATACAATATAAAAATATACAATTAAAACATTGAAAATTTACCACTATAGATTTATATTAATCACATATTTACCAAGCACTAAAATGGATTAATAGATTAATTGGTGATGTGTAAGTATGTATGTCCCACTTAAAATAAAAATAAAATATTCTCTAAATAAAAAAGCAATGTCCTTTATAATAAAAGGAAAAACAATATATCCTATGTATTTTTAATTAGTTATCCATATGACCAAGCAATGTCCCTTATAATAAAATGGAAAAACAATATATCCTATATATTTTTAATTAGTTATTCATATGACCAAACAATGTCTCTTATAATAAAAAGGAAAAACAATATATCCTATGTATTTTTAATCTAATATCATGTAAAGTAATTTGAAGTAAAAAAATAATGTAAGATGTTTAAAATGATATCAACTTGATATATATTATTATATAGATTTTATTTTTTAAAGAAAATATTTTAATGTCGTATAGAATAAAATATCCAATGTGAGTTATGAATAAAATGTTTTAATATGAATTAATAAAATGGTTCAATACACATGTTATGTAATCTCTATAATATTCAAAAATACAATTTAAACAGTATAAAATTACACATTGTTTTTTGCACTCTAAAGTAAGTTTGCAACAAAAGAAATTTAATCCCTCTCAGCTCATGTTAGATCCATAATTTAGATGGATCTATGTTGGTAAATTACTCAAAACATTAACTTTATAACAAAGTATTTCATTACACAACATCCATTAACAAACCATGTTATTACAAAGAATAAGTGTTATTACAAAATGTCTATATCAAATGTTTGGTTGTTCACATTGCATGGTTTTATATAATAATTTTACGTCAAATTGGTCCAATGGTAATTTACTCCACCTCAAAAGAATAGTCGTCCATCCTTAAATTAAGGACTTGGTTAGAACATTCGATGGAGGTCATTGGTCTACTTATTGCCTATTCAATTTATGGTATTTGAACCTTTGATGGAGGTCATTGGTCTGCTTATTGCTTATTTGGACTTATAAGTTATAACTACCAGATTTGAAAAGATGCATATACTGAAAATGTATCTCTCCTTGTACAAATTTAAAACAAGACATCATTTGTACAACAATACTAGGAGAGCATTGGCAAGTTCTAGAATGGACCTCCTCTCCAATCAATGGAGCTATCAGGTAAATACAGGGTGCCACTGCTACTACTTGTGGGATTCTGCGACAAAGACATTCATGGCATGGCATGGGCATGACATGGGGAATTCTGAATGGATTTTTTCTAATGGTTCTCTTCATGTTGATGGCTATAATTTTAACAGATTCAGCAGGGTGGCTGCAACTGGCACATATTCCTTTCAATATCCAGATTTTGAAGGAACGAGAAGGAATAATATTTTGAAGAAGTGAGAAGAAGTTCACCTTATTATAGTTACCATGCTAGGTATTCCTTTAAGAGATTCCAAGCATCAAATCATTTCCATAAATATGGTTGTGTAAGAGTCGTGATGGTGTTGTAATGTAAATTATGTTTCCATAGTTGAACATCTAAAGTATTTTGCGATATTGTTATTGTACCATGGCACCTAGATCGGATCCAATGTTTATCAACACTTTTTTAATAACATGTTTTCTTTTCTTCCCGTTGTTGTTCATTTCTCCTCAAACTCCTCTCCAACCTCAATATCAGTGCTAGTAGTAGCATGAGCAACAACACTACGCTTAGCAGAACTAGAAGAACGTGTTTTCCAAACTACACGAGAACTACTTCCCTCACAAGTCACCATGTGCCATGCTTGGTCTCGGTGGTTCTCTTCCTTCTACTCCTGGTTCAACTACCATATCTTCATTGGAACCAACACCCTGAACTCCACTAGACAACGATTCACCATTTTGTAGTAGTGATTCGCCATTTGTACTGGTGATTCGCCATGATTTTACAAGATAATATAATCTCATGAAAAATTCGCCAAAAATTTATATATACATATTATATTATTAATAAAATCTCCTTCCATTTTTCCTATGTATCATGGGGATTCGCCCATTTATTATATATATAAATTTAGGGGGGTTCTTAAAATTTTCCCTGATCAAATGTAGGCAATAGGAATCTATTTTTGCAAGGTCTTCTTTCTTCCTTGAGCTGAATGAACTGTGAGAGAGTTAGATTCTCCTTGAAAGCTCTAGGTTGAGACTTATATTCTGACAGGTATTCACTTATAATTTCATGTTCCAAGTGTCCTCCATATCTATGCCTCTTGTATTCTTCCTCAAAAGGAAAAGGCATAGTGTATTGCTTTCTTTGCAACAGTGGTTCTTTCTTCTGCTAATAGGAAGTACATGGACCTTCCTCTTCTTGAAACCCTTTTGAGGTCTCATTTCATCTCTCCTCTTTCATCTGCTTGACCTCCTTGGAGAGGTTCTTCATAGATCTGAAAAGTGATGAGACAAAGCTCATTCCTTCCATCATTTTAGATCTCTTTTTATTCTCTTCATCTTCTTATAACATATTGGCTGAAAGTCACAAGCTGAACCAAGATTATGCTCTGATACCACTGTAATATTTCCAAATAGGGAAGCAGCAATATTTGAACACAATAATGGAAATAGCAGTGAACAAATCAATACATCATGATATAAGACAAATCTACAACCATTTTATTAAATATATCAGCAAACATTTAAGCACATGATCTTGAGGATCAAGTCACTCAAGTAATAGGGAACAAGCCTCCAATAGGCAAATATGCTAATACATGAGAAATATTGCCATACAAGTGCCATGAGCCATGACAGCGCAGTTTTTGGGCATAAAATGCTACAAAAAGATACAAAAAGGTGGATCTGCTGATCTATAGCTCAAACAATGTTGGGAGTGAATATCTAGGCTCCCAATCACACTACTAAGACAACTCAAAAATGGTTTCTGGAAATACCCAAAATATGAAAATGTCGGAATGCAGCCTTAGGGATGAATAGCAGCTGCTACTCAATAACTGGATGAACATGGTTTTAGATGATATATATAATGAATAGATCTCCTCCAATAGATCCTTTAAGTGAAAGGTTGATCCTAACACTGAAGATCTCACCCTCCAAATCAAGCACTGAAACCTCCACTGCAAATGCTCACTGAAATAATGCAGTCAAAGAGGGATTCTGCACTGTAGAAGATGGGAATAGGTTGGACTAGTGCCAAGATGTGAAATAAAGCTCAAGAACCTCCCTTTCTGATCTCCCAAAGAGAATAATGCTTCCTCCTCTAAAAAACTAGCTCAGAAAGTGGGTTTCTCAACTGTCCACTGCAACACCCTGCAACACAACACAATACTCTACAAAAATTGCACTATAGCTGAAGACTGAAGCTTGCCCATAATGTTGGATGTGTGGAAATGATGGTACAATACTCTTCCAAGAGGCTACCTCAAGGGAAGAGATGGGATTCCTTCTCGAGAACACCCCGTGCTAAACAAAACTACAAGATCAACTAAACAGCTGAAGAATGCAAGAAGTCATGCAGACCACAATAACAATAATCAATAACATAACTCACTATGGATGCCTTGCCTTCCTTATAAACAATTTTAGCCTTCTCACCTTGGGTCCCACTCATTAGGGTTTCCACCATCATGGAGTCTTCCTCCCATTCACACTGTGCTTTCTCTTAATGGTGATCCACTCCCTCCGTACCAACGTTGTTGACTTGGTCAAACTTGACCTTGACCAAATGCATTAGCCCCTGTTCACACATGAGGGTGCTTAATCCAGCTCTGAATATGATCCCTTTTCACATTAAGAGGGATTTTATGCCTACTAAAGAGATTTATGGGCCTCACTACCCATTTATTCATCTAACTAAATAACAAGAGAAAAATTAATATTCCAATTAGTTGCATGCTAATTTAGGAATATTACACATAATTTGTAGTTCCTTTCAAGTAATTGTATCCTCTTGGTTGCTAAAAAGTGACTTTTTTATGGTTTTGATTGATATCTTGCCACTAATCTGACTGCCAACATTATATCTAGTCTAGAAGCTGTTAGATATAGCAGACTTCTTGTCATAGGCCTGTAATTTTTTTTATCTACATCTGGCGATCCATCATCTGCACATAGCTTGCATCCAGTAGTCATGGGGGTTGAGACAGGTTTACATTCTTCCATTTGGAACCTTTTTAACATATCTCTTAGATGTTTTTCTTGTGAAATAAATATTCCTTCAACCTTCTGTAGGATTTGAAGTCCTAAGTTGACACGTCAAACTCTCACTTCATATCTTCAGCAAATCCTTTTACCAAACCATTTTAATTGCTGCCAAACATGATGACATCTACATATACAATCACAATTAATAATTTGTCTTCATTAGAATTTATGTACAGATTACCATCAACTCCTCCTCTCTTGAACCCCTCATTTAGAAGGTACTTTTCCAACCAAGAATACCATGCTTGTGGTTCTTGTTTAATACCATATAGTTCTTTCTTTAGCCTACAAACATAGTTAAGCTTATTTGATAATAAAAAACCTTTAGGTTGTTCCACGTAAAATTCCTCCTATAGGTCACCATTTAGGAAGGAAAAATTCACGACCATTTGATACACCTTGAAATCATTGTAACATGTGAAGGCCAAAAACATCATAATTCCTTCCATTCTCGTGGATGGTGCAAAATTTTCTTCATAATCAATACCTTATACTTGTGAGTACCCCTTACACACTAGTTTGGCTTTGTTTCTAACCACTTGACCCTGTTCATTCATCTTATTCTTGAATAACCATTTTGTGCCAATGACATTATTTTCAATAGGTCTTCGTGCTATATCCCAAGCCTTTCTTTTCTCAAATTTTTCTAACTCTTCGTTTGTAGAATCTATCCAATTTTTGTCTTGACTTGCCTCATCAAAGTTCTTTGGCTCTATTTGTGACAACATATCTAGATGAAATTCCTCAAACTTTTATGCTAGTTGTCTTCTTGTTTGAACACCTTCACTTTTGTCTCCAATAATTTGATGTTCAGGATGATTCTTTTGAGTTTATCTTGAGGGTCCTTTTGAGTGCATCCCTGTATCTTCTGATGTTTAATCTTGTTATTCACTTTCTTGATTTTCATAATGATGATGATCTGGAGGGTTAATAAAGCTTATGCTTTTGGTTTTATCTTGTAATTTTTCATCGAATCTTACATCAATGCATTCCACAATATTATGCAACTTATTATTATAGCAACTATATCCCTTACCTTTTGATGAATATCCAAAAAAAAATTCCTTCATCAGATCTAGCATCATGCTTTCCAAGTTTTTTATCATTATTTTTTATAAAGCATTTACTACCGAAAACTCTAAAATTCTTGACTGATGTCGGTTTCCTATGCCATAGTTCATATGGTGTTTTATCATAGTTTGGTCTAAGATGTGCCTTGTTGAGGATATGTACTACTTCTTCCCAATAGGTTTGATATATGTTTCTCTCTTGCATCATAGCTCTAGCTATTTGCTGAACAAACTTGTTTTTCCTCTCTGCAACTCCATTCTACTGTGGTGTATCTACAACAGTATCATTGTTGCTTTATCCCAAATTCATTGCATAGGTATGCAAACTCATCTGATGTAAATTCACCTCCTATGTATGATCTGATGCACTTTATTTTGGACCTTGTTTGGTTTTCTTCAAGTGCCTTGAATATTTTTAACTTTTTGAATTCTTTTGACCTGTATATGAGAAATTCCACCCATGCCAATATTGAATAGTCATCAATTATTAACTGAAATATTGTTCTCCTCCAAGTACATATGTTCTGGAAGGCCCACACAAATCCATCTGAACTAGTTGTAGAGGCTTAATTCTTGATAGCTTGTCTTTGAATTTTAACTATATTTGAGTTTGTTTACCCATTTGGCAGGACCTACATATAGTGTTTTGGGATAAAGGGAATCATTGGTATATCTCTGATTTCTTTCTTCTTGCTTCATTTTATAATGTGATTGGAGTTGAGATGCCTCAGTCATCTTTTCCATAGCCACGATTCATCAAGTTTACTGATGTAGCATCCTTCACTCTCATCTTTCATGATATATACATTACTCTCTGTTCAAACTCCTTTAACCAAAGTCTTTCCTGTAGTGATTGGACTTAATTCACAATCTTGAGCTCTAAAGAGAACCTCACAACCTTTGTCACAAATTTGACTTACACTTAGCAAATTGTGTTTTAGACCATCTACAAACAATACATCTTGAGCCTTTCATCTTCCATTATTCAAACTCACGGTTCCTTTTCCTCTAATTTTTCTTCATTATCATTGTTGAATCTGACATTTCTAGATTTCATTTCATCCAAAGATACAAATTTCTTATGTCTCTGGTCATATGTCTAGAGCAGCCACAGTCCATCGACTATTTTGATCTTTAGCATATAGAACTAGATCACACTTATTAAATCTTTCTTCTTCCTTCTTCTTTCTCCATTACATGCAACCATTTATTCTATGATTATTCTGAGATGAAGGTTTATTTTCCTTAATATGACACACATGCGATTTCTATCCAAACTTGTGAAAATAAAAACATTCGATAATATCACGGAGAGGAGAATATAAACATGTGAATCCATTATTATCCTAAATTCCTTTTGAATTTCCAAAATCAAATCTTCTGACATAAGATCTACAGACTATGCTTTATGTCCAAATTTTTTACAACAACAACATTACCCGTAGAAGAAATATTTTTACCTAGTAATGGATGATGTTTGGGGATACAACCATCTAGACATTTGAAAATTTTGTCTTCTGAAAAAGTATGGTCTATGCTCGTTTTTTGTTTGGTTGTTCACTCCTTTTATCTCCTGGATTTTTCCAGTAGTATTTATTTGTAGCTACTCATTTGATGTTGAAGTGTTTCCCAATTTTTTGTTCTCATATTGATGAGAGATATCATTTTCTCCCATGACAGCTTTTACAAAAGTGATTTTCCTTTTATCCTCTGCCTTAGACTCACTGGATTCTCCTTCATAGCCTAACCTAGTCTTTACAAGTGGAGATATTTGAGCATTTAATATCTCATTCAATTGTTCAGAACCTTTTATCTATTGAATGTTCATAGTTAATTCAGTTTGAGAATTTTCTAATTTCTTCCTTAGAATTACCACCTCTTCTTCCAATATTTCACACTCCCGACTTTTCTCTTTTATTTACTGCATCAGAATATCTTCCACTTTATTTTCCTCTTCAAGTTCAACTTTAAACTTAATAATGTCTTCTGAATTTGATTCTTATTTTTCATATGAATCTCTTTCTGTTTCTATTCTTGAGTTTAAGCCTTTCTATTTCATCCAGGGCACTGATCAATTCCCCCTCAAAATCTACCTCATCTTCTCCTTCATATTCTAGACAATATTTTTCAAGCTCTTCCAAGGCCATCAAAATTAATTCAAAGGTTCCATATTCAATAGATGATTCATGAGAACTTTCAGATGCACTACTATCTTGTTGATCATAAAATATTTTTCTATTAAACCTTTTCTCTTTCTACATTTCATTGGATTTGTTCTTCTCTTTCGCTTTTGGCTGATTTTTTTCTTTCTTATAGGGACATTTTGAGGCATAATGCCCCACTCTTCCAAAATTAAAGAAATTAAATGGAAGTTTCCCCTTTTACTTACCTGTGCCTTTCTTCAATCTTCTAATGAATTTTTCTTCTTCTTCATCAGAACCTGAGCATGAACATTCCTTTTATTCTATGCACGTGTCTACCTTGAAAGTTGCCTCCCTAGTGTTTGACTTCTATTTTGGAATTCTCATCTCATATGCTATCAAGCACCCAATTAATTGGTCCCTGTTCAAAATTTCAAAGTCTGTTGTTTCTTCTATTGCTGAAACCTTAGGATTAAATTTAGATGGTAATGATCTCAATCAATATTTTCTGAACTATTACACTTTCTTTGACTGTTTCCCCTAGACCTGTCATGATATTCATGACTTCAGCAACTCTTAAGAATAATTTAGCTATATCTTCATATTCATTCATTTTTAAAGTCTCAAATTGTGTTTTTTATACTTGCAATTTGGCCATCGTTACCTTTTTATCTCCTTCATGAATATTTTCTCGATTATCCTAGATTTCTTTGGCTCTATGAAAATGCATTACTTTGATAAATTTTGACCCTAATATACCACTTAGGATTTCATTCATAGATTTTGAATTAGCTATGAAATCCAGTTTGGCATCTCTGTCACTAGTCCCTTCCTTTTGTTCTTCATACCGTACCATAATCTATTCCAAGAGACATTAAGTACGTCTCCATTCTAAATTTCCAGTAAGCATATTTTGTACCAGCAAATAATGGGGCTTTATTTGTTGAGCATCCTTCTAGACTAGCAATTTTGATGACTTATCACCTCCTTCCAGTTGTTATATTGTTACTGAAGGAACTTTTCTCTGATACCAATTGATATTTAAGATTGGAAATTATTGAGAGGGGGGTGAATCAGTAACTTAATCTTCATTACTTTTTCTCATATTTAATTTATTATGCAATTAATAGTTCATGTTCATGTTCTATTGAATTTATTTTGCGAGTGTAAAGAAGAGAAATTTTCAGATTACTTATCAAAATTTCATTATCATTCACATAACATTTATAAAAAACACATGAAGACTCAATATATAAGTGTAAACCCCAAAGGGAGAAAACCATGAATGTTAGGTTGAAAGTGATGTGAAGGCAAGATGCTACTCCTTATTACATCATATTTTTGTAGGCTCCAACCTACAAGAGGCTACTACCTCAAAGGAAGCTCCAACTCCCACAAATTTTCAGTAGACTACAACCCACAAGAGGCTCCTACCTCAACAAGGAACACCATGTTCTTTTTCGAACTGCAACATATAAGAGAAAATAAATTTCTCACTCACAAAATCAAGTTACAAATGCTGGTTACCTCATAGAGCATTCTGCTGTCAAATTCATTGCTAAACTATTTCTCCTCTTTCATTTTCTCTTCCTCTTCTACTGTTGGCCATCAACATCCTTGTTCAAATCCCTTCTTTATCAAAAGTTTCTTTTTCCACTCCATTTTGTACATTTTATAAGCAAGCCCTCTTGTATTTTTGTATTCCTTGCAGAATATTAAGTTAAGCATTATCTCTTGGGCTTCCAAAAACTGCTCACTTATTTTATTTTCGGTTTTGAAAATATTTGTAATAGAAAAAGATATTGTAACATCTCAATCAACAATAATGACAAGTGACACATTGAATTTGTATTTTCTACACATTTTGTTTAATGAAATATATGTATTTAAACTTTGTCTTAATGTATTATGTCATGCTTGAAAACATTTATCCTTCATATGGATTAGCATATCCTTTTCACTTCACATCACTTTCAACCTCTTTCAATAATAACATTCAACATAAATTATCATCATTACAGTTAATGAAATCAATGCCAATATTTCCAAGACCAAGGGTTTCTATGATAGCGAGGAGGGTGGAATGACAAATTCAGGATGCATTGTATGTCGAGGGAGTTGATCCTATGGTGGAGGTGGAGCGCAATATATAGGCCTTGACTAGAGGAATTCTAGATTATGCGACTATTGATGATGTGCCACTTCGGTATTAGAGGCATACCATGGGGGTATCAACTACACTATGTTTACTATTGGGATGATTTTTTAGGGTTGTATCATGTTATCATGAGAATCATGTTTCTGGATAGACATGTGTCTGGTTTTGTTTTTGCACTTATGTAGGCTTGAGAATCCATGTGTCTCAAAACACAATTTTTTTTTTAATGCAAAAAACATTTTGAAAACTCTATATATATATATATATATATATATATATACACACACACACATGGTTTACCTTATGTACCTGATGTTCCTATTGTGCCATGGTTTTTATTTTTACATATGTTGCAAATTTCGATCTAAAACATGATTAGCTAATGCATCTGTTAATGTATTCATATGTCTTGGAATGTGTTGATATGTTATGTAATAAAAATTTCTTTCCAAGAGACGAACACACAAATACATTCTTAAAATTTGAGGGTTTCCAACGGAATAATGTCTCTTTAATTGTAATAAAATGAGTTATGAATCAAGTTTAACAACAAACGCTCTAATACGAAGAGCCATAGGTTCTGACAATAGTTCGACGAGTGCACTATATTCTATTATATGGTTAGTGCCCATGAAGAGGAAGATAGATTCTTTGTGCTATGATAAGTTCCATCAATAAAACCAAAATAAGGAAGAGGGTTCATCCACATCTACAAACCAAGTGGAACACAGGGTAAGCAGGGAAAAAATGATTGAAAACATGCAAACAATCACACCAAAAGAATTCGCACTAATGAAACACACACGAATGTGAAATATTAAGAATAATACTTTTTCAGATAGAACCCATTGCGGGGCTCAGAGGTAGGATGAGAATCGTTTCATTTTTACAGAATCTTGAAACATGGGAAACTATCCTTGAAATTAGTTTCAATTTTTCAAAAGCTTGAAACGTGAGGGAAAAATATGCTTGAGTTTGGTTTCATTTTTACAAAAGCTTGAAACAGAGACAAAATATGCTTGGAATAAGTTTACATGCCCCCAGGCTAATGACTCAATTTGAGGTACATGCCCCCTAAGCTTAATTTCATTTACCTAAGTATATTAATGGTTACTAACAAGTGGATGGAATGAAGGTTCATCTATGAGAACAAGTGAAAAAATCAAATGGGAATTTATGAGATCTAATCAAAGACTCAAATTGAAAGGGGATTTGTTTCATTTTTTAATGAGCGTGACACAGTAAAAGAATTATTCTCATTGGAACCTATTTCATTTTTTTAACGAGGTTGACATAGTAAAAAAAGTATCCTCATAGGAACTTGTTTCATTTTTTAATGAGGTTGACACAAGACAAGGAACTATGATCCTGTTAGGGTCCTATAATAATAGGATTCATAATTTTTAATTTAATGTGATTAGCCTTGTAATATGTACATACTTTGCTTTCTACAAATTATTTTCCCATATTAAAAAATGTAAAGAGGGTAAAATTCCTAAAATAAAAATCAAAGGACTGAAATAAAAAGATAAAAAAAAGAATATAAAAATTGAACCCCAACAAAAAAGAGATAAAAATAATACTGAAAGTGATGCAAATTCAAATGCCACTACTTTTTACTTTACTTTGAAAAATAAGATTGTGTGTAGCTTGTCAAAAATGCCACACTCCATGATAGTCAAACAACTTAATCTTGATTATTCATGCTTTAAATTTCATGCTGATAGATAGAGAATAAATATATAGCTAAATTGTTTAACCTTGGAAGATCTGTAGTTAGGTAGAGAATAATAAATGAGCTCAACAGTTTAATATGAGCCATTGGAAGTAATAAGGTTAGAATTAGATAGTTTTCTTATTTAAAAGAAAAATAAAAATGGTTTGCAAGCTCAAATGCAACCAAATAAATGAAGAAAAAATGTTAGGGTAGATGATGGGTAGGCAGAAGCAATTTTCATAAGGCATGGATAATAGAAATTGATCATTTCATATTTACTAACTCCCTTCCAAACTCATTCCCCTTGTAAAAATACCCCTTCCCCTTCATATTTACCTTCCCCCATTACATCATACATTTTTCCCTACAAAAACCCCTTTTCCTTAGTTAAAAAAACATATTATCTTTGGAAAAGTAAAAGTCCCTTTACTAATTTCCCTTTTTTCAAAATACCCCCTAAAAAATACACTTATTCTAAGTCTAAATGGTTAAATTTATATGTCGGATCCCACTATGAAAAATCATTCCTGATATCAGTTTTTACATTAAAAACTTAGTGTATTTTACATTCCCGCACATAACCCATTCCCGCACATGTTAAGATTCCATTGTATATTATTAACCACTGATTAAAACATATATATATATATATATATATATATATATATATATATATATATATATATATATATATATATATATATAATATTGTTTATAATATTAATCCCGTATTATATTAATTCCCACTTATATATATCCCAACCCATTATTTTTATAACATCTAGTTTTAATTTTCCTACATTTAATATATCCTGGGTGTACCTTATAACTCTGATACATATTAAAACCTTTACACATATCTCATAACATTGACTTAAGACCTGGGCCCCATGCCTATCAAAATCCCCGACAAATCCTTGCTATTTTCCTAGTCATTCGATCACGATTGATCAAATATTGTGGACAATAATCTCTATCGCATCTCTGAATGCCCGAATTTTAACAACTCTGAGACCTTGTGAAATAAGTTTTTTTCGCATCCCCGCTCCCTGCTACGTGGCAGTATTTGATTGCATCACATCCTCCAAAATAATACCGCCCACTCACTTTTTTCATTGCAAAAACCACTCAGCTATAGTCCGCCCGTTATGAAAACCATCCTGCCTTTTGAATTTGACCTCACGCATTGATGTTTAATCAATGCTGGTTAAAAACACATAAGACCGCCCTTTGCAACATTTTTTTAACCATCTTTTGTTATCATTTATGGAGAAGAAGACTGTCGACCTATTTCAAAGAAAAGAACCAGCGCAAACCTGTTATTAAGTTAATTGAACCAAAATTGAAGCCTTTCACTCCCATAATCATTGCAAAAATAGTATAAAGATCACATAAGCCTTAGATAGCCTGCGCTGCTCCCAAAGAACCCCTTCTGCAAACAAAAAAAATTCATTTTCTAGGTATTCCTAAAATACCAAGACCTTTTCTTATGCTAAAAAGAAAGTAACCAGTAATTGATCTAGTTTAGGAGTTTCACAGACCAAAAGAAAGACCCTGTTGCTTCCCAAACCTTTTTCTACAGACCCTAGTTATCTTTTCACAAGTATTCCTGAGGTCCTAAGTTTATTTCTTGATCACAGAGACTAATTATATCAATTGAAGCATTATAGACCAGAGAAAAATCCAATGTTTCATCCCAAACCCTTCTGCAGACTATAATAATCTTTTCAGAGTATTTTTAAGGGCCAAATCTTATTTCTTGAATCAGAGAGTAATCAATTGATTAAAATTAACAAAGCAAATGGCTTCTCAAAGAATTGTAACAGTTAATCCCCTGCAACCTCCAGTTGTGTATGTAGAACACACTCCCCTAGCAAACAGGGACTTTAAAATTAGTGACCCTGTCACTGAGTTTAACCTCCTTGGGCTCCACTGCTGGAGCTATCATAAATAAATTGACCAAGCTGATGAAGTTTTCCTTTGGGAGTCCAATTTTCCCAAGTTTTTTGTCCCACAGACCTTCCAATATCCAAATGTCATCAGACTCTGTCAAAACAATTATATGCTTGATCAAAGAGCCATTATAACCCGTGGAAAAGAGATTTTAATCACCATTACAGCTGAATCAATAAATTACATGCTACAAATTCAACCTATACCTTATTAAACCCCTCTATATATTGATATCCTCATTGAGTTATATCTGAAGTTGGACTTCCCCGAGAGGTTCCATATATTCGAAACATTCATTCCTTCATTAGTAGAAACTCCCAAAACCAACCCTCCATATCCAACAACTATATTTTCTGAAAGAACCAGGCATATCATCTCAATGTTGTATTGTATTTTGGGTTATTTTACTGATGAGCATGTTGATTCTTCAGTCTTAGGGTTTCTGTCTATTTTCTCCCCTAGTCAACCTCCTACTACCATATTCAATTTTTCCCAGTACCTTGGTGATATAATTCATGAACAACTTTTTAAAATGCCTGAAGAAGGTGTCTTCAAGTATTCATTTGTTCTGTTCCACATTTTTCTATACTTTCAACCTAAAATATTTGCTATTAACCTTCAAAAGCTGGATGTTGAAGGTAACCCTCAATCAATAATATTTTGGACTTCTTTAATAAGGAAAGACTCCACAAAGTTCACATACATAGAATTCATTGACTCATTCATCCATCCAATTGTCAACATGCTGAACATCAACAATCAACCAAGAATCAGTGATGATATAAAAAAGGTCATGTAGTTATCATAACACAGTAGGATAGGAGATTGGTACCTTTATCAGAACCACATAGAGATTAGGGTATATGGATCTAATATCTTTCCATATAAACTTCCCAAATACCTCCCAATGAGTTTATTTGCACTTGAGTATATCAGGTGGATCCTTCACTCTGATGAAGTAAATTTCTTATCAGCCAAAAAGAAGACAGTTTAAGATAAAGAATCATATTGATCCTTTTATTTGCAACAATAGAGGTGTAGGTCTATAAGCAAAAAAATATTTGCAGGAATTTAAGTTTAGTAAAATTTTCCAATGGTATTATGATCCTTTAGGAGTTATAAACAAGTTAAGAGTCAAATGTAAATTAACTCCTTATGTACATGAATCCAAGCCAGACATTGAGAAATACTCCAATCATTCTGAATGGTTGGAGAACACTTTGAAAGAGGCAGAGAAGCAAGGTGATACTAGTTCCATCTTGTAGATACCAGCCCCATGGGATAGGAACTATAAAAGGGTCAGAGAAGAAGGATCATACTCAACTGAAACTACCACTGAAACTAAATTTAAACTGATGTATAGGAAGAAGCCCAAATTAAATCTTGTAACTGAACAAGTGGAAACTATTGAAGTCGTAGATACAGATACAGTGGTAAAAGACAATGCACCTCTAGTAGTTTCAGAGGAAACTCACCAACCTTCAACATCTAACACTCAAATCATTCAAAAGCAACAAAGTGTTAAAGTATCTTCATCTAGTAAGCCAGTAGAAAAAGAGCAGGATATCATGTAGAATTACAAAGAGATCAAGCTTAGAAATGAGGCATTAAAGGTTGATACATATACCCAATACTGGAAGCAGTCACCTAGTGACCAAAGCAGATTACTTTCAGCATTTGAATACAAGACCAAAAAGATGCAGATGAATTTTTTGCAGCCAACACTAAAAAATCCTAAGTCATCAGCAGATTACAAGAAGACATCCTATGAAGTTCAAGCTAAAGATATTCATCCTATAGACTAGATAGAATTTCACAAGCAAGCTGGTGAAATGTTGTATTCTACCATGAAAAATAAAGTCATGAGTGTATAGAAGCTGCAAAATACTCTTGAAAACATCAGAGGTCAGCTAAATTTAGAAAAGGCATCCTCACAGGCTAAAGATAATCGAATTAAATCTCTATAATATTTGGTTATTGAAGTAGGATATGATCCCAAGATTGTTAAAGCTGCAAAATAACTCATAAAGAAAAAGAATGCAGAAATTGATGCATTAAAGAAGCAGCTCATATTTCCTCCTACTGAACATCCACAGGCAAAGGAAGTGTTAGAAAAGGAAGGACAAAAAGATGACATGATGAACCTCATTCTTCAATTAACTGCCCAATTAAAAGAAATGGAAAATGAAATGGATAAGTTAGTACAAGATAAAAAGGCCAGCTCAGAAGCAATCCCTGTCACTGTTATTCCTAGATTCACTACAGTTGTTCCTTCTACATGAGTAGAATCATTGGCCCCATCAAATCCAATAGCTACAAAACTTCCCATTTCATCAACAACTACTTCAACTACAGAGTCATCTACAACAACAACACAACGTAGTGATGAAGCAGGCAAACTAATTAAAGCAGTGAAGGAAATGTCCATCTAGAATAATGAAATCAATAGACTTAAAGAACAGTTAAAAAGTCTAGAGGATGAGAAGAAACTAGTTCAGATCATGCACAAGAATGAAATACAGAAGACAAACAGATTTAATGATAAATTACATAAGAGAGTTGACATTGAAAGAACCACTTGCTCAGGCCAAGCAGTAGCTGTGGGCCAATATCATTGAATCTATCAATGATATTTTTCCATCCATTCAAGTCATTTATGAGTAGAAATATCTCATCGAATCAGCAAGTGAAGCCATCCACAAAATCAAAGAAGAACTTGGTAAGAAGCTATAAGAGGCTAATGAAATCATTCAGTTTCTTAATTCCAAGAATAAGCAGGAATTCAAGGAAATTGGAATTAGTGACAGGACAGAAACAATCCTAGAAGTTAGGAAGGTGATTTCTAAGAGAAGCTTAATGGTTCAACTTGAAGAAAAATGTCAGAACATAGAGCTTGCCATAACCAGATTCATTATGAAGTTTGATATTCCGAGGCAGAAAGGCTTGCCAAATCCTATGGTTATTAATGCCAGGTGATGAAACAAGAAGATTATGATAAGGAAATCAGAGAAGTGGCAAAGGAGCAAGCTAAAAATTCAGCCATGCAAGGAATTCCAACAGGAAAAGTACTCTATAAGAGTTTTGAGAACCTCTTTTACCTACAACATGAGGTAAAACACTTATTCATTAGAAAGCCTACTTGCAAAGTATATAGAGGTTGATGAGATATTCAGAAGGATGATAAAAATCAAGTTACCAGATGCAGAATATTGGGAGAAGTTGACTGATTTACTTTGAAAGATAAAAGGTAAAACAATGAAAGAACAATCAAGTTTAAAGTGAAAATAGAGAAATTTAAAGAGTATCAGATGAAAGATAAGGTTTAAAATCAAAGAAGAGTTGAAAGTAAATAAACATCCAATGTAAAGGACACTCAACAGCAGGCTTCGTTGAGCAACAGTCAGAGACAAATCGGTAAAAGATCAAAGACATCAAACAACAAAATCAATAAAATAAGGGACAACTTGCATTAGTTAGATAATTGTCTCTATCTTCTTGCATGAAGATATTTATTTTTCCTTGAATAATTCCCAAGACAGTTTAGGTATTTTGTATTAGTTTTTTGCATAAATACTTCACAATTCGAAGTATTGTGTGTGGATTGTGGATTGCTAAACATTTCTATAGATGTACTGATCTGAACCAAAGGGTTCTTTGTACTATTTTCAAGTCAACAGACTGGATTGAGAAATAAAGGCATTATATTACAGGATTCATGTGTTGGGCCACTTCAGTGAAGTACTTTCAATTGTTCTTTGTTATTATCTGAAGTTTTCACATACTTGCATGTTTTCTAAATCTAAATGTATAACAGGAATATTATTTCATAATTTGTTTAAAAACACTCTGTCTTGAACTGTTATGTCATTTATATGTTTTCTACTAATATCCAGATTAGGGAATTCTTAATTTCTCCCTAGTTTCGATTGACCTCTTTCATTTCCCTCATTATCCGGATCTGAGAATTCTTAATTGCTCTCTCATCCTCATTGAAACCATTTCATCATCCAACCTAAAGATATAAAGTTACTCAGTTATCTTGCCCTATGAACACTTTCCTTTAGAACCTTGATTCTTCTTTGTTGCTTGACACATTGAATCCATTAGCCCAATGGAATTTAGATCTACATCTATCCATATGAATATGTGATTCCACCATCAAACCAAACCCAAAATAAAAAACCCAATCAATCTTACATAACTAGCCTAAAATCAACTAAAATCAACAAAGATAAATCATATAGAGAGAGCCCTCTTTGAGCATTAGGAAGGCTAGATTATAAGCTTAAAAGTAGGTTTGTGGTTACCTCTAATATTCTTTAAACCAAAAAGATTAACAACCCTTGAAAATTATTGGAGTGATAACAGATCCAAACACCTTGTTTCATGTTTTAAGGAGCTTGACACAAGACAAGGAACTATGCTCCAGGGACCTTGATCATGGCCCATGAGAGGTCATGGCTTCCAAGAGGTTATCATCAGATGGGAGAACAACACTCTGTAAGGGATACATATCAAGGGATCTAATGGAAAGATCAGGATCTAATGCCCCCAGTACATGATGCACTATATCACTAACTATATCATCAGTAGAAATAGACATGGAATAGGTGGCCGCATAATTAACCTGTGGTGGGGAAGATACCACTTTCATGTAAGGACCATTTAGGGATGTTGGTTGATTGGGAGCGAAATTAGGACCAACGAATGAAAGCTAGTCAAAGGTCACAATTCTTCCTTCATGTGAGAAACAAGAGCTCCCAAGACATAAACATAGTCACAAGCACGAAGTATATGATATAGATGATATATACGATATTTCCTCCCAAAGTAATAAGAAATTTAGGAAGGATCCCTAATGGTTGACTGGATCCTCTTTTAAAATCCAACAAATTCTAGATAATGTGCACAAGTTGTGGAGAACATAAAGTTTTCCAAGTAGTTGAGGACAGAATACTAACATATGTTCCTTCATCTATAATTGTGCCAGGTACCAGTATATTATAAGCATGTACTGTGCTCTGAAATGGCACGTAAGAAGGAAGACGATATCCTGCCGGTCAACTCCAATCAAAAGAAGTGACCATACTACTTGGAGGGGGTGTCATGGGGAGGGGATAACTGCCCCATTTTTTATGGGAATGGGAGGATCAACCCCTATACTATGGGAATAGGCTAACTGCCCCGAAATTCATTGGAATATGAAGAAACAAGAACAACCTAAGCGGTATGAAGTTCACTCTCTATGGGAAAAGTACGATCAACTGAAGGTGAAATCAGGTCAACTGTTTTCTCAACCAATGGTTGGTCAGGAATGAACTCATGGGATTCACGTTTAGAGAGATTGGGATTGACTAGAGATGAATTCTCATCAATCACTTAATCAACTAGTGGAGGATTGGGAGAATGCTTATGGTAACGATCTAGATGTCATGGATGAGAAGTTGTAAGGTTTTCCAACAATTTGAGGCTTCATCCATATAAGGACAAAGGTGAATAGGGTGATTCCCTTCACATAACCTAAAGGGAAATTTTATTTTACCCTTTTTCCCATGGACCTTATTATCACTAGTTGATGGTTTGTCACTAGCATGATCTCTAGAGGCTGATGACAAAGGCCGATGTGAGTGTGTGCACAAAACTTCTAATATCTTCCAAACACTAGGACAATCTCTAAGAAGGTGATCACCCTTACATAAAATGCAAGGGAATTTAACTTTGTGGGGATGATTAGAAGGTTTGTCCACATTAGTTTCATCTATAGCAATGGTTTCTTGGTTACCCCCTTGCTTATTTTGGTTCTTCTTCTTCATCCTCTTCTTCTTCATAACTCTCTGGTTACTAGAATCAATAATTTCACTAGATGAGGGGGAAGGAAGGGGTAAAGAAAAAATAGGTGAAGAAGGAAAAGGGTAAACTTTAGGAACAACATGAGGTTAATATTGTTCAGGTGGAAGTAATCTTGGTTGAGGAGCAGTTTGGACATTCAGGACCATAGGGGTCGAAAACAACCAAATTGGCAAACAAATGGTAAATCTGGGAAGGGACAATATTGCCATATAAGGAGCACCAATATTTCCAAAAGAAGGAAAAGGACCAGGATTCCCATCAGAGGGGTTTCCTTGATTGGTAGACTATGGAATTTTTCCCATTAGTCTCAACCTAATATCTACTAAGGAGTTATTCCACACAGATGATGTTATTCTACAATCAATAAATTAATTTTAGACATTAACAACAAAAAAAAAATCAAAGAGGGGAATCTAGGCACAAAGGTTTACCAAGCAAATGTAAACTACAATATACACCTTGGTGAACCAAGGACTTAACATACGATGAACAATCTCCCCGAATGTTTTGTTTGGTGTATCGCAGTATACAAAGCAACTGACTCAATTATCTATGGATGGATAGGAATCTATAGGGGACTCCCAAAATATACTTGATGGTACGTGGGAGTGCAGTCTATAGTAGTTTTTTCTAATGTGTAACCATTCGATGAGAGAGTTCCCATATCATTTTCATGGATGGAGTGACGTCTGATATACCTGAACGTATATGGAGAACGATCCCATTAGGGGAATTTCGAGGTCTAAAATGGGCCTCCTTAGAAAAATGTAAAACCAAAATAAACTTTATAAGAACCAATAGGATTCAAGAGGATGATGTCAACCAGGGGGGATGATTCACCATTTTTGGAGTAAAAAAGTAAAAAGACTAAAACATAATAAAATAATAAAACTACTTTTTCAACTTGTATTTTCAACTTATCTCCCTAAAAGGTTTTACTCAAATTTTGAGTGTGAGTACTCATTGGATGAAAAATTCAATTCCTCATCTAAGGAGTACCCATGTTGCATACTTTCTATGGACCCTTCTACACAAAAAAATAGAAATACATGAAAAAATGTGATTGTAATCACGTTTTTCATGTATTTATCATTTTTTGTGTAGAGGTGTCCATCAAAAGTATGAAAAATGGGTACTCCTTGGATGAGGAATCAAATTTTGCATCCAACGAGTGTTCCCGCTCGAAATTTGAGTAAACCCATAGGGAGATAAGTTGAAAATACGAGTTGAAAAAATAGTTTTTTCTTTTTTCCCTCCAAACAGAACTAATAATGCTTATTATACAACAAATTGTTGAGAAAATAGGGCTTTTATTAAAATTTCTTCTTGATAATTACTTGTGATTTACTTTATGCTTATTTATTAGATCTTGTCTTCTTTATATTATTGTGTTCTTCTCATCAATTCAATTATCAAATACACAAGAGACACAATATTTATTCTTGCAAGTCATAGCCAAAACCTCTCACTCTTTGAGAGGAAAACCCGATCATAAATTCTTCTTATAGACCTTTAATTTATGAGCACCAAGACCATGACAAAGACACTTGACCTTAGTTTACTCCATGACCCTTGTCACTAGCCTTTGATGATCTCCTTTAACTTCTCTTCTAGAACTTTCCTCAAGGATCTCAGACCCTTTCTTCGTGCACTATACTGCACTGCTCTTCTCGATAGAATATCAATCCTTCTTTGTAGATAGATATTCTCGATCTCTTATCCTCGACTTCTATTTATTTTTCTCGGCCTTACTTAAGATCCACCTCGATCCCTTCTCAGATTCTTCTTCTCTCATTTGATACCTGAGATAATGATATATATCCTTCTGCACCAAGACCTTAGATATGTCTCAACCTTCCTATATATGTGATATATTGTAACCCAAGACCGAGGCTTATATTTCATCTCCTCCGCACTTATTACAGCCTTCTTTCCTTCGCTATATAACCTTACTTTACGCATTGTAATTCGCACTAGATTGCAGACTTTTCTAAGATTGATGTGCTAAAATGAGGCCACATCACCTTATATATAGTGATTGTCTTCTAGATTGTAGGCCGACATGAACTTGAGAAGATAAGTTGACTTCATGTAGTATGCTCTCCATCATATTTAAGCCGACTTATGAGAGGCCTAGTGACAAGGTCTTGGAGTGAAAATTTTACATAGACAATGTGTCCTTTTACAAGTTTAACATCGCTTCATTTATATGACCCTTATTATCTTTATGACAAGATGAAAAAATACTAAAGACATCAAGAAGAAGTCTTCGACCTATAATAAAATCTTCTTGCTCATGAAACCCATGATCCAAGCATTATAATGAATACATTTTAGTTTCTTTGTCTCTTCATTACATAAAAGCATAATTACATGTCATTATGAATACCAAACCTAGTTACACTTTTCAACACTCCCTCTTAACTAGGGAGGTATTCATAATGGTACTTGGTCATTCTCAATCTGAATAATCTCATAAGAAGAATCAGATTGGTAACCCATTTGTATAACATCATATCAACCAACATTGTTACATAAAAAGGCCTTGACTAAAAAATCCATCTCTTACTGAGATCTTGAGCTCAATGCTAGCAAGAAAAATTATTAATAGACATCTTCATCATTGTCTCTCTCAGAACATATCCCACCCAGGTTCTCTTAGATTATGTCCAGGTTTATTCTTATCTTGGATGCCCTAATACATCCTCAAAGAGTATCAGATGCCAAATTATTACCCAATCCTCCATTATGTCTTCCCAGGGAAAGACCAAAATGATGTGTCTATCTCTCCCTCTCAATTAGGGAAGTCATATTCCAAAAAAGGAATGCACTCATTTTTATACAAGGAATGTACCTAAGCTCCCTCTCAGCCTAGGAATTTTCAATCTTATACCAAGTAAGAAAATTTTTTCGGGGCTCCCTCTTAATCAGGGACCTGTAGCAGCTCTTCAGGAAATAATGGGACATCCATATTCTCTAAAGAACTCCTTTCTTCGGTGTCATGAATTCCTTCTTCGTTATGGAGTCTTCATATTTTGGTATCTCTTCATAGGGCACAAACCATCCATAACTTTCATTCATGAGTCATGTCATCATTCCATCATAGAGTGATTTATCAGTCTTCTCATCTGTTCTAGCTTCCTGTCATGATGCTATCTACATACCATATTTATTTCAAGGATATTACATCCTACCATATGGTTGTGAACGATGGAAGACATACACTTCCTTTTGGCAACCCTGCATAAGCTCATCCATATATTATTCAATTATAAATATGAATAATTAAATCAAAATTACCTTATTGATGGTATTTCATCATGACATATTCCTGTAGGTATCAGCATCCTTCATATATGTTGACACATCTCCTAAATATATGCATTGTCAAGGGTCTCCATCTTTTTCATATTTCCATCAGAGTCTCTGTATCTTTCTGAGAGATTTCCCAGTCAAGTATTCTTGGTCTTCAAGGATGTTGATTTCCTTAACCCTAGTTGCATTTCTTATGATATATACCTTTGTTTCTTTACACACATTTTATTTCATTCCCAGGAGCTTCTAATCAAATTTCCTTAGTTGTATCCAACCACCTCATACTCCATATAAGGACATATTATGTTGATTTCATCTAGTGAGCCTTTTGGCAACCTTTGCATTAGAGGAGATTTATTTTTTCCTTTGATAATACTTCTAAAGATAGAAGTATACTTATCTGCAACCATATGACATGAATTCATAATATCTAGTGTGAGCATATACATATATACCTCATCTTTTCGCTTGAGTCATCTAAAACTTCCTGTAGCAATTTTCCTTAGAATGAAAAAGCTCCATTCTCTTGACCTGCTTTATCAATATGTCATTATATCCTAATCCATTAAATTATACAAATTAGAATCCTCGTTAAAACATTTTTCTTCCTTTCTAAAACAGTGAATCCAAATAGGATTCCATTTGAAAATATTATTGTCAACACATTTTTCCATATTTATTAATGAATGATGAACCTTGACCTAGATGAATACCTTTCCTTTTATGGATGTCATTTCAATTGAGGTTTCCAAGAGACACTTATTTCATAGCATGATGTGTCACATAGTTTGTTTCAGACATTCTCCTATGACAAGTGAACTTATTTCAATGATTCTATCATGATTCTAATTCTAATATGATGCATCTATCTAATTTACAATGCTTCCTATCTCACTATTTTACAATCGAAAAATATTTACAGTGAATATGATTATATCAATCATAGTAGAGATCTCTCACTTCATATTTCTTAGGCTTATTTGTCTTTGGTTCTTCCATTTCTCTAATGATATGGGCCTCTTCCATATTCCACTTATCCTTATTCGGTTTGGGACAATATATTTTATAGTTCCCAAGTTCATTGCATGCATAGTATCTTATCTTATCCATGTTTCTATTTTTCTTTTGAGGACAGAATTTACCAAAGCTTCCCTTTCTCCTTGACATGGAAGCATAGGCTTGATTTTCTTCATTTGATCCCATATCAAAATTTTCTTTTAGCCTTGTTTCCCCTATCTTAATTAGAGACCATAGATATTGGAATGGTGTGGCTTCTTTCTTCCCATATATACTTGAAGTGAAGTTTCCCCATCCCTTCGGTAGAGTATTCAATACCAATGTGGTCATTTGTTTGTCAGATAAAACTTCTCCTATTTATTGCAGTTGATCTCGTATAGTTCTTGTCTTAGAGAAAATAATTCTCCTACAATAATCATAGAGAACAGCTCCACCAATTTTTCATATATTTATTTTAAATTTTATAGTTTTGATACATATGGGATGAGAGAGTCTTTTATGGATTCTATAAGAATCATCTGGGCTCTCAATTCTCCCTTAATGTATTTGGCATGTGCTTGAATATCTTCTTTTGAAGGTAGAGTTTCAGACCCTTTGATATGGTCCATGACTTCATTCTCAATAAGATTCAAATCTGTTCTTTTCTTCCATGCAATAAAGTTTGAAGCCCCAACCAATTTGTTGTTTTCCTTACAAAAAAAACATTTTTATAGATTATAATGAAGTCATAAATATACTTGTGTAGATGCTTTCTTCTCCACTTTCTTTCTCCTTGAATTTGATGATGATGTAGATAGTTGAGAGACTCCTTCTTGATGAAGATAGTTTCCTTCAGGATAGGTATAAGGAGGTAGATCACCTTAGATCTTTGATGATGCTGATGATGGATTGATGATGTCTTGCTTCAAAAGGGGGTGATTTCCTTATAAATTTTGGATATAATTATCACACCCTTGATATTGATTTTCCTTGGAAGTAGCTTGATGTATAAATCCTTCAATTTGAGAGAGAGGATCTTTAAGGTCTCTTAAGATCACTTGAGGGTTTTACCAGCTTCTTTGAAGACTTATTCTTGAATGTAGAATTCCTCCTTAGATATAGGGATTGAATATTCAATGTAGATCCTTCACTTTGATTTTATGCCTTCTTAAAAACTTGATGCTTAAGTGTCTTCTTGCTAAAATTTCCTTTCTTGACGTCAACACGTAAGTTATGATTCCATGCTGAGAAATTAGGGCTTTTATTAAAATTTCTCTTCTTGATAATTAATTGTGATTTAATTTATGATTCTTTCTTAGATCTTGTCTTATTTATATTATTATGTTCTTCTCATCAATTCAATTATCAAATACACAAGAGACACAATATTTAGGCTTGCAAGCCAGGGCCAAAACCTCTCACTCTTTGAGAGGAAAACCCGATCAGAAATTATTCTTATAGACCTTCAATTGACGAGTACCAAGACCATGACAAATATTCTTGACCTTAGTTTACTCCAAGACCCTTGTCGCTAGCCTTTGATTATATTTGAATTTCTCTTCTAGAACTTTCCTCAAGGATATTAGACCCTTTTTTCCTACACTGTACTGCATTGCTATTATCGATAGAATTTCGATCCTTCTTCCTAAACAGACATTCTTAGTCTCTTATCCTCAACTTATATTTATTTTTCTTGGCCTTACGTCAGCCCCAACTCTCTCTGCTTCTTCTTCTCTCATTTGATACCTGAGATAGTGATATATATACTTCTGCACTAAAACCTCAGATATATCTCGACCTTCCTATATATATGCAAGATATGGTAACCAAAGAAAAAGGCTTATATTGCCTCTCCTTCACACTTCTTACAGTCTTGTTTCCTTTGCTATCTAGCCTTCCTTTACGCACTGCACTTTGCAATAAATTTTAGACTTGTACGATATTGATGTGTTACAACGAGGCCACATCACCTTATGTATAGTGATTTTCTTCTAGCTTGTAGGATGACATGAACTTGAGAAGTTAAGTCAAATTCATGTAGTAGGATCTCCATCATATTTAGGTTGACTTATGAGAGGCCTAGTGACAAGGTCTTGCAGTGAAAATTTTACATAGACAAAATCCTAAAGACATTAAGAAGAAGTATTTGACCTATAATAAAATCTTCTTGCCCATGAAACCCGTGATGCAAGCATTATAATGAAAAAAAATATTTTCTTTTTCTCTTCATTACATAAAATCATAATTACATGCCATTATGAATATCAAACCTAGCTACACTTTTCAACACAAATCAATAACACATGCAAGCAGCAAAACAATAAATTTGATTACCCAAAGAACTAAAGATTCAACCAAAGTTCGTTTTCACTACTTAAAGATGGAACTAAATTTTGTAAACCACAAAGAATATAAAAAAATAAGTCAAAATTTTATGCACACAGAGCAGGAGAAAGAATTTAGAGATAAAGACATTCCACACCTTATGTCAAAGACCCTGAAAAAATATCAATTTTTGGATCAACACGGGAAGAAAGTGGAAACCAGGGTTTTAAGTATGACTGTACTCAACAAAATTTGAGCTAACAATGCTTTGGTTCTCAGATAAAACATGATGGGTGAGAAAAACTAAGGAAAAGATAATAAAAATGAAGAGATATCTAGACTTGACACTCTAAACAACACACTACTCAAAATGTGGATCCATAATCAATCAAAATTATGGATCACTAGGAGATTGGCCAAACTCATCAAAAGAGACCAAAAACAAAAGGAGGTTTGAAGCGCCATATTCTCCCCAGTGGAGTCACCATTTTTTTTGTGTAGGAAATCCTTTCTATGGATAGAAATGATCCCTCTAGTCCTATGGGAGGATCTCATAAACTATAGAAGGAAACAACATGCAATCCTTCCTAATTCATACTAAAAAATGTGAAGGAGGATAGATCTCCTATCTCTCTCTGATGCTAATAACCTTGATGTTTCCCTTGACTCTTTGGCTTCCAAGCTCATGATCTCCTCTTTGTTGGTGTAGACAAGTGACTGCAAGAAAGATCGAGTGTAGTCAACAAACACATATAAAGAATAATACATTCTAATACAAATTATGTAACAAATCAAGGAGCATTACAATAAATGGAAAATAATTGACACATTTATGGAAAGAGTTTATGTATTTTATTATTCATATATTCCAAAGGGAGAATTATAACCAATTAATCCTTGATTTTGGAAGCCTCCTTTAGGTGAGATTCCAAGTCCAAGCCTTAGACTTCAAACACATTTTCTCCTTTGCAAATGGGATTCACTTGGAAAAAATTCAACACTTAGGATATAAACCAACCAAGAGTGGATGATGGGGGTTTCATTTATAGGGAATGAGAGAGAGTTGAGGATCCATAAAAATAGGGATGAGTTCCACATCGCAAGGGAGAGATCCATGAAAGGAGGATCTATGGAAAGGAATGGGAGGTCTCATTCCAATCATCAACTGCCTGAAGAGGACCAATGCGGATATTCCTAATAAAAGTCAGGAGGACAGCGCTAGACAGGTGTAATGCCAAAGGTTTCTAGCATGAGGCATGATCTAGGTGAATGTTGGTGGCCACTAAACTATTCCACCTAGACATTTTATTATTTACTCATTTTAGAAATTCTCGAGTCCTAAAATTCTAGAGAAATTTTTACCCCCTAAACGGATTTGTTTTAGGTCCGTTGCAATCCCATATCTAGAGGCAGGGGACTACTGCAAAATTCGTAGTCCTAGGAGAGATAATTCCAATGAGGTATCATACGTTCCAAAAAGAGATAATATGACCAAGTTACGACCCCGGGAAGTTGGTTTCCTAATTAATCCCAATGGGGCCCATAAACGCTTGGTGTTACATCTCCTCAGGTTAGGTTTTTGGTTGTTTATGGTTTTCTCTTATTTTTCAATAATAAAAAGGCCCTTGAGCCTCATTGTAACATAGTTTAGAGGCATGTAGCTACCCAATCTCTTCTCAGAGATAAGCTACCATCGCCAGAGCTAGTTTCTCTTGATTATGTCAGTAAGAATTTTCAGTATTCGATATTAATGAAATGAAATATTGTTTTTGTTTCATCTCTATATTTGTGATAACATCTCTATTATGTTTTGTTACCTAATAAATATAGATTTTTTGTGATTACATTCCTCTTAGCTTAAGGTCTAGAGTGAGTTTATTGGTATTAGGTCATCCCACATGTATACTCACTTAAGAGTTATGTTAATGATGATATATGCCACAAACCGTAGGGGGTTTCCTCAATATGAATTCCCAACTAGACCTCACAAAATTTGGAGTAGGAGCCCCATCTGGATAATAGGCCCAACCATCATAACTTAGATTTTTTCCTTCAATGCAATTATCAACATAATAGATTATGCACACAACCTTTGAAACAACCAAGTTTAAACTGTGAATAATACAATTGCAATGTATATAAGGTACTTTCTCAGAAGGGAAAGAAAGAGTGAGCATCTAGAAGAAAATTAATAATTATATCCTAAAAGAGATGCACAAGAACATAGAGATAATCATTGGTTAACTTGCAAAGTAGTTCACAAGATAACAACGATCATAAAATCAAGTCAAAACACACACTCGACAAGATGCATACCAAATCCAACCAAATAGTTCAATTTCATTAGAATGTAGGAACATAAACATAAACTACAAAATATGAAATAATAATATTATAATCATACGACATATGCATCAAAGTGGTCTAGCTCTAAGAGATTCAAAGATTAAGTGAAAGTCCCAAGATACACAGTTACAATGATGTGACACTAACCCTAATAGTGGAGCATTAAGCCACGGCTTTCTCCTCCAAAGAATTATCTCCTCTCCTATTCCAAGCTAGATAAGCCAAGGTGAAAACTTCCTTTTTCTAAGGGTGCATATATAATAAATTAGGTGACTCTCTATCTCCCTTGTGACTCATGACTTTCCTTCTTGACCATTATGTCTCCATGTGACTTTTCGAATTCTTGTATGACCTTTGAGCTTATACATGAATTTAGAACTATCTAGTGACTTTTCACATTCCATGTGGGACCCTTGGTGTTCCACACATTTTATGTTTTCTCATTTTGAAATTACAGAATTAAATTCCACAAATAATGTGGAAAAACACATGGGACCAAACAACACCCTTTTTTTGACACTTTGCATGACAATAGTTTGGTGATCGTGACATGAGACTTGATGGAAATGTATTGATGTGAGGTTCCTTTCTCTGCTTCTATGTCTTAAAATCTTGATGTTTTATGTAGGATGTGCTTCAAATTCCACTTCCAAAGGGTCTAAATGAGTGTTGGAAACTTCTAAGTTAATTCATGTTGTCATTTGTCATTAGTGGTCCAATATTACTTTACTCTCGCTTGATAGAATCTTGTGTCTTGTCTCTACAAGTGTTCTTCTTAAAACCTCTTCTTGCTAACTTCCTTGAACATCATCTTAAATACATGATAGGATGATATCACCTGTAAATGAATTTCACTCAAGAAAAGAAAACATCAGTCCCATAATCAATTATTTTATTTGTGTTTGTTCATGTAGCATGTTGATTGCAATGGAACATTGTGAAATAACCGAAAGAGAGAGAGAGAGAGAGGCTTAGGAATTGCACATTTCATCTCTGTGGGAACTAAAGGATGACCTTGTTATCCACTAAAACTATAGAATGCACAGCAGGAGGAAAGGAAGGACAAGGTACTACGTAGTAGGAAGGTTCATTTAACAAGGGTGACAGAACTAGGCATTGTAACTATGCAATGCGTAGTGTTTGAGGATAAGAATATCACATTGCACATTTGAGAACTGCAGTTTCCTAGAGAGGGACCTACTTTCCACTAGAGCTATGTAATGTATATTTGAGGCAACACATGACAAGGCATTGCATGGTTGTGCAAGTGGAGGAGACAAGGGGGGAAAGTTTGTGCACTGTAACTGCACAGTGCATAATAATTGAAGAGGAGGCTTAAGGGATTGCGCAATTGAGATTTTTAGGATTCTTGAGATGAGCCCATTTTCCACTGCAACTGTGCAATGAAAAATACAGGGTAGGAGGGGTCATGAACTGTGCAATGGGCAAGGCTAAGAAACAATATTGAGGGTATGTATTTTTAGGTTCTTCAATGCACAATTGGAGGATGTTGTCTTCAATATGGGTTTAGTGCACAAGTATGAGAGGTAAGGATTTCATCTATAAGGCTCAAGAGTGTGCAGCGCACTCATCATTTTGACATGAAGATTGAGTGTGCCTGTGAGTTGCGCAAGATATGAGGACATGGATAAACTCCAAAATTAATTAAGCATAAGATCAATGAAACGAGAGGGTAAGAGCATGTAATAGGTCTCAAACATGATCACAAACACATATACACTCAAGAACATGAAAATAAGCCACATAGTAACCAAAACTAATCAGTGTACTGTAAAATGACACTTATATCCAAGTGCGACAATTAAGATGTACCTTTATTACACGTGTCGCAATGCAACCAAAAGGTGTGATATCCCATAAGAATGTGTCCATTACATGCCCTAATGATAAATAACATCAACTAGTGCACGAGAGTACGTTGTACAAATTGCAAGAAATTTTTTATTGCTAATGAAATCGAATTGAAATCAAGAGACACAAATTTATTTTACTATTATGCAGAAAGGAAAACAAACAATAGAAACACGCGAATAGCATGCAACGATTAAAACACAAGGAAAACAATAATTTTACAGGGGATCCCAATTGGGAAAAACCCCTCTTCTACTTTGAATTAATTCACATGAGAATATGGATCAATTACAATGTATTGCTTCAATCCTTAAGCAAACCTTATTGGGCCTCCAAAATGTCTTCAAAATGTCATACACTTTTACCTTCATCGCCACTATTTCACTCACATTTCATAACTCTATAACCACATAACCCTACATTAGCCTCCATTCTCATGCTCATATGGGGTTACATTAGTGTTTTCCAAAGTTAATAATTTCTATTGTTATGAGTGAATTTATGATTAAAAGTTAGAAAAACAACATATATTTATTTATACCTAAAGGTGGAATGAGTTTAGTGACATGTGTAGGTGATTAGGAAGCTTCCAAGACATCCTTATGTAGCTTCCAAGGTTCAATTTCGAATCCTCTTCCAGATTTGGAGGATATTTGGATGGGGATCAAACATATCTCATGAAGGAGAATCATGAATAGAGGGATATGTGTCTTATAATTAGCTAATTGGTTGAAAATTTTATGGACCTAAGGAGAGAATGGTGGATCTCCATTAATGATGTAGTTGCTTAAGTTTTTGTATAAATAGGAGAGCCAGCTTCTCCTTTCATTGGTAATCTAGAAATTTGTGATGTAAATTTGGGAAGTTTAGAATCATGGAAGGAGATGTGAAATGACCATGTAATGAGATAGATAGTAGTAGGCTTATAGCATAGAGTTTGAGTAGAAGTTTATTTGGATATTAATGTAATTATTCTTTCATTTATACATAAATTCATTTTTAGTGAGCCAATTTGAGTTTGAGTGTGCTTATCATGGTGTTGGTATGTTGTTGAATAATGGAGGCCCCCCATTAAAACAAGCATACTTTGGTAGAGGTAACTTAGAATTTTGTTTTCATTATTTCATTCAATTTTCAAGTATGATTTAATTTCATGAAAGCATGTGTGTAGATTATTTTTTCAATTCATGCAAGTAGATTATTTTTTCAATTCCGCAAGTGTGTCTTTCCATTCCCGCAAGAGTGCTCTAGATTAGTCATTTCAATTTCTGCAAGTGTTCTCAGATTAGTTATTTCATTTATGCAAATGTGTGCTTTCAATTCTCGTAAGTGTGTTTTAATTCAACATGTGTGGTGTGATTTTATCTCATAGTGCAAGTGTGATTTCTGAAAGTGTGGTGTAATTTACTGCTTTCTAGATTAGATTTATTTTCATGACGATTGTCGGCTCTCATTTGATAGATTAAAATTTCTCTTTCGAAATTAGAAGCCAGTCTCTAGTACATATAGTGCATGTGTGCCTTGCAAGTCAGACCCCAGAGCTAAAAATTTATGGAAAGGAATTTAAGTAATTAAATTACCTCAATACGCCCTGCACTACAATTCTGATCTCCTACTCATTGACCTGCTCTAACCAACACTTAGCCAAAATAGGAATTTTTTATCCTCCCATTTCCTTGCACAATCCTTGAGGAAATTAGCCCCTAAAATATAGGATAATTACCTATTTCTTTGCACAAATCCTGAAGGAATTGACCACCTTCTAAATGCAAAAACAATGTACACTCAACTAGTATACAATTGATAACTACAATGTGTCTTTTATTCCACGCCAACTAGGAAATTCGAATTCCATGCATGACTAGGACTATTTTTAGTAAATTTTTCAATTAAATGAGATATTAGTGAGTTAAAAACTGTTATAACTACCCAAATAAACTCCTACTGGCTCCACTAAAGACTAAATCTTAGTTAAATGAGTTTAACTAGCAATAAATCCACCAGATTTCTAAATTTTAGTAATCAACCCATGCACAACTCTATTTCTAGCCTATAAATTGAATTTATTGATTTAATTAAGATACAAATCCATGTCACTCCAACAAAATACAATCCAATTCATCCTACTGATGTGGAAAATCGAATATCTCCATTTGCCTAAGGCACAAGTCAAATGGAACCTTTTCTTACTACAATTTTAACACTCTCTCTTAGTAAGAAAGGGGTTATCAATCACCCTTATCCTGCTTCTACTGAACTCAAATTTTGTCAAAATATCTGCAACCTTCTCCTTTGTGGGAATATATTGCAACATCATGATCCTCCTATGCACACAATCTCTCAAGTGATGGTACCTGATATCAATGTGCTTGGACATGTCATGAAATACTGGACTTTCATAGAGTTTGATACAACTCTCATTATCACAGTAAATCATAGTAGGATACATGTCCTTACTAAAAATACCAACAATAAATTTCCTCATTAAAATGGCCTTGCATGATGTTTGACTAGCATCCATATACTCCGCCTCTATTGAGTTGAGTGCTACATACCTATATTTCTTGCATGTATACCATGAAATAGTTGTTGACCTAACACTGAATATATCTCCTGAAGTGCTCTTCATGTCTGATGGACCCCCTTCCTAATCTGCATCAGTGAAGCCTTACAGCTTCACACCATCAGTCACCTTGTACTATAACCCAATTTTTTTTTTTCCTATGAGGTATATAAGCACATGTTTTGCTACTTTCTAGTGAAGCTTGGTAGGATTCATCATAATTGACTTAGTTGATTAACTTCATAACATATGTCGAACCTTCTGTTCTCCCGATAGATCAAGGACGTCATCAGTTTTCTATATATGGTGGCATCTACTTCCTCTCCTATAGAAGCATCCTCCTTCCTCTAGTGGTAGCTATAGTAGTGTCCATAGGCTTGCAGTTTTGCATGTGGAATATTTGAAGTATTTCAAAGGTATACTTCCCATGAATGGGAACAATCTGGAAAATCTATTACAAACCAACAAACCCAAAAATCTCAAATCAGAAAAATAAAGAAGGTATACTTCCTCTAACCCACAAACATATCTCCATCTCCCTGCTATACTTCCAAACCAATGAAATAGTGCATCAAGCCCATGTCCTTCATCTCAAACTCTCTTGTAAGGTACTCCTTCTAAGATTAGATCGAATTCTCATCCCCTGTTAGTATCAAGTCATATACACATACGACTAGAATGATAAATTTCCATCTACCATAATGTAATAGTGATTAGCATCTAATTCACTATTGGTGAATCCCAATCCACTAAGATATGTGTCCATCCGAGTGTACCAAGCATGAGGTGCTTGTTTGATACCATAAATGTCTCTCCTAATTCTACACACATGTTTCTTCCCATCAAATGTGTCAAACCTCTCAAGCTACTTTATGTAAATCTCTTCCTCAACCACTCCATTGAGGAAGGAAATATTCACATCCATTTGGTGGATCTTCCACCCCAACTATGTAGCTAATGCTAGAATGGTTATGATGGATGAATATATTTCCACTAGCGAAAATTTATCCTCATAAGAAACTCTCTCTGCCTATGAGAAGTCTTTGGCCAAAAATCTGGACTTTTACTTGATATTTCCATTAGCTACATGTTTCAATTTTTATATCCATATGGAACCAACCACTGACTTGTTCATTGGTCTTTCCACTACCTCCCATACATTTTTCTTCATGATGGAGTCATACTCCTCCACCATGGCATCTACCCACACAGGTTGGGAAGCTTCCTCCTCAAATGAAGAAGGATTAGAATCAATGAGTTATGTCATGAGTGGCATATAACCATTGTATAGGTTTGGTGATCTCCTCTTCATGCGCAAGGATGTAGGAGATCCCACATTCTCTTGTGAATCTTGCACCAACCCTTCCTCATCAAATTTGACATCTCTTCTCATCATTTTCATCCTGAGTGAGAGAAAATACACCTAATAGTTATGAGGTGTCTTTGTGTGTCCTACAAAGATCCTCATCTCAGTTGTAGGCTCCAACTTTTTTATGCTACCCTTGGAGACATGAAAATATATTGTAGCTCCAAAAATTCGAAAATGGAAAACATTTGGCTTCCTCCTAGAGAAAGCTTCTTCTGGTGTGATCATGCCAAGTATTTTGTGAGGGCTCTGGTTATGAAAATAAATTGAAGTATTACAAGCTTATGTCCACAAGGATAATGAAAATCCTTGGTCATGCAACATTTCTCTTGCAGCCCCTGCAATGCTTCTATTTTTCCTCTTGGCCACCCCATTTTTCTATGGATTATGGGGTGCAAATATTTATCTTCTAATACCTTCCTTGGAACAAAAATATTTGAAGGCATCAGACACAAAATCTCCTCCATTATCACTTCTCAGCGATTTGATTTTTTATCAAGTCTCATTTTCAACTAATTCTTTGTTTTTAACAAATTTTGCAAACACTTCATATTTATTCTTCATAAAATAGATCCAACACTTGTGGGAAAATTCATCTATGAAAAGTACATAATACTTGTGTTTTGCAACTAAGGCTATAGAAAATGGTCCACACACATCTGAGTGGACTCACTCCAAGATGGATCCAACTCTGCTATCTTGGCCCTGGAAGGAGGATTTCACATATTTTCCAAGGGTGCATCCCTTACAAAAATCATGTTGGTAAAGGGTACATTTTTGAAGTCTTGTGGTGATCTTCTATATGATTTTCAAAGCTCCATGGTGTAGGTGACCCATGCGTCTATGCTAGAGTTCTCCAACATCTTGACTCTGAACATGTTTTTCTTTGATGCTCAATGTAGTGCATGCATCCACCTCCAACTTGTATTGTTTTTTCACTCTTAAAACCAATTGGTTTTACTTTTCCAGTAGCAACATGCTTCAGAAAATATTTCACTAAACTGAGAACCACATCATAACCTTTGTCCTCTAATACAACTACAAAAGTCAAATGTTTCTTCATCCTAGGTACATACATTACATTTTTCAGGTGAATATGGGAGACTGAATCCCTCCTAAATGCGATAGTACCAATCCATTTGATACTATACCTCCCATCATCGCCAATTTATATGTGTAATTATAGGTCCTTCTCCTCTAGGTTGTTGAAGAACTCCTTAGATATTTTCATATGAAATGAGGCTACATAGTCCAAGTACCATACACTACTTTGTACAATACTTGTTATGCATGTAATAAGGGTGAAATCCAATTCGAATTTTGATGTGAGAGCATCACCTCCTGCTCCTCCTAAAAAATTCTTTCTGGATTTCTTGTGTGAACACTTGGTTGCATAGTATCCATATTCATGGCAGTGAAAACATTTAATTTTGTTGACATCTTCCTTCTTACCATGGTTCTGGCTATATTCTACCTTACCTTGGTCCTTCTTTCCCATGACCTTATTTCCTCTTCTTGCTAGAGAAAAGTGTTCTTCATCCTTAGGATGTTCCACCATCTTTAGTGTTTCTTCTAATCTCCTCCTGCACCAAATCAACCCAAAATCTCTCCCAATATGGTAGCTTGTATCTCCCATTAATTATGTCCCGATATTTTTTCTAGAATTTCATAAGGCCAAGGAGTGATAAGATCACAATTTTAGATTATAGAACATTTTCTCCTACTCCTCCAAGTTCATCTCAAACCTGAGTGAATCTGGATAGGTACCGAGGAATGGTTTCACTTTTCTGAATTTGAATTCTCTTGATTTTATCTCTCAATGCCAATTTACTGGCATAATTATTGCTCTGGAATAGATCTATGAGATTTTTCCAAATTAAAAAATGAGTCTCCTTTCCATGCAAGTTCAAAACCACATGATCTCTAACACCCTCCATAATAATCCTCTTGGACTTTTTTGTGTCTTTCTTTCACTGAGCAAGTGCTTGTGCATTTGATGCTGCTAATTTTGGAATATCATTTTGTGTATATTCACACACTCCATTGACATCTAGTAAAAATTCCATATCATCTTTCCAAGCACAAAAATTCTAGGTTCCCTCCAATTCATACTCAAGCCTCAATCCATTGAAATACATTTTTCCTACATGGAAGAGAATTTGCACCAAAAACTCTGCAAATCAAAATTTCTCTGAGAGAATATTTGGAAAAAGTTTTCTATGTAGTATTCCCTAGCTTTGATACCATGTAGAAATTGAAATAAATTTTCTACTGCTAATGAAATTAAATTGAAATCAAGAGACACAAATTTATTCTACTATTCCACAGAAAGGAAAATACATGATATAAAAACATGTAATAACATGCAACCATTAAATCACAAGGAACACAATGATTTTATAGGGGAACCCAACTGGGAAAAACCCCTTTATTGCTTTTCATTAATTTGGATGAGAATATGGATCAATTACAATGTCTTGTTTCAATCCTAAAGCACACCTAGCATTGCAATTTTGATATCCTGCTCACTGACCTAATTTGGCCAACACTTACCCAATATAGGCATATTTTATCCTCCTATTTCCCTGCACAATCCTTGAGGAAATTAACCCCTAAAAAATAGGATAATTACCTATATCCTTTTGCAAATAATGAATTAATTCACCACCTAATTAATGCAAAAACATTGTACACTCAACTAGTATACAATTGATAATCACAATGTGCCTTTTCCTCCACTCCAACTAGGAAATTCGAATTCCATGCATGAATAAGACTATTTTTAGTAAATTGATCAATTAATTGAGAGATCGGTGAGTTAAAAACTATTATGAATACTCAAATAAACTCTTATTGACTCCACTAAATACTAGATCCTAGTTAATCGAGTTTAACTAACAATAATTCCACTAGATTGCTAAATTTTAGAAACCAACCCATGCACAAATCTATTTCTAGACTATAACTTGAATTTACTAATTTAATTATGAGAAAAAACCATGTAAATCCATATAATTTAAATCCAAGTCATCCTATTGATGTGGAAAATCAATTTTTTCCATTTGCCTTAGCCACAAGTCAAATGAAGTCTTTTCTTGCTATAATTTCAACATGTGTTGGAGTTGCCTCTAGGATTTGCTCTTAAGATGTGTGAAAAAAAGTGAAATAAACACATGAAAGAGTGAAAATTTCACTTGAAAAATACAATAAAAACACAAGTGACACTTGCAATAATGAAAGTATGAAAAAGAAACACTTGTAAAAGATAGAGCAAGGAAAAATCACACATGTAAGATCAAAATAAAGAAAAAACGATACTAGTGAAAGAAAAATAAATAGTTGATTAATTCACCCAAATGATGGGGCATTTGCAAACATGAGTGAGAGAATACTCCCTATACTCCACTAGTGCATAGATCTCAAAATCGAATGATGAATGTAAGGGATAACTCTAGACTAGACTCTTTATACAGGGAGAGCAAACATGCAATTAGAGTTAAGATTGGTGAGTGTGCTTAGTGCATGTTGGGAAACTAGGAGCCAAAAGTGAATTGAATGACTTCGAAAAGTAAACTCTCGCAATTGAAAAAGAGTATGTAATCACTATTTTCATATATTCCCACACACTATCTCTATCCATGAGGAATGCATGGTTTCTACCTCTAGGAACTATGCAAACACCGCCATCAAGGATTGTGCAAGCACCATCCATAAGGATTATGCAAGAATTATCATCAAGGAGTGTTCTATAACTATCTACAAGGATTTTTCATGCATTCTCATCAAGGATTGCATATTCACTAGTTCTGGAGACTCTGCAGTCACTATCATTAGCCACTGCACAAATACTGTCATCAAGGATTGTGCAATGTTTGAATTCCAAGGATACACATTCACTACTAGGTTTGCTTAGAAGAAGTTTTCTATGGAGGCATGAAAATATAGGCATTTAAAATTAGGTCACTTTGAAACTTAGAATTATGAAAGGAAGAATTGAACACCTGAGAAACATCATAAGGCATGACATTAATGGCTTGAAACAAAGGATGATATGACCATAAGGAGGCTCCAAAATTTGGATGTAGGAAAAATTTGGAGGGTGTTTGTCATGGTGACAACACTTAGCAACACACTTGAAGAAACCCAACTTATCTATTTAGGTCAAACATTAAGTATGAGGTCTAGCCTTCTAGAATTTTTGTCTCGTCTGGTTTGTCACTTTAGATTTTTTACTTACCCGATTATATATGTATTCCCTTCTATTCATCCTATCGTCTTAACACATTCCACAAGATTAGTAAAATATTCATTGGTTTCGATTAGAGAGTACGAGTATGTAAGTTCCATGATTTTAAGATACTCATAATATTATTATTGTCTTTGGTGTTTTTGCGCTTCTATAAAACATGTTCAATACCCCAATGGAGTCACTTCATGGAATCATAAGCATTGCTTTGTTGCCAGCGAGCCTATTCAGTACCTCGATGAAGTTTCTTGCTCCACCTCTATGCGCATGAATATTTTCTCTTCTTTCTCCCTTTATTTATTTTATTAATTTATGCTCATTTTCATTTCATAGGTGTTTACTTCACCAAGGGAAGAAGAGGGATCTCTTCTTATTTTATGGGAAAGATATGGTGTTCCTTGTTTTTCATAGAATTTTATATATACACCTCTGGAATTAACATGCTTGCTTAAGTTTCTCCTCCTTTCCCTTCTCTACTCGACGGAGCTGACATGTTAAAACCAATCAATATAAAAGTTTATTCAAGGAAATAAGATCATATTATAGGTAGAATCATCATATATCTGCTTGAGTTTGTGTTTAGGATGAAACATATTTTTCGTACATGTATCATTAACCTTGAAATATATTTAGGCCCAAAAAAAGAAGTAGACAAAAGATAAGCCAAGTGTTTCTAGTTTTCACAGTTGGTCTTTTAAATTTTGCCACATTATCATAAAGCCAAATAGGAAAACTTTCATACATGGTCTTATTAAAAAAAATGCAACAAAGAAAACATGACATGACATAAAAGACAGAACATACGAAAGCAAAGTAAATACAGGTAAAGAGGATGTGGGAAAAAAAAACTCAAATGAAACGAAGAATGTAGGAAAAGTGTTATAATGCAATTCAAAAGTAACTAAGATGAAAATAAGCAAAAAAAATAACTAAACTTAAATCCTAATTTATCTAAACTAAAAGGCCAGGATTATGTGAAGTCAAATTTCAAATGTAACCATTCAATTTGTTCCCAAAACTACAAGTAGAAACGTATAAAAAATTAGCAACATTATAAAATAATGTGCAGAAAGAAAGATGTCAATTTGAGTACCTTGCATAATAAATCAAAGGTCTTTCCTATTGGTAGAAATGTGTGCCATAATATCTAGCTTTAACCAATATGTAACTTTACCTTTTTGATCAGAATAATGATCATACAAACATTAGGGGAATTTTAAGGTCTAAAATGGGCATCCTAAGAAATATGTACAACCAAAATAAACTTTATAAGAACCAATAAGATTCGAGATGATGATGTCAACCTTGTGGGATGATTCACCATTTTGGGAGTAAAAAAGTAAAAATATTAAAAAATAATAAAACTACTTTTTCAACTTATCTCCCTAAGGTTTTACTCAAATTTCGAGCGGTAGTACTCGTTGGATGCAAAATTTAATTCCTCATCTAAGGATTTTCCATGTTACATACTTTCGATGGACCCTACTACATGAAAAATGATAAATACATGAAAAAATGTGATTGCAATCACATTTTTCATGTATTTCTCATTTTTCGTGTAGCAGGTTCCATCGAAAGTATGCAACATGGGTACTCCTTGGATGACGAATCAAATTCCACATCGAATTGTGTTTCTGCTTAAAATTTGAATAAACCCATAGGGCTATAAGTTGAAAATACGAGTTTAAAAATTAGTTTTTCCTTTTTTCCCTCTAAAATTTGATGATGTAATCTAATATTATTTTATAATTTCACTATTATTTTATAATTTCCTTAGGAGGCCCATTTTATACCTCAAAATTCCCCTGATGACTTGAAGGATGCTTGTGAATATGCATTCGTCTATATTTTCAATCTTACCAAACATCAAGAGATATCAAAACTTATTATTAGCAACAGAACTCGCCTCATAAGATTCTTCTAACCAATCATAGATTTGGTCATAGTATTCGAAAAACCATTTTGAAAACCCTGAAACTCTTGGAAATATGAACTTTGAATTAGAGCAGTCGAATTACAAATGGAATCTTGCAAGGGAGATTTAATATGATCTCGCTCATAAAAATTTTCAAGATCGTGAGGAATTGACATAAACATCATCAGAAGTTGAAGTGCCTCAACTATCTGACATGTACAAAAATAGTGAAATGATAAATAATAAATATCAATGGCCTTAACAAGATTAACTGGTGTAAAAAAAAATATCATCATATGTACTAGTGGGAAAATGATTAATATAGTGATAGTTGTTAAAATTGGTGTTATGATCAGATTGATGAACTGGCATATAATATTATCGATTCTCCATTGGTTCCCTTTTTACTCGATTACATACTAAATCAACAATATGAGAGCTTTAGGGGTTAAAAACTATTGCTAGCATCATAAATATGGGAAACCAATTAGGATACAAGGCTGAGAACAGGTTATAAACATATGTTAAATAAAATCCAGTATCCATATCAGCATGATGGTTTTTATCCACTGAATGATTCAAGCATTGAATGATATTCAAAAGGATTTATTGTGCCAAAAAAATGATTAACTTCTTAACATACACTAGAGGGATAAACAACTAATCATTCACATAAGAATTTGATAAGAATGAATCTTTTAGTCAATGATAATATGTGTCTCAATAATCAAAATGATAGGCTTCAAAGATATGTACATCCAAGAAATATATGCATTCCAACCCTAGGTTAGATACAAGGTATTCATGTGAAGAAGAATTAGAAAACAAGAATCTTTCACCCTATTAGAAGCTTTATCTTGAGAATTGAGAAGATAAACTTGGTAACACATTTACCCAAGAGTGTGTAACCATCCTCCCCCCACATTTACTCAAGTTAACTGGTCCATTGGGGTAAACATGTGACTATAGGCTACTATGATGTGATTCAAATTCCCATGTATAGTTAAGGAAGTAGAACCAACAAAATAAAACCATTCTGACCTTCCTCGAGAGCTACAGACCCTTCAGGAGGAAACCAACCCTTCTAGGTGCTTAACCCTTGAGACAATTTATCATTTTATTGATATGAACCTTCATGTGCTCCCATGAAAATCCATGCATGCATATAAGGCCTTCCATTCACTTGCACATCAAGGCATGCCAACAACTATGGACTTTTCCATGTAATTTTGATCCAACGACCCTAGATTTTGAGCCACTTTTTAAGGGCTAGGTCTTAGGCCATTTCCCATAACTTCATGAAACTTTCAGAAATGGTACATAACCATGAAATCAAGCTAATAATTCACACATTTCATCAAGGACTTGACCATACCCCTACTATCCATGAAAGGAATTTCGTCAAAGATATCGCAAATATGTAATCTACAGGTCATAACAATTGATATGAGCATATGGATCCCATACTTATCTAAGAATCATCAAGGAGGACTAATATATCCTCCAAATAGTTGCAATGTTATCTATTAGTTCATTGATTCATTATCCATTCAATTACTAAAAAAAACATGATGAGAGCCATGACTAAGATCTGTTATAAAACCATGCTTATAATCAACAAATAACCAACCGAATATTAATGATAAAACAACCCTAAATATCACATAATAACAAGTACACTTAACCATCAATTACAAGAGGAAAAGAGCTCTTATTAACATATGAAAAATGCAACCAGGTTTGGGACTTCCACATACCACTTGACCATAGATTGGGATGAACCAAATATTTATTTCAGCCAATCACCGCCATGCCATATTCCAAGCATAAATGTGGGATTTCATGAAATAAAACAAACCAGGGCTTCCATAAGCCAAATCATCTTAACCCTTAACTAGTGATTCCACCTCACATTCTAACATCACTAACCATCACCATATTGGTCTCTACCCAAGTTGTCTAGGGCTTCAGACCATTTGTTCCAACCAAAGCTTCCATTAACTAGTAAGTTAGTAACTCAACCCACAGCCATAAGGAACATGAGTACCAACCAGAAAACAAAGGTAAACCCACAAAACCATGGCTATCCAAGAAATGGAAAGGCTAGGGAAAACCACTTTCAATCCAATAAATCCTCTATGTTAATGACATATCACAACCAAGAAATTACATGCATGTGCCATGCATCCCAAAATTAGGAAGTAGATCATACAAGCAACTTGATACCTACAAATCAATCCAACTACAGTCGTTGATCTTGTTTCCCCCTTGCACTTTCCTACTTTTCATTTGTCTTCTTGCTCCAAATCCCAAGTGAATGCTAAAGTGCTCCAAGAATACTCTAATTTTCCAAGAGTATGAGAGAGAGAATAGAAGAGAGTGCCAAGATTTAACTGACAAAAGCTAACACTGAAAAAAACTACCATCTAATCCTCAAAATTGTTTTTATCAATGAGACCTCTAATTTCTTCACTTTCCATTATTTTCTTTCAATTTCCTCTCATCCAAATTTGTGACCTTTCACCTTAATTTTCTCCTATTTTCCTTTACATTTATAAATAAATGCACTTTTCCTTTCCAAATCCTTTCCATTACCTTTTCCAATTTCTGTAGCCATTAATTAATCATAGGTGATCCCCATCACTATGTGTTTCCCAACATTCAACTTTGAATATGTCCCGTGACCTTGGTATTATATTTTTTTGCATGGAAATTCAACCAGGGTTGTTACAAAGTGAGCTTACATCTAGTGAAACAATGTTGAGAAAACAATTATGGGAGAAAATTCTAATCTGACCTAGTTCATAGATCCCATCATAATTGCAAGAACCTGACATAACCATCAAATGAAGTTGAAGTGCCTCAGATTTCTGACAAGTCTTTGAACTTTCAAATGTTGGATGATTGAATTTTGGAAGCATGGTCAGGTCAACATATGTGTGGATACAACTATCATCAATTGTTTTGGAAAGATCATTACAAATTAAATGGAAGTTGTTTAAATCAACAGTTTCATTGGTCATTTCATCATCATCAAATAGATTACACAATAAATGCTCAAATATTGAATTACTTTCTTCTTCATCACACACAAACTCATCACCTTTTGTCACTTTGAAATTTGGCTCATCAAATGGTGGATCCAAAGAGCATAGCACATTTTCTCCATCTATTTTTTCATTACATGTAGAAAGGAGGGTGAGAAGAAGAAAATCCAGTGAGAAATTCTTATATGATCATATTAGATTCTAAATCAAAATCCTACATATCCAAGTCTATTTGATAAATCAAGAAATCAACGGATGAATTTGGGAAGTCATTACCACGTATATCAGTGGAGTCGATGTGATTATGGTGATGGTTTCTTAATATTTCATTTAATCAAGGGCTCAAATTTCGCTTGAATGATCACCAGAATCACAAGATTCTTGATCAACTAAAAATGTGTAAGGATCACCTAAACATATATGGATTTGAAAAAGAGAAGTAAGATAGAACTAATCTTCATCCTTTTGCTCCTTAACTTCTGAAATGTATCCATCATGTATTTGATCACCACTTGAACCAACCAATTGAGAATCAAGGGTATATGAAGCAAATGGTGATGGAGCGGGTTGACCAAGTGAATCAAGTAATAGGGAGCCATGAGATGTAAATGATAAAGGATGAAAGGCATCCCTTGAAAATCTTGTAACAACTCCAGGTTAAAAATCCATATAATAAAGTTAATAAAGGGAAAATAATACCAAGGTCATGGGACACGTATTCCAAGATGAATGTTGGGCGAAACATTCTAGTAGGTGTTCATTTGAGTTTATTATGGCTAAGGAAAATTGGAAAATGAAATGGAAAAGGATTTGAAAAGGAAAAGAGGCATTAATTGGCATTTTATTTATGAAAATAATGGAAAATAGGAGAAAATGAAGGTGAAAGGTCACAGATTTGCATGAGAGGGAAATTGAAGGAAAAATGAAGGAAAATGAATCAATTAGAGGCATCAATGATAAAATGGCTCTTAAGGATTAGTTCACAGCTTTTTTCAGTGTTACCTTTTTTTAGTTTTAGATGGACCAATTCTCTCTCTATTCTCTCTCTCACATACTCTTGCAAACTTAGATAATTGTTGGAGCACTCTAGTATTGGAGCAAGGAAAGCAAAGGAAGGAAAAAGAAGTAAAAGGAAAGCAAAGATCAAGAAATGAAGAGTTATATCAAGCGACTATGGTGGGATTACTTGTAGGTATCGAGTTGGATGTATGATTTCCTTTTTATTTTGGGCATGCTTGGTACATGCATGTGTGTATTTGGTTCTCTTGATGTCAATGGCATGGGTTTTTCCAGGTGTGGTCATAGGTTTCAACGCCTTTTCCAAATAGCCATGGTGTGATGGGGTTCTTTTACCAGGTTTAGCTATATTTCCATATGGTTTCAAAACTCAGTGCAATGGTCTCAGAAAAATTCCCAAAGCCATAGGAATCCCTTGAACAATAAATGGAAGGATACATGGTAAATACTGAAAGTGGAGACATGAAAATTACTCATGGTTTAGGTGGATATATCTTGAGGCATCCACACTTGTTTAGGGCCTAGTGATCCCTTGACCGGTATATGGCAGGATTGCGGTAAAGCTTGTAGTGTATGTTTAGTGTTTGGCCTAGGAATACCTTGACCATTAATGGCGGGATACATGATAAAGCCAAGATGTACAAATGAGGGTTTTAGGCTTAGGAATCCCTTGACCGGTAATGTCAAGATACACGGTAAAGCCCGAGGAAACCCTGTTTTGTTTTATTGTGAGTTCCATATTCATGCTTAGAATATGGCACAGGGTGATTGGTTTAAAGAAAGATTTGTTTCAGCCTAATATATGGTCGGGTTGTACATGGAAGTCCCTGACTTGGTTTGATTTTTCATATTAATATGAGATTATTTCCTCTTGAGTTTTATAAGCAAATGTGTTTGGTTGTTATGTTATTTTAATGGTTGTTCTATCATTGTTAATCTGTTAGTTATATGTTGGTTATAAGCATGGTTTTATGGAAGATATTAGTTATGGATCTCATTATGTTTTTATTAGTAAATGAATGAATAATTAATGTATGACCTAATATATGATATTGCAGCTATTATGAGAGGGCATCAAACCTTCTTGATGATTCTCAGATAAGTATGAGATCCCTATGTTTAGATGTGTATTTATGACATGTACATTTCATGTTCATGATGTGTTTGATGAAATGTTTGTCATGGCTAGGCTTGGATAGGCCAATTTCTTGATCAATTTTTGTGTTAGAAGCATTTTCTTTGTTTCATTTATTGTTTTGGAAAGTTTCATCAAGTTATGGGCAATGACATGGAATTTAGCGCTAAAAAGGTGGCATTGATTATGTGGTCTCGGGCATAGAACTGGTTTAAAATGATTGCAATCGCACCCTTGTAGTGGTTATGCATGCAACTGGAGGCCTACAGTCACATGGATTCAGGTTTATGCATGCGACTAGGATTCCATATCAGTGAAAATGTGAGTTAATTTCGGGTTTGGACACCTAGAAGGGTGGTTTAGCCCTTAGGGGTCCTGTAGCACATGAGGAAGGTCAATAAGGTTTTGATTTGTCATTTCCACTTCCTTGGGGTGATCTAGGAGGTTGAATCATATCATAGTAACTCTTCGTCACATATTTATCTTGGTGGACCGGTAAACTTGGGTAAGTGTGGGAGGAGGGTGTTACATATTGGTATCAGAGCATGGTTCAATACTTGGACTAGATGGGTAGAATGTGATTGTTATACAAGCATGTCAGTCGTGTGCACGTGTTATAGTGGATATGGTTTTCATGTATATAGACGGTGGCATAGTTTATGTTATCATGTATGATGTTGGTGTGTTGGTTGAGATATAGTATGAGATCCAGATCATCAAGGAGAGGTTGCAGCACTGGACCTTGGGGTAAGAGTAGATCATCATACAAGTTTGTATGTTGGGCAGCAGGTATCATGGTCAATGGTTGTTATATGCAATATTGTTATATTCATGCCTATCAATCTATTGTTGTTACAGTTACATGTATGATAGATGCTAGTTGATTAGTGTGGTCATATGCACGTGCATTTGATAGTAATGAATGATAGTACTTGTTGTTATATGCATTGTGTTCATACACATGATGATTATGGTTATTGTGTTAAGCTTGTGATTTTATATATATATACAATTATAATATGGATTGGCCTTGCATATGGTTATGCTTATGATATTCAGGTATGAGTCGATATATTTGTGATATTGTGTCATACTAATATGGATTGACTTGTGTAGATATGATAGCCTTCCTTGAGATGCATTGAGGTATGAGTTTGATTATGTTCTCTATTTATCTAGCATGGTATGTTTACACATTGTTTAATTATTTGATAAGTGCATGATATGAATGTGTGTCTATAAGATTGCATGAAGAATGATATTCTTTTAAGAAAATTGTACTAACTTCATATGTGCTAAGACAGTTGATATGTACTTGAATGTAAGTGGATTCTAATTATAGTATTATGACTTATGATTGTGATTTGATTGTTTATTATGACATTACTGTTAGTCTTGGTAAAGGTTCATTTCAAATTAAGATATATATGTTCCAAAGAGAAATAAATTATATTTCTCTTTGGAACATGTTATTGACATGTGTGAGTAGTTACAGGGAAACATGTGTAGTATTAGCATGACAATGTAACATCTTATTTTTCTATATATTTAACAACTAGGTGATTTTATAGTACATAGCAAGACTCAATTGCAGCAAGGCAAAAGTTAAAATAAAGAAAGGAATTGGGTGAGAATTCCTTTGGCTATGTTTGGAAACAAAAATTCCAAATGAATAAGTGCTTTGCATGAATACAAGAAGAATTCTTGGCCTTGATTTCGTCTGACATTATGTGGATATGTGCTATATTCATGAACATGTACCTGACAAGTATACTAGCTAGTTTCTAGTTATAATAGGATCTGTCAAGGTAATGGGAGTCCCTTGAGAGATGGCATGGACGTGTTTAGTTACAAGGACACGTGCTTGGAATAGAAAGGTAAGGTAACCTATGTATTGTTATGTTTATTTATGCATTGACAGTTATGTGTTTATGGAAGAATGATGTAGGGAATGATGGAGTAGAAGATACTTCCATGAAATATTTAAAAAGTATCAGGTTGATCTTTCCTTTGGAAGCATTAGGAACCCATGGGGATCGAGTCATGGTGCTTGTTTCTAGTTTTTTTCTTTCGGTCTTTTTTGAACTGGTTACGCTTTATTTGAAATTTTAATTATGTCTGGTGCATGGCCATGCCACTTTATTTGTGGTGTCGTATTACTATTGGTTTTCAGGGTTTTATTCTTGTTTTTTCTTGTTCTTGCCTTTTATGTTTTGAGGGTCTTGGGAATTGGTTGGGGAAGGAGGAAATTTAATGGAGCTCAAGGAGAGCTTAATGAAAGTCAGGAGGTAATGTAAGACCCAGATGAAAATCATTGCATTTATAAGGGTAACTAAAGGTAAGAATGTGAAGATCAGTTGGATTGGTTGGGTCCATGAGGATGAATGGACAGTGGCAAGAAAATCATTAGAAAGGTAGCCAGGAAAGATAAATTGAATGGCTTTGAGGTGTCATATGCCTTGGCTATGTCAGGAAATGTTGTTCTCCATGTTGTGCATGTTGTGCATGGATTAAGGCAGTTCTTTTAAGCTTGACCTTATGATATCTGGTAATTATGTTGTGATTTTTATTATGATGATGTATATATATGTATATATGTATATATTTATATATGTATATATGTATATATGTATGTACGTATATTTTTGTATGACAGGGTCATCATCAGGTATCATGATTATTTTATGCAGATGTTTATATGTATGTATGTATGTATGTATTTGTCTGACACGATCATCAAGAATCATTCTTGTGGAGGAATGATTGCTTATGCAGGTGAATGGAATGAAGAGGTTCTCGGTTTATTAGGAATCAAGTGGGAAGAGTAACCCTGACAGATCTACAAGGTTATTATCATGTGGATATGAATTGATATTATATGCATGTACTATGACTATTCTTATGTTATGGATAGGTAATTTTGAGGGATACATCAGCGGAATGGACGCAGTGTGATCGACGACATGTTGGAACATGCATGAATAGTGGAAAGACACTAAGAGCAGGGTTTCTTAGTAAAGTCAGTGTGTGGTCTCTGGATGTGCAGTACTACTATTGTGTATATGTTGTACATAGTGTACCTATGACATTATGTACATGCGGTGTTGTGTATATTTATGTTGTGTTCATGATTTTTATGCAAAGTTGGTATCGAATGGCATTGTGTATGTGTTATTTCTGTAGTGTTGTGCACAAATGGTGTTGTGTAAATGTTAGATATGTGGTGTTGTGTGCATGTTGGATATGAGGTTTTGTGTACATATGGTGTTTTGCACATGTTGGATATGCGGTGTTGTGTACATATGGTACTTTATGCATGTTTCATATGTCATGTTGTGTACATGTGGCATCGTGTGCATGTTGCACATATAGTGTTATGTACATGTGGTGTTGTGTGTATGATTGTACATGTGATATTTTGTGCATGTGGTGTCGTGTACATGTTGTACGTGGGGTGTTGTGTGCAGGTGATGTTGTGTACATGTCGTGGATGTGGTGTTGTGTACATGTCATGCAGGCAGGTGGTGTTGTGTACACATTGTGTAGGTGGTGTTGTGTACACGTGGTGCTATGTACATGTTATGTGGGTGGTCTTGTGTACAAGTGGTATTATGTACATGTTGTACAAGTGGTGCTATCTACATGTTGTACATGTGGTACTGTTGTACATGTGGTATTGTGTGCATGTCATACATGCTATGTTGTGCACATGTAGTATTGCGTGCATGTTTCACATGTTGTTTTGTGTACATGTGGTACTGTATATGTGCATTGCATAGTCATGGTATATTGACATGTGTATTTTTTGTGTTATAACTTGTGTATGTATTGTGTTGTGTTGTACATTAGATGTAGGTCTATGTATTGTGTTACGTTGTACACTAGGTGTAGGTGTATGTGTTGTGTTGTACGTCGAGTGTAGGTGCATGTGTTGTATGTTAGGTGTAGGTGCATGTATTGTATGATGTTGTATGCCGTATGTGGTTGTATGTGTGTTATGCACAATTGTGTATGTGTACGTGGTTGAAGATAAGGCATTGGGGGTTTTTTGGGTGTGGCAATTGATCTGGTGTGTGTACAGAAAATACAAAGGATAAAGGTAGAAGTTAAGGATTGGTTAAAGGATAAGTATCAGTATTTTATTTATACATGATGATTTTATCAAACAAATAGTTTGACTTGTTTTGATAGGAAGTAAAAAATATTGCAGATGTACCTACTGATGGGCCACCGATGAGGTATGATGTGAATTTATTTCAATTTATTTTTAATCTAATGGAAATTATGTGCTTAGTACAGGAAAGCATGGAAAATTTCTAGTTTGTACTAGTTGAAACCAGCTACTAGACATAGTAGCAACAACAAAATGAAATGGAATAGGAATAAGTATGCTTGTAAAGCACTTCACGAGCAGGGCCATTGTGGGACACTGGTACCCCATAGTGTCCATTAATTTTCATGAGCATGCTATGACTGGTATGATGGTTTTGAGGCATGGATATGCCTTGGTTTTTGGACCTTCTGATGTGAGAAAATATTTCCAAGGGATGGATTTCTCGAGAAAGGGTATTCCAGGGAACTTGGAAGGTGAGTGACTATAGGAAAGGGGGTGACCAGATTTCCCAAGGGACTATGTAGCAAATAAGGGAAGGTCGCGAAATACATTTTTTTTTGGTCATTAGCATTGCCAGATGGAATCAAAAGCAAATTGGGAGTGTGCCTTAGAACAATGAGTCGGTAAATGTTCACTGAGAGAACAAGTAACGCAAGGATTGTAGTGTTGGACATTGGATGCAAATTTGACTTTGGAAGTGGATTCTATACTTCCTAGGAAGGAGGTTAATCTTTGTACTACTTTTTAAGGTGGAAGTATGAGCCTTTGGATTTCCTAGTTGTTGATGCGAGCATCGTATCCTTTTTCTAGTCAGGGCAAGTGTGCCTATGTGTATATGTATATTTTATTGAAAATATTGTATCGATTTGGATTTATAAAGCTCCATAAAAAATATGATTATGTATAGGTTGAATCAAATGTGCATGAGTATATATGGTTGTTATTATAAATTCCATGATGATTTGTGTTATAAAGCTCCAGTAAACGGTATGATTGTCATGTTTTTAGCAGTGGTCATTTTAAATATTGCAACGAGCTCGGTTATAAAGCACTATATGTAGTATATTTTGTTTCAACGGTTTGTAGTCATAGGTGTCATAGAACACCGAGGATGGTGTTACCATAAGGGGGAGGGGTCTGTAACAATCCCGGATTGAAAATACATGTAATAAATTTAATAAAGGAAAAATAAGACTAAGCTCATGGGACACATATTCCAAGTTGAATGTTGGGCAAAACATACTAGTGGGTGTTCATCTTGGTTTATTATGGCTAAGGTAAATTGGAAAAGGAAATGGCAAAGGATTTGAAAAGGAAAATAGAAATTAATTGGAATTTTATTTATGAAAATAATGGAAAATTGAATAAAAGGAAGGTGAAAGGTTAGATATTTGCATGAGAGGTAAATTGAAGGAAAAATGAAGTAAAATGACTCAAATTAGAGGTCTCAATGATAAAAAGGCTCTTGAGGACCAGTTCACAACTTTTGTTAGTGCTACCTTTTGTCAGTTTTAGCTAGGAGCTCTCTCTCTATTATCTCTCTCACATACTCTTGCACACTTAAAGCATTCTTGGAGCACTCTAATATTACAGCAAGGAAAGAAAAGTAAGGACAAAGAAGGAAAATTAAATTAAAGATCAAGCGAGGAAGAGTTGTATCAAGCAGCTACAATGGGATTACTTGCAGGTATCAAGTTGCATGTATGATTTCCTTGTTGGTTTTGACATGCATGGTACATGCATGTGTGTATTTGGTTCTTGTGCTCTCATTGGCATGGGTTTTTCCATGTGTGACCATAATTTTCAACCTTTCCTTTCCATTTTTTGATAACCATGGTGTGATGGGGATATTTTACTTGGTTGACATGGATTTCCGAATGGTTTCAAAACTGAGTGGGGTGGTATCAGGAAAACTCCCAAAGGGTCAGGAATTCCTTAATTGGGAAATGGCGGGATACACGATAAATCCTGTGGGTGGAGACAGGAAAATTTCTCATGGTTTAGGTGGAGAAATATGAAGGCATCCATGCTTTTTTAGGGCCTAGTGATCCCTTGACCGATATATGGTGGGATTGTGGTAAATCCTATAGTGTATGTTTATTGTTTCGCCTAGGAATACCTTGACCCTGTAATGGAGGGATACACGATAAAGATAGGATGTACAAATGAGGTTTTTGAGCCTAGGAATCCCTTAATCAGTAATGGCGTGATGCACGGTAAATAATGAGGAAGCCCCGATTGGTTTTTTTGTGAGTCCCAGATCCATGCTAGGAATATGGAACGAGGGTGATTGGTTGAAAGAAATATTTGGTTCAACCCTATCTATGGTTGGGTGCTACATGGAAGTCCCTAACTTGGTTGGATTTTTCATATGTTAATATGAGCTCATTTCCTCTTGAGTTTTATGAGCAAATAATTATTGGTTATTATGTGATTTTAATGGGTGTTATGCCATTGTTAATCTATTGGTTACATGTTGGTTATAAGCATGGTTTTATGAAATATCTTAGTCATGTCTCTCATCATGTTTTGATTAGTAATGAATGGATAATGAATGTATGACCTAATAGATAATATTGCAATTATTATGAGAGGGAATCAAACCTTCTTGACGATTCTAAAATAAGTATGAGATCCCTATGTTCAGATGTGTAATTATGACCTGTAAATTTCATGTTCATGATGTGTTTGACAAAATTTTTGTCATGGTTAGGCTTTGTTAGGCCAAGTTCTTGATCAATTTTTGTGTTAGAAGCTTTGTATTTCTGTCATTTATTATTTTGGAAAGTTTCATTAAGTTCTACACAGTGACCTGGAATATAGCCCTGAAAAGGTGGCACAGGTTTTGCGGTCTCAAGCTCAGAACTGGATGAAAAAAAATGCAGTTGCACCCTTGTAGTGGATATGCATGCAACTAGAGTCCTATAGTCACATGGATGCAGACTTTTGCACGTGATTGTGAGTCCAAATCAGTGAAAAAAAAGTTAACTCAGGGTTTGGACACCTGGAAGGGTGGTTTAGCCCTTGGGTGTCTTGTAGCACCTGAGGAAAGTAAATTTTTGTTTTTGTTGATTCCTCATCCTTAGGGTGATCTAGGAGGTTGAATCATATCAGAGTAACTCTTCATCATATATTTACCTCGGTGAACTAGTAAACTTGGGTAAGTGTGGGAGGAGGGTGTTACAAAGGAAATTTTTTCCATCATATCATATTCAAGATTCAGAGTATGTGTGTTAATGTAATCTTGGGAAACAAAAGGTTCAACCTTTACATTAGGCTTTATCAATGTGTCAGAAAATTCAAATATCCTTTGGATACGATATTAATCATGGGAAGGAAATGAGGGTAGAATAAGTGAACCAATAATATTACCTTCAATTTTCCCAACTTCAAAATTAGTACATGAGTTTACTTTATTCCATAAGGCAAAAGGAGGAGGAGAAGGAACAAAAGAGACATTTGATTCCTCCTCTAATATTTGAGGTGCCTTATGACTTAGATGAATTTTGAAAAAAAAATTGGAATGAGGCTTGAAGATGATTCAAAATGAAATTTTTCAATAGAGGCTTAAACCCAGTACTAAAAATTTTCACTCATGAAATCCCAATCCACATCTTCCTTAGGAAAATTATAACAAAGATGAATAAATTGATCAATAAAATATTCCAACAATTCATCATATTTCATTCTAAGTTGATTAACTCTGTTAAATACATATTTATAATTATACATGTCAAAATTCTGATGAAGCTCCTTGAAAATTTGTTCAAATGAATGAATAGAAGTGTTTAGCAAGGTATGACACCATTGCTTAGTATGACCTTCAAAAGTGATGATGAGTAACATAGAAGCAACATCTTCATAATAAATTTCATGAAAATTACAAAACTTATTATACTAAATTGTCTGCTCAGTTATAGATGTTCCATCCTCGCCATTGAACTTCAAATGTGACAAGTCATGTATTAGTTTCGTGGGGACTGCAATATTTCCACTTGTATAAAAACACCTTGGGATTATTATTTTGGAAGAACCCATTTAATATGAGAGATTAAAAATAGATCTACCATGACTGGCTTATCATTTGGCCCTCCTTCTAGTGCCAAATATGTTGACGATGTTGGATGTCGCCAACAGCAGGGGGTATTCTCGATATGAAGTCCCAAATATACCTAACACCATTAGGAGTAGGATCCCCATCTAGATAATAGGCACGACCATCATAACTTAGAGATTTTCCTTGGCTAAAATTTTCAACATAAGATATTATGCAAAAAACCTTTGAAACAAGCAAGTTGACATTGTGAAGCATACATTGCAATGTATATAATGTACATTCACAGAAGGGAGAGAAATATTTTTCCTCTAAAAGAAAATTAATAGTACTATCCTAAAAGAGATGCACAAGAAAATAGATAGAATCATTGGTTAACCTACAAAGTAGTTCTCAAGATAACAATGATCATAAAAGCAAGTAACAACGTACATTCAACAATAAGCATACCAAAGGCAGCAAAATAGTTCATTTTCATTACTATGTAGAAACATAAACATACACTACAAACAATGAAAGAATAGTCTTATAATCATTCACGGCATATGCATGAAAGTGCGTTGTCTCCAAGAAATTCAAATATTAAATGAAAGTCCCAAGATACACAGTTAATGGTGTAACACTAGCCATAATAGTGGAACATTAAGCTACCACTTGCTCCTCCAAAGAATTATCTTCTCTCTTATGCCAAGATAGAGAAGCCAAGGTGAAACTTGTTCCTTTTGTTGAGGGTGTACATAAGGTGACTCTCCACCTCCCTTGTGACTCTTAACTTTCCTTCATGACTCTTGAGCTTCCATGTGAATTTTCGAATTAATGTATGACTTTTGAGCTTCTACATGACTTTAGAACTATCTAGTCACTTTTCACATTTTGTGTGGGACCATTGAGCTTCCACACATTTTATGTTTTCTCATTTTGAAACTACATAATTACATTCTACAAATAATGTGGAAAAACACATGGGACAAAACAAAACTCTTGTGTTGACACTTTGCATGACCATAGTTTGGTGATTGTGACATGAGACTTGATGGTAATGTCACTAGTACATTTGGGGGAAATTCCAACACTTGGTTCCGACGCTTTTGACCAAATGTCGGAAATTTCCCCAAATTTTTTCAATCCTGCCCGAAACCTTCGCTATACCGCCGTTTATAGAAAAGTGTCACAATACCGACACTTAGACAAAGTGTCACAATTGCGACGTTTGGAGGAAGACGTCGCAATTGCGACACTATGCCCCAAAGAATTGCTATTACGATGGCTGCCTCCAAACGTCGCAAGTGTGACACAATGTCTAAGTGTCGCAATTGTGACGTTTGGAGGCATCCGTCGCAATATCGACGCTTTGTCCACCGTCGGTATAACGACACTTATATGCGCGCTACATAAAAATGATTTTATTAAAAATACGAAACTTATATTCGTCGCAATAGCTACATTAACGTCTGATATCACGTGCGCATTCGCCCTCCGCTCTTGCAGAACAACATTCGCCCTCAGCATTCGCCCTCAGCTCTTGCAGAACAGCATTTTCCCTCAGCATTCGCCCTCAGCTCTTGAAGAACAGCATTTTCCCTCAGCATTCGTCCTCAGCATTCGCCCTCAACTCTTGCAGAACAACATTTTCCCTCAGCATTCGCCCTCAGCTCTTGCAAAACAGCATTTTACCTCAGCATTCGCCCTCAGATCTTGCAGAACATCATTCGCCCTCAACATTCGCCCTAAGCTCTTGCAGAACAGCATTCGCCCTTAGCATTCACTCTGAGCTCTTGCAGAACAGAATTCGCCCTCAGCATTCACCCTGAGCTCTTGTAGAACAGCATTCGCCCTGCATTCACCCTCAGCTCTTGCAGAACAACATTTTCCCTCAGCTCTTGCAGAACAGCATTCGCCCTCAGCTCTTACAAAATGGTAAGTTCTTACTGCAGGCCCTTCCTCCTATAGTAGGGTTGACTCTATTTGGGTTTTTTTGGTCAATTCCATTGGATTGTGTTAGGATGTAGGGTTCTCTCTAGATGTCAAGAATCAAGATTCAATACCCTATATTATCTTCATCACCCAATACAAGATTTAAATTTTTCCCAAAGAAACGCTTATTAATTTGGCAGCCATTATTTCTCCCTGCTTTAAAAACCCTACATTTAAATGAAAACAAGCATTGCATTTCAACTACAAAAATCTATTAGTCACTCAAATGTACATGTGTGCATCACTTGTGTAGGGTATTCCTTTTCCACTTTCACATTATCCAAGAATGTGTGCAGTATAGTTCATATTTTTTTTTATTTAGATTATCTTGAAAAAGGAAAGGTAAATTATTTCCCATGGAAAAAGAAGGTTTTCCCTTTTTACTACTGGAAATGGTACAACAAAGTTCCATTTCTACCCGAAACTCCTATGAAACAGGAACCAAATAAAGGCCATGTCCTCAATGCACATCATTTGGCTTTGAAAATGGCCATTGCACCGTGTTGTTTCTTATATTACATCACGATAGTTTCTTAGGTCATTTCTTGTTTCTTGAGATGAAAACAACCAAAGAAATTGTGAAGATCCTTTCAAGAAATAAATGACCATTTCTTAATCATATCTCAACTATTTTTTATTTTATTCAGTGGTTGCTTACTTTGAGAGAAATTTGACACTTTTATAAGGAATATAACATAAAAACACAAAATGGGAAGGAATTTATGAGGTAGATGACCTTTAGTTGTTGTCAATTAAGAATTGATAATACACGATGCATGTTCTGTACTACAAACTAGATTCCTTCCCGGAGTTAGGACACAGAGTATTGAATCAAAGTTGTAGTTTCTAACTTCTTGTATTGGTTCATCAATCTTGAAATTCAGACATTGCATGTCTTCATTGCTTCATGTTTGAATAATTTGCATCATATCGTACAATAGGAAATTACGAATTATGATTATTATTACTTTATGGATCTGTTAAGTTGCTTGTAAGTTTGCATGGTTTAGTGTGAAATTATTCTAGTGTGCCCCTAGGCCCAAGTGAAGGAATGCCAAGGACTGAGAACCCTAGTTTTTAAATGGTATTGTTTCTTATACCCAAAAACCCCTCAACATCACTTCTTATTAGTTCTTAACAATAGTGTTGTAAACAAATTGAGAATTGATATAGCAAAATCTCGCACTTCTCAAGATAAAGTCCTAAAGCTAAAGTGTGATACCATGTGTAATTCAATAGCCCCATTGTCACCTCACCAACCTCTCTTCACTTCGGGCTAGCTCTCCTCCAACTCAAGGGGGGTTCTCCCTAGTAGATGTTAGGGATCTAATGGCCCAACCAAACCAAGTCAAGAGCCCCTAACTCTCTATGTTTACTACTATCAATCAAAATATTGAACAATAGGGTCAGACATGCATCCTGAAGATAAAATTGCCAGGGTATTTTTGGGTAATTTCAAAGGGAAAGTCCCCAAACACATATAATCAAGGAATTATAACATGATTTAAAACATTAAATATCAACAAAATTTTTTAAAGGATATTGAAAGGAAAAAGGTGATGGAAGATAGAAAGTGCCTTACTTAAATTCTCTAAGGAGTTTTCAATAGTTGCTCCAAAAGCTTCACTTCAAGGCCCTTCAAGATCGTCTCCAACAATGCTATACCATCAGCTTCAACAATGTTGCTCCAAAAATGTCCTCAAGGTCTTCACAACAAGTTTACTAGAATTTGCTCCAACGATATATTCAATAAGGTCTTCATTGTCAACTCGTCTCTTGTTTGGGTGCTTTAATGTGCAATGACATGTTTCCAGGACTGAATTCAATGCAAGGCATATTTGAAACTCTAACTCTGTCTTCCGGTGTCTTATTAGAAATTATTTCAATTTTCATTTTGTGTTTTCAAGTTAGATATTGTTTTCAAGTTTTTACATTTATAATTTTATTGCAATGTGGCAGACTGATCAGGGCAGTACAGGAACAACCCCAAGACAGGATGATCGTGGAAAGAGGCCAGCGGAAGAACATGTAAAGTGCCAGCATTGCTCTATCTTCAGGTATTTTAGTTATTTACATAATTGAAATAATATTAATTTTGTTCAAATATGCAGACACCTAGCCATGGTACGCCTAATGATTCCCTCTTTGAGGAAGAGCTTTCTTCATCCCTATCTCTAGTGTTCTTGTTGCAAAAAAAGGCACGAGATGCAAGGTCGGAATTTAATACTTTGATAGACGCACCTCAAACACCTGAAACAGAAGAGAGGATACAACATCTTATGAGGCAGCTAGAAAGATATCAGGTAATAATAAAAAGTCAAAAGGATATTTTTTTGTTCTGCATGAGATGAATTGTGATAGTTTGATTTTTAATTTTTACATTGACTAAACTAACAAAAATTTCTTTTGTATGTAGCATTTTCTGGCATTTGCTGAACCCGGTGTTGGTGGTAGTGGGACACAAGGGCAAGAGATTGCCCAACAACCCTCTCGTACACCTTCTACTCCTTTAGGTGCTAGCCAAGAAACACACCCTGCCCAAGCAGACACCCAGCCAACCGCTGAACGTGTTGGCAATGATGAGGCCGATATGGCCAACTACATTATTGCGTTTCCTGGAGCTACACGTGTCAGCTCCACAGGGACCATTAATGGCACGTTGTTGGTGAATGATGAAGGTGTCCCTATAAATCATGTACAACTCCCAGGTAAATTTTAATATTTTAACTATTTCATGTACTTTATCTAAAACATATTTATCATGATTTTTATTTTTAAATTAATGATAATATTTTTTTTTTTCTGTGTAGGAAACAATGAGTTCTACAGGTATCTGGAGAGCCATGCGTTGGTAATTTTTGGCCCAACCATACGCACAGGGTGGAATTCCCAGAGTTCCAACCTGAAAAAAGAACTTCTAGATTATCTAGAAACCCTTTTTGGGGTCGACATATTTGACAGAACAACGGTGGCTCGGGTAGCTGGCAAATATTTGAAATATACCAGGGACACCTATAGGACGCAATTGCAATTTAACCCTAGATATGAGCGTCCTCTCACAGTTCCAGAGAGTGAGTGGATAGCACTCATCCATGACGGAAAAGAGAAAAGGGAAAAGAAAGAAGGAAAAATGCCAACTGGACCCGCAAGGTAAATTACAACTTTAATTCAATAGCTTTAATTTTCTCTATGTCTAAAATAAAAGTGTGCTACGTCATATCTGACTTCAATATTTTGATGCTAGGTTTCCTGACACCTCAAAGGCAACCAAAGCTAAGATTGAAAAAAGGGGCCATCACAAGCTAGACCAAGGCGGCTACTTGAAATTAGCTGCAAGAATTGTAATTAAGTAGCTAAACATCTTATAATTAATTGTATCGCCTTCCAACGTTTTTGTAATCCTATCAAATATGATTAAAAATACACAATCATATGTAATGTAGGGTGATGACTTCGGAACAGAAACTACATAGGAAGATAAAAATATCGCTTTCCATTTCAGCTATCAAGCCGTAGTTGAACGTCGCAGAAGCTTGGGGTAGGTCCCAAGATCCAGAATGCCTGATAAGGTAAAACATTAACCTTTCAATATGTTTGTTTTCGTCCATAAATTTAATGTCTAAAAACTTTGTTTAAATCAGGGGAGCAGCACTACCGACGAGGCAAATAACCCAGTTTTAGAGCTAGATGTAGATGATCCTCTCGTGCAACCTGATCATTGTAGTGGGGACCAGGCCGACAATGCTGCTATCAGTGAGGGCCGTGACGGTAATTAATTTCCACTTATAATTTTTTCTAATTATACCTTAATGGTTGTCCTTATAACGTTTTTTGTTTAAATGACAGAGAATGTTTCCCTTGAGGATCTTACCACCAGAGAGGAAGACAGGGCAACAGTCCCAACGGCGACAACTGGTGCACCATGTAAATAATCTCATTGCAATTTTTTTTATTAATATTACCAAACTAGTTCAATGATATTTAAAAACTGACAATTAAAATTTAATATTATCTGTTTTTGTAGGCGATGCCCCATCACTAGATGAGACCAGACATCGTGACTACGCAACTAGGTCAGCGGCGACAACTGGTGCACCAGGTAAATAATCTCATTGCAATTTTTTTTATTAATATTACCGAACTAGTTCAATGATATTTAAAAACCGACAATTAAAATTTAATATTATCTGTTTTTGTAGGCGATGCCCCGTCACTGGATGAGACCAGACATCGTGACTACGCAACTAGGTCAGCGGCGACAACTGGTGCACCAGGTAAATAATCTCATTGCAATTTTTTTTATTAATATTACCGAACTAGTTCAATGATATTTAAAAACTGACAATTAAATTTAATATTATCTGTTTTTGTAGGTGATGCCCCGTCACTGGATGAGCCCAGACATCGTGAATACGCAACTAGGTCAGCAGTGCGGGTTGAAAGGCACGAAACAGGAGCAGAGCACGATGATATCGATGATGTAATTAGGAGCTTTAAAAATAGGAAGAAGAAAAAGAAAATTTGACAATGTAAAATATTGTATTATTATAAGACAAACGTTACCATACTTGGAACGTTTTTTGCGTTATATAAAAAACTCATTTGTCATACTATTTTTATGTCAAGCATTAATTGCAATGTTTCCTTGCGTACTTTTTGTTGAATTGTTTTTTTATTAGTTATTGAATATTTTTTTTTATGCTCATGAAAGTAAAAAATGAAATATATATTGGGTATTGGGGAATTGAGAGTGATGTGAGGGGGGGGGGAGGGGCCATAAGAGCTTCCACCTTCACATGGTTGGCCCTGTTTAGTAGAGAATAATTTATTGGAGCGATTTAATCTTGGAGCAAACCTCCCTTGATCCAGCGTAGCAACAAAAAATTCATTGTTGACTTAGTTGCTACTCTTTCAGATCGTGGGAGGCTTGTTCCAAGTTCATGCGACTCCAATAATTTTTTCTTGAAACGAAGAGGAGCTTATTCAAGTATGTTTTGACATTTTCAACATATGTTCTAACATTATCATAAGAATGCATCTTAGAGTAAAAAATACTACATCAATTACTTGTATTTATTGTATAGATAATGATGGATTTTGATTGACTTGCAGTGCAGGTACAAATCCTCTTGCATCATGAGCAATACAACTTGTCAACCAGGGTCATGTCCAGGATATTTTTGCTTGTGCGCTTGACCAGGTTCGTAATGTCACATTTTGTAAGTTCCTTTACAGTTCATAATTCAATATTAAGCTTGTTCATCATTATTATCTAGGTTTTTTGTATGTGTTTTTTCATCTATTTGATTGTAAGCAACTCTGCATGTTTCCTGTTGTTCACTATGATTTCTCCCATTACCACTCCCAAGATGAATCCAACTTTATTGTTACATAGGTTACTTTATTGCTACTATGATTTCTCCATTTACGATTTCATAGGTTACATCATGTAAAGTTGTTAATCTCAGGTTGGTGATGAGCTTTAGTTCTCCAGATTTGGGGCTTTTCTGATATTTTCTCCCTCATGTCATTCCTGCATCACCTCGTTGTTTGAGCATGCCAATTTTTTACCACTTGTACCAATTGGCACATGTCAATCTCTGAGTGGTGCCACATTTCACCTATTTTCAGTGAGAGTTTAGGGTTTCTCTAACATAGCTTCAGAAATCCGATTCAGTGCCTGCTTGAATATCGTCATATAATACTCATGGTTTGGATTGATGAGCATGTTCTGAATGGTTGGTTGATTCATAAGAACCACCCATATAGTCATCTTGAGATATTTCAGAAGTTTTCTCGGGTTTCCTTTTTCACCGTTTCTAGTGGGTGGGATGGTGTGGGGTGATCCATCAATACCGGTGCTCTTGTAGTAGGGAATTTGTTTTTGGGGATATAAAGGAGCATTTGATGTAGATATCCCATTGGATGCATTCATAGATGGGCACAAGAGGTCAAGAATTTAAATTAAAAATATGCAACCTCTAGCATGGCAACCTGAAGGCCGCAAGAGACACTAGTTAAAGATTGTTTTGTGCTGGCCTTAATATAGTCGTGATTTATTTCTATTATCTTAATGCAAATATATAGTCCGGTCTCATTAAAATGAGGATTGTGGTTGTATTTATCTTTGGTTGTTTCTCTCTTAATGCTCCAGAAGTTGCCAAAAGTTGCGATAATTGTTTAGTTTTCCTGTTACAACTTAAAAGTGGTTTTTAGCAATGGGAGTCATGTTTTTTTAAGGTTCATACTAATATGAAGATCTTGTAATTCTATATTCAGGATAAGAGAAGATGGCCTCTGCTTTGGGAAGTATGACAACAATTGCCACATCTACCTCATTGGGAAACAATGGAAAGGGGAAGAAGTTGGGTGCAATGTTTGATAATTATGGCAAACAATTGTCTTCTCTTTCAGTTTTTTCACCCATTTCCTTTAATCGCTCAAGCATAAGAGGGACTCTGAGATTACGCGACAGAGAGAAGGTAGTTAATACAAGAGCTATGGAAAGGAGTTGTACTTCAACAAGGATGGCTCAGTGACAAAAAAATTGCAGGTTAGAGAAAAAATTATGTTTAAAGGAAGGTCACCTGCACGTGAAACTTCACTGCGGTGGATTTTTCCTTGTCCACTTATATTCGATTTTAATGTGTTATTTTAATTTTTCATGGAGGGTTGTTTTGGCATATGGTCTGGCATTCAATTGCACACTTACCGAAAGCATTGTCAATTTTTCTTGCAGGCGGTGTGAACAAACTTGCTGATCTTGTTGGAGTCACCCTTGGGGCGAAGGGAAAAATGTTGTCTTGGAGAGCAAGCATGGTTCTCCGAAAATAGTTAATGATGGTGTGACAGTAGCTAAGGAGGTAATTTATAGATGTGTGCTTTGGTTTTCTTTTTAACGTTGTATTAGTTCCCCCTCTTAAATGTCTTAGATTTGGTAGGCATAATTTGAAAACTCAAAGGTGAAAGGAAACATATTTGTTACCCAGTGGTCTACTTGGCCTATGGACTAGCCACATTAGAGTAATGCATAAATCTTTTCACAACAATAAAAGGAAAGGGTTATGGCTGAGTCAAATTTTATTGTTATTGACAGTGTAATGAAATGTATCTCAATGCTATGGTTTTGGCCTTTTTATTGGTTGAATTAGAGGACCCAGTTGAAAATATTGGGGCCAAGTTGGTAAGGAAAGGTGCGGCAAAGACAAATGATTTAGCTGGGGATGGAACCACAACATCTGTTGTTCTTGCACATGTTGGAATATTGAAAAATTCCAAAACAATGAATGGAGAATAAATCTCCCTTCCTCTAACACAGAGAAAATAAAAATTTCTTTGACAGGCGACAGAGTTTCAATACTTTGAAAACAAACTTCTATTCCCTTCAATAACTCAAAAAAAAACTATTACACTACTTCCTCACTGAGAGGGATTACAAAATTATGACTGCTACAAAATGCAGTGCATAAAACCAACTCACTGTCTGTTCAAAACAAACATACTTTGTCTCTAAAACACTCTGCTGTGTTTTTCACTTTCGCACTGTTGTGCATACACACTTAAAAAGTTACACTCAGTCTTTCACTTTTTACACATTGTTGTGTAATAAAAAATTTACGTACTGTCTATAAAAAAAACTACCAAGATTTTTTGTCCTTTTTATTTTTATATGCCGTAACATATAAAACATATTATAATAAACCCTCTTTTAAAAAAAATAAAATTAAAACTAAATTCTATGGCCCACCTTTCATTTCGGATATGATATATATATAACATATGTTTAAAACATATGTATATATTAAAGCATACATAAAATTAAACTATCAAAACATTAAAGAACCCTTTCCGTCGGACTTCAAAAGTCTGAATGGATTGAATTTCAAACCAAATTCGCGTTCCAAAATGGGATGCTGACGTTTGCCTAATTTGTAACATGAATTCTCAATCCAATGTGCCTTATAAAAAATTCGGGTCCAGTTTTCAGACTCCCTTCAATTTCATGCGATCCAATATTAATGCTCCACGTGTCCTCCTTTTGAATTTACAAAACTGGGGGGCAAATTTCTGTTTGTTTAATTTCTGGTTGGTGAATTGTGTTAATGCTGGTTGGTGTGTTTAAATACAATCCTGTACAGAAATATGGCTACGGCCGTCTACAAAAAAAACTTGCAGGAATTTTAAATGCTGCATTAAATTTCTGGATGGCGTGCAAGCAACCTCCAAAAAAAAATGTTGCTGCTACATCCGTCCTTCTGCTGCAGCAGTTGAAGTTAAAATTCAACAGCACAAGGTTTAATAAGTGAGGGTGTAAGGTAAATTTTTGTCGATAGTACTTGATTAAGATCATCTATTCATTTTTGTAGGGTCTTATGGTGTTTGGTTTTTTATTTTTGGGTTGGGCTTATTGAGTCTACGATAGTTTTTGAGTGAAAAAATTGCTATCAGGTATTAAAAAATTTTGTTCTTTTGTCAAAATTTATGAGCTTGTTAGGAAATACAAAACTGACAATGGTTGTATCTTAAATTTTTGGAAAATAATTTGAAATTAAACCTTTTTGTTTAGGTTGTTGCAGCAGGTGCAAACCCCGTTCAAATTAGTAGGGGCATTGACAAGACAATAAAGGCCCTTGTTTCGGAACTCAAAATTTTGTCAAAGGAGGTAAACGCTTGCTTTTGAGTAGGCTAGTTTTCCTTTTTGCTGATGGTTTGGTGTATCTAATTGAATTAGTTGCCTAAGGTATTTTTGGTTGCAAACTCCTTTTCATTTTTCATACAGTATTGGCCTTGTGGAATACATTTGATTGTGTGGTCTTGTTAGATCTACAACATTTGTAGTTGCTTAGTCTTATGGCCGAGGTGCACTTTTATTATGGAAATAGTTGATGCAATATTGTCATTTAATCCTTACTGCAGGGTAGCATGTTGAGAAGTTTCTTGTGAAAAATTTTGTATTCAAAATGACACTTGATCCTATACAGCATCATGCACTTGACTTCAAAATTCATATTCAAAGTTTTCCAGACAATTCTTGCAAAGTTTCAAATGTTTATGTTGTTTTAAACCATTATCTTTTTCATGTATTGGATGCTGAAAATGAGAAAAAGACTTTGCTATGAAACCAACTGATGAATAATTTCTAGCAAAAAAACCACTTCCAAGACATGATTTAGAAGTAGAACATATGTACTTATGAAGCATAGAAAGATATCCTTGATGCATTGTCAATGTTTGGCTAGGGTTATTTTTGGAGAAAATAACTCCTTATTCCTAGAATAGTGATCTTCAATACAAGTAAATGCCAGAGAAGAGAGATCATCGTGTGACATAAACCTATTAACAAAAGTGAATAGGGAATGATTACTAATTATGGCATACTAAGTTGTCAGTGATTTTGACTATTTGTCTTTAACATGTAAAAATGTTAAATTCCAAACTTACATCATCATGGTTTGGCATCATGAGCTTGACTAATTGTCCACCATGCTCATAATTGCATTGTTGTCTTCATATCTATAAACAACGTTTCAAATAATAATAATAAAATTTCTATAAGAAAAATCCAGACCTCCATGCTGCTGCTCCTTGTGAGACAAAGTCAAAATTGCATTACACAATCTAACACATAAGAATCTCCTATATCCCGGTGGTATGTATCCAAATTCTTATAATAGTGTCTTCAAGACTTATGTTGACATTGCCAATGAGATATTTAAACAATGAAAGATGGAGCCTTCTTCATTGCTGTATATGTAACAATCTTTTATTAATATAAAGATTGATGGTTTTGTCTTTCTGAAAATGAAATGTAAAAATAATTTAGTGTGGTCAATTGAAAAGGTTTTTTTTTTAAGCTTTTCATTATGGAAGGGCGACATAGATATATGCCCTTCTAATTGAAATTCGGACCTACCCTTCAAATTTGATCACTGTGTGGGACCTTAACAAACAATAAAACTATTCAACCGCGCGTTATATAAAACATATAACAAAACCTTTGTCAAAACTTCAAACGAACCCTTTAGCCGTGGGTATTTCATCACGAATTTATCATTTTACCATGTACCTTCTTCTAGAGGAATATTCTTCCACTTGATTAGGTACTTCATAATGGTTATATGTCAAAGAGATACAAAATGTTTATCTATAACTTTTTGTGGTTCAAGAATCAACTTTCATTCTTCATCTAATTTTCGAAGTTCTATTTACATTGGCATATTTTTTCCCAAAACCTTTTTTAGGCAAGATACATGAAAAACCTTATGAATGCAAGAAGAAGGAAAATATAACTTCTATACCACTTGTGCAATCCTATGAATAATTATTTAGGGCCATAACATTTTTGAGCTAATTATTTATTCTTCTTTTTCTTGAATGAAGATTGCTTATAATGTTATAATCTAAAAAATACCCAATTACCCTCCTCAAATTATCTTTCACTTCAATGTTGTTCCCCTTGTTGTTTTATCATGTTTCATGTCATTTGAAGGTTTTCCATAATAATTTTCAAAGTTTCTTTAGTATTTTCCATATGTGACTCCGTTTCCTATACTTTGGACTTATCTTGCAAAAAGTATGAGATACTAGGAGTTGGATATCCATAAAGGGCCTTAAATGGGGAAATTTTAGTAGATGTGTGATAGGTAGTATCATATTACCATTCTTCCTTGACGAACCCACCTCATCCATTAAGATTTATTTTCTAAAGAGTAAAATTGTAGATAACCTTAAAAACATTTGTTAACTATTTTTGTTTGACCATTTGATTGTGTTTGATATGTAGAACTCATGGCAGCTAGTGTTTCTCCACTCATATTAAATAATTATTTCCAAAATTTTCTTGTTACTATTACTTTAGGAAAACCATGAAGACTATGAATTTCTTTCACGGACACTTCTGCCACTTGGCTTGTTATTTATGTACTTTGAGCTCTACAAAAAAAAATCTACAAAATTTGTCTATATAAATGACCACAAAAATGTAATACTTACCTTTATATTTCAGTAACCCTGTAATAAATTCTATTGATATATCTTCTAGTCTTTGAATATGTATGTGGAATGGTTGAAGTAACCCTAGAGATTTTACTATCTCTCTTTATTTATTATGCAAACCTGACCTTCTCTTACAAAATTTTGAATATCTTTCTTCATTCCTTCCAAAAATATATTTTTTGATCCTTTGAGATGTTTCAAGGAACCCTGCGTCCTACCATCAGAGAGACATGGGACTCCCTTAATATTTGTTTATTCAAATATGCTTGCGTGCATAAAAATATTCTACATTTGCACCAAAGTATATCTCTCTTTCACTCCCAATGCTCCATAGAGTTCATCCTATCCTTTATAAATTTTAGTTTTTGTTTAGTACTATTGTCATTTTTCCATTATGGCAAGCTTCTTCTAGCCACCTAGGAATAGAAAATGTAATTGGATATAAATTTGGGGCCTCTTCTATTTTAGAAAGAGCATCATGTACTAAATTTTCCTTACCCTTTTTGCAGATTATCTCAAAATTAAAACTTTGCATTTTTTCTCCTCATTTTTGTTAATATTCTAATGAAAATCATAGCTTCAAAAAATACTTTATGCTATCATGGTATATCTTGACTTTAAATTACCTCCCAATGATATACTATCCCCATTTTTTATTGCATGTAATATTGCTTCCATTTATTTTTCATACGTAGATTTCACCAAATATTTTCTTTGAATTCATTGCTTTTAAAAGCCAATGATATCCCTTATTGTGTTAATGTTACGTAAATTCCTTGTCCTAGTGCCTCACACTCTACTATGAATGTTTTACCAAAAGTAGGTGGAACCGATGTTGGTGTAGAAGACATGGCATCCATTAAAAGAGAGAATGCCAAAGTAGCCTCATCATTCCATATAAATGATATTTTCTTCAAGATATATGTGAGTGGACTTGAAATGCATGCATAATTCTTAACAAATTATCAATAATATGATGTAAGTCTAAAAAATATTCTAAGAACCTTGATTTTCTTAGGAATAGGTCATTTTGTAATAGCTTGCATCTTTTGAGGCTCCAACTTCACTCCTTCCTTTAAAACAATATGAACCAAATACTCGAATTCTTATTTCCCAAAAGCACATTTGGATATTTTTACATAAAAATGATTGTTCTCAATAATTTATATAACTTTTCCACATGTTTAGTGTGGTATTCTCATGATTTATTATAAATATGTGTATTATCAAAGAAAACCAACACAAATTTTATAAGATGGGATCAAACAAAATTGTTCTTAAGTCGAGCCCGCCGGACTTCAAATGGCGATAAACCATAATTCAAACCAAATTCGCATTCCAAAATAGCCTGCTAACGTCGGCCAATTTTGTGACGTGAAAACCAATTGAATTCCGCCCTAATCTTTTTCGGGTCCGAAGTTGGGCTGGCGTACGGAGGGAGAGTTGTGACGTGAATTTCTTATCAAATTCGCCCTAATATTTTTTGGGTCCGAATTTCCACTGTGCGAGCGGCCCAAACAAGGATCCGCTCCAATCAATTTCTGCCACGTGTCCTCAATCAAAACTTGCCCTACTCCCGGCTGCGGATGCATTCGATGGCATTTAAGGCGATGGGACATGGATGTGGCAATTTCATATCAATCACATTAAGTTTTAACGTTGTTCAATTAAGTTCCAAGGTTTTCACATCAAATCGCATTAAGTTTTAACACTGTTCAAGATCGGACCTCCACTCCTGTTAGCGATTCCGCATGCTCCAATACGATCCGGCCTTCGGCTCTCATTAATGATCAGAGATTAATTATGATGGGAGTCCTTCGATTGCATTGTATTTGGGTCGATAAAATGGCATTTCGCTATGGTTTTTCAGACGAGCCGGTTGTTGGGTTACACTGCCTGCTCACTGTGATGAGAAGGAGAAGTGGCCAGCTGAACTACTACTTAGACCTTGCTGCATATCTGCATTTCTCTCGGTCTAATCCTTGTCTGTCTTCCTCCGTTTCTTGGAATTCTGCTTCTCTATCTCCTCTTGTGCCCACTACTGATACTGCACCCATGCCTCGCCTGCGTCAAAGGATGCGTTGCCGCAGGGGGAGCACTAGAGGTCAACCCCTGCGCGCTCCCTCCAGCCCCTCAACCGAGTCGTCTTCCCAGTCTAGTGATTATCACGCAAGTCGCTATCTAGATACTATAAGTGGGCGGGGTCGGTTTCTAGGATCTGGCCACCGTATGGGCTCCCCTGCTCCTCATTTCCCCACCACTTAACCTTCTCCCACGACGCGCACTACGCTTTTTTCCTTTGATTGCTCTCTGAACTGCCCACAAATCACAACTTCAATTACTATGGTTTTCCGTGAGGAGGCCCAAATGGAAGAAAAATGCACCTGTCCAGCGGGTCTGAGCTCAGAAAAAGCCAGCCAGCATTCGGGCCTTCGAGAGGGGAGCGGTGGCATGACTGTGGAGGTAGCACCTAGCGATCCTGGACCTTCCGAAGGATGGTGCTGAATCGTCGAGGAGTCAGAGGAGTAGTTTGGTTAATTTGTTTTTCTTGCTTCGTGGCCCACTTAATTGGGCTGCTTTTAGATTATATTACTGTGTTGGACCTCTGTAATATTTTTGAATTCTGTAAACGTTCAAGACTAGTTTCCCCGTATGAGGGCAGTCTTCTTAATTTTTTTATTTTTTGATGACAAATTTGCCATGAGTTTGGGCAATGTTTTTGACTTCGGTGTAATTTTATTCCCACTGTTAATAGATTAACTTTACTTAGAAAAAAAAATGTTGCCTTGTTTCTATTTTAAACCTGTTTTTTGAAATACAGAGCCATGTTTATATGATTGTTTATAGTCGAAGCGCTGCGGGGTGGTTTATTATATTAATATTTCACGGTCGAATTATGTTCATAACAATTGGAAAAAAAAAATGTTGCCCTGTTTCTATTTTAAACCTGTTTTTTGAAATACAAAGCCATGTTTATATGGTCTACGTATTATACTCTTTCTCTGTATATCTACAGGAACCTTTTTGCTATGAACAGGGTGGATGTTGTAGCGGGCTACTAATGGAAACAAGCGAGCCTAAACCTTACATCTCGGATGCAACAGATGGTTACCAATTTTGGAATCAAGCGAGCTTGATCTTACAAGCGAGCCTGGGTTTCTGCAGATGGTTTTTATTTCCGGGAACAAGCGAGCTAGAACATACAATCGACCCTGGGTTTATACATATTTTTTCTCTATCATGGATGCTTTTTGTGTGAGGCGTATATCAACAGTACATGTCTCTGCACATTTCCTGTATCTGCTTTATGATACTATTTTATGTGTTGACAGGTTATCACTCTGCCTTCAAAACTAGCGATGCTAGTTTATTGATATGGTCTGATGGTCTTTTTATATTTTGGACATATCACACTCCTCACATGATTAGCGTTTTTCTCTGTTCAAGGATTTTGGGTACTTTAATTTGTATTTGGAACAATGGATGTTGGTACTCTATCTATTGCTTTACTATTCTACATACTGCTATTTCACTTTCTTATAGATGCCTCGGCATATTTGGATGCTTTCTCAGATTGTCGATAATCTCCATGTGGACCGTTACTGGGTTTTATATCATGTCCCTGTATGTGACATGGGGTATTTTTCTATCATTGTCTCGGGTGGGACTTCCACTTTTCTGGATGGATATTTGGGTTCCAATCTTCAGATGTGAAAATGTAATGACTTCATGGACTGTTTTACTTCATATAATATATTCAAAACAGCGTTTTTTCTCTTGTGAAAAAAAAATGATTAATGTTTATCACTCTGCCTTCAAAACTAGCGATGCCGGTTTATTGATATGGTTTGATGGTCTTTTTATATTTTGGACATATCACACTCCTCACATGATTAGCGTTTTTCTCTGTTCAAGGATTTTGGGTACTTTAATTTATATTTGGAACAATGGACATCGGTACTCTATCTGTTGCTTTACTATTCTACATACTGCTATTTCACTTTCTTATAGATGCCTCGGGCATATTTGGATGCTTTCTCAGATTGTCGATAACCTCCATGTGGACCGTTACTGGGTTTTATATCAAGTCCCTGTATGTGACATGGGGTATTTTTCTATCACTGTCTGGGGTGGGACTTCCACTTTTCCGGATGGATATTTGGGTTCCAATCTTCAGATGTGAAAATGTAATGACTTCATGGACTGTTTTACTTCATATAATATATTCAAAACAACGTTTTTTCTCTTGTGAAAAAAAATGATTAATGTTTATCACTCTGCCTTCAAAACTAGCTATGCTGGTCTATGTTGCTGGTTTATTGATATGATGTGATGGTCTTTTTATATTTTTGACATATCACACTCCTCACATGATTAGCGTTTTTCTCTGTTCAAGGATTTTGGGTACTTTAATTTGTATTTGGAACAATGGATGTCGGTACTCTATCTATTGATTTACTATTCTACATACTGCTATTTCACTTTCTTATAGATGCCTCGGGCATATTTGGATGCTTTCTCAGATTTGTCGATAATCTCCATGTGGACCGTTACCGGGTTTTATATCATGTCCCTGTATGTGACATGGGGTATTTTTCTATCATTGTCTGGGGTGGGACTTCCACTTTTCTGGATGGATATTTGGGTTCCAATCTTCAGATGTGAAAATGTAATGACTTCATGGACTGTTTTACTTCATATAATATATTCAAAACAGTGTTTTTTCTCTTGTGAAAAAAAAAATGATTGTTTATAGTCGAAGTGTTGCGTGGTGGTTTATTATATTAATATTTCATGGTCATTGGAACGCCCACAATTCATAACAAATATTGGAGATTTACTGTCCTGTTTTAAAGTTTCATTTTTATTCTTTTTAAATTGAACCCGCCGTCGGTATACCGACGCCTTGTAAGCATCAGAATTGCGACAGCTTAAAAATGTCGGAAGAGCGACAGTATAAAAACGTCAGACCACATTTCATCGGAATTGCGACAGTTTAAAAACGTCGGAAGAGCGACGTTCAAAACGTCGGACCACATTTCATCGAAATTGCGACAGTTTACAAACGTCGGAAGAGTGACGTCCAAAACGTCGGACCACATTGCGTCAAAATTGCGACAGTTTACAAACGTCGGAAGAGCGACGCTCAAAACGTCAGACCACATTTCATCGGAATTGCGACAGTTTACAAACATCGGAAGAGCGACGTTCAAAACGTCGGACCACATTTCATCGGAAGTGTGACAGTTTACAAACATCGGAAGCGCGACGATTTGGGAAACGTCAAAAGAGCGACGCCTGTTTGGAAGCGACGGAAAAAGTGTCGGTAGTGCGACACTTTTTAAGTGCGTCGGAATTGCGACGGGATGGCAAACCACATTTTTCCCGTCCTTGAACTGTCGCTCTTGCAACGACTATGTGTCAGAATAGCGACGAATTGGCCGTCAGAATTTCCGCCAAATTTTCTAGTGTGTATTTATGTGAGGTTCCTTTCTCCATTGTTATGCATTCAACTCTTGATGTTTGATATATGATGTGCTTCAACTTAGCCTTCTAAAGGGTATGGATTAGTGTTGGAACCTTCTAAGTCAATGTAAGTTTCCATTTTTCTATATTGATCCAATATTCCTTTACTCTTGCATGAAAAAATATTGTGTCTTGTCTCCAAAAGTGTCCTTATAACATCTTCTTGCTAGCCTCCTCGAGCATCATCTTTCCATGATAGGGTGATATCACCTGCAAATGAAGTTCACTCATGGCAAGACAACATCAATACCATAATCACCTATTCTATAAGTGTTTATTCATGTAGCATGCTAAAAGTGGTGGAACATTACGCAAGGACTGAGAGAGAGAGACTCCTAGGAATCATGTAGTTGAGATCTGCATGGACTGAGGGATGACCCTATTATCCATTGGAATTATGCAATGTGTGTAAGGAGGCAAGGCTCTGACAAGGTACTATGTAGTAGATAGGTTCAATTAGAAAAGGTGACAATACTAGGCACTATAAATGTGCAATGTGTAGTGTTTGAGGAGAAGACTTTGGGATTGTGCAATTGAGAATTGTAGTGACCTAGATAGGGGCATATTATCTCCTAGAACTGAATAATGTGTAGTTTAGGATAGGCAGGACACGAAATTGTGCAGCTGAGCAAGTGGAGGAGACAAGGGAGGCAAGTTTGTGCATTATAATTGTGTGATGCACAGTGATTGAAGAGGATTCTTATGGGATTGCACAATTGACCTTTGTAGGAGTTCTAAGATGACCCCACTATCCAATACAACTACACAATGCACAATATAGGGTAGGAGGGATCGTGAACTACGTAGTGGGAAAGGCTAAGCAACAAGATTGTGGGAATGTACTCTGAGGTTGCTCAATGCATAGTTGGAGGAGGTTGTCTTCAAGATGGGTGTAGTGCACAAGTTCAAGAGGTAAGTATTTCAAAATTTGGAGGAGGTTGTATTCAATATGGATGCAGTGCACAAGTTCAAGAGGTAAGTATTTCATCTCTAAGGCGTAGGAGTGTGTAGTGAACTCATAACTTTGACCTGAATATTGAGTGTGCTCGTGATTTGCGCAAGATATGAGGACAAGAATGAACTCTAAAATTGACTAAGCGTGAGATCAACCAGACAAGAGAGTAAAAGCATATAATAGGTATCAAACATGAGAAAACATACATATACCCTCAAGCACATGAAACGAATACACAAAATAGCCAAAACCAACAAGTGTACAATAAAACGACAATAAAATAACACTTATCTCCAAGTGTGGCACTTAAGATGTACTTTATGACATAAGTGTAGCAATGAAACCAAAAGGTGTGATATGCCATTATAAGAATGTGTCTAGAACATGTCATAATGGTAAATAGAACCAACTAGTGCAGGAGAGTGTGTTGGAGTTTCCTCTAGGAGGTGCTCTTAAGATGTCTGAAAAAAAAAAGTGAAAATGACACTTTCAAATACAAAGAAAAAACAAGCGACACTTGCAAGAATGAAAGTAAGAAAAAGTGACACTTGTAAAATATAGATAAAGCAAAAACAAAACATGTAAGAGAAAAATAAAGAAAAGGCGAAACTTATGATAGAAAAAGAGAAATTTGAGTAACTCACCCAAATGATGGGAATTTGCAACCATGGGTGAGAGAATACTCCTTATACTCCAACAGACTTGCAAAGAGCTCAAAAGAAAAAGATAACATAAGGATGAACTATGGACTAGAATATTTATATAGGGAGAGAGGACATGCAATTAGAGTTAAGATTAGTGAGTGTGCTTAGTGCATGTCAGGAAACTAGGAGCCAAAAGTGAACTAACTGACTTGAAGAAGTATAGTATCACTATCGACAAAGAGTGTACAATCGCTATTTGCATAGATTTCCTCACATTGTCTCTGCCCATGAGGATTGCAAAGTTTCTCTCTAGGAATTGCGCAAACACTGGCATCAAGGATTGTGCAAGAATTGTCCACAAGGAATGTGCAAACACTATCCATAAGGTTTGCTCAAGCATAGTCATCAAGGATTTTGCAGTCACTAGTTCTGTAGTCACCGTCATTAGGCACTGTGCATCTACTGTCATCAAGGACTGTGTAATGCTTGAATTCCAAGGATACACATTGACTGTTAGGATTGATTATAAGCAAAGGGGCTTCACGCAATGAACCTCTGACATATCATGTGTGTCCGTGGCATACTAAACAATACCCTTATTTTGATTAATGATTGGAAAATACCTCTAAAAATAAAATTATTTAACCCCTTATCAATACGAACCCAATACACCTTCCGAATTTAAAAAACCCCTACTTTCACTAGATACTGTAGTTATCCATTTTTTCATTAACATTTTTTATACCCCTTTATATTTTTCATTAACTTTGAGCAACATTTTTTTTACCTGCCAATATAAAAACCCTTTACCCCTATTATATGCTCAATATATTATGCCATTTTTTTCTCAATATATATCCCCCAATATGAACCCACATGGTATCGTATTACTCCCACAGTGAAACGCACGTGCTTATAGGAATTTTGTTAATGAGGCATGACAAGACAGGCATGTAAAATAAAGTCTCTTTGACACTTTATAATTATCAAAGGAAGACTTGAACACTTGAGAAACATGGGAAATCATGACACTAATGGTTTGAAATGAAGGATAGCATGATCATAAGGAGGCTTCAAAATTTGGAGGGTGTTTGTCACAGTGACAACATGTTCATAAGGCTTGAATTCAATACAAAAATATTCATAAACATGAAACCATTACAATAATAATTTTCAAGGTATTATATCTCATCATGGCACTAGCGAGGATTTGAACTTGGGTGGGAAAGATAACAACCATTATTACCAACCACCCGAGATAACCCCAAATCACTAAAATTTTTGGCATTGTGGACCATCTGGGAAATATATTTTGCCCCCCTCTTAGCCTAAAGGCAAGACAGAGGTTTTTGGTACTAGGCCAACCCATCATATAGAGAATCAATTAAGAGCACAACATAGTTACTCTATTCTAGAGCATAAACATGTCAACTTACAAGAATTGAACCTCGGTAGAGATAATAACAAAATCCCCCCCACCCACCAAGCTAAACTCAATTGACGAGGTTTATATATGTGTGTGCAAGTGTGGGAACAATACGTTTCTTAATAGATGTCTTAAATGACATATCTAATGCTTTTTCATAATTTCCGATGTAAAAGAGAAGATGAAGCAACAAATATAAATTCAAATGTTGGATTTCGAATCTAAATGTGATAGTGCAATCATGGAATTAGTCAATATCTAAATATTTTCTACATATCTTATAATTAAATCTGAAAGGAAAAGTCTAAACATTAGACTTTTTGGATTTTGTAGGGAAATTATCACTAGAATCCAATGATGCAAATATTGGCCAAATTGTAATTTTCCATTCCTCAAATTGTAGGTTTGAATGAATAGATGGATATAATGCACTTAAAAACTCGTAATTCACCTAGGTTATGTAATATCAACAATTGATACATGTAATTCCACTGGGTAGTTCTTCTAAATTTCAAATTAGGTTTCTAGAAAAAATTTATACAAACATTTAGCAAGAAAAGGTTCAAAAATTCAAATGTTTATACTAAATATCTAAATCCATAACCTTCAAACTTAACTATAAAAATATCATCTTTGTTTCCACATCCCTACTTAGACCTCAATTCTAGTTAACTCTCAAATATTGAACCTTAACCATCAACCATTAACCTTCAATCATATTCATTAACCATAACGCCATTCATTCTTCTTACATTTATTCATTTTCATTTCATGCAAGGGAAATGGCATTCCCCATTACCCATATTTAGAAGTTTGAGATTATTTTAGGATGTTTTTTTATTGATTATTTATATGAAAAAAAATAAGTGCATTCATCTAGATTAACATCCAATATGAAAACCAATGATTCTTTTATTACAAACATTAAAAAGGTAACCAATAGGAGGCACTAATACTCAAAGTTAATGTTGTTTGATATTTTTTTCTATTTATATGTTTATACCATGGCACAACTGACCTCTACAAGAGCCTTTAGATGACCCCACTATCAAGTGCAACTACATAATGCACAATATAAGGTAGGAGGGATTGTGAAGTGTGTAGTGGGCAAGGCTAAGCAACAAGATTGAGGGCATGTACTCTGAGGTCACTCAATGCATAGTTGGAGGAGGTTTTATTCAATATGGGTGTAGTGCATAGGTTCGAGAAGTAGGATTTAATATCTAAGGCTTAGAAGTGTTCGGTGAACTCATTATTTTGACATGAATATTGAGTGTGCTAGTGAGTTGCATAAGATTTGAGGACAGGGATGAACTCCAAAATTGACTAAGTGTGAGATCTATTAAACAAGAGAGTAAGAGCATGTATCATGTATCAAACATGATCACACATACATATACACTCAAGCATGTGGCAATAAGACACAAAATACCCAAAACCAACAAGTGTACAATAAAATGACACTTATCTCCAAGTGTGACACTTAATATGTACCTTTATGACACAAGTATATCAATGAAACAAAAAGATGTGATATGCCATAAGAATGTGTTTAGCACATGTCATAATGGTAAATAGCACCAACTAGAGCATGAGAGTGTGTTGGTGTTGCCTCTAGCAAGTGCTCTTGTGAAAACAAGTGAAAGCAACACATGCAAGAGTGAAAATGACACTTGAAAATACAAATAAACACAAGTGACACTTGCAAGAATGAAAGTAGGAAAAAGTGACATTGAAATATTCTACTTAAGCATTGTAATATTTTAATTATGGATGTCAATGTCCATATTAATTTTTTTTCAATTATTAATATATTTTTAAATATAAGTCAATATTACCTAACCTTATATAATAAAATAATTTATTTATTACTCACATTGAATATTTTTACTATTATTGATTTTTTTTACTGCTTCATAATGAATTACACATCTCTTTCTTAGTAGTAAGTAATTGACTTATTTTACTTTTAATTACTACTTCCTTTTGAGTAGTAAAATATTTTGCTAGTGTGTATGTGTGTATATACTCTCTTTTCCTACATAAGGAGTCCATTGTGAACTATATTAGTTAACATGGATATTCAAATAGTTAATTTAAGTCTTATACTAAAATATTTATAAGATAAACATAAGTTTAAGTTTTGTTTTTGGATTTTTAACTAGATTATGTTACTTAACATAGAGATATAAATATTTTGTTTATTTTTGGGGCAGTACATGACTTTAGAACTATCTAGTTACTTTTCACATTATGTGTGGGACCCTCTGGCTTCCTCACATTTTATGTTTTCTCATTTTCAAATTACATAGTTACATTCTACAAATAATGTGGCAAAACACATGGGACCAAACAACACTCTTGTGTTGACACTTTTCATGACCATAGTTTGGTGATTGTGACATGAGACTTGATGGTATTCTATTGATGTGAGGTTCCTTTCTCTGCTGCTATGCATTAAAATATTGATGTTTGATATATGATGTGCTTCAAATTCACCTTCCAAAGGGTATGGATGAGTGTCTGGACCTTCTAAGTCAATGTAAGTTGTTATTTGTCTATAGTGGTCCAAGATTCCTTTACTCTCGCATGATAACACCTTGTGTCTTGTCTCCACAAGTGTCCTTGTAACCTATTATTGCTAGCTTCCTTGAGCATCATCTTTTCATGATAGGGTGATATCACCAACAAATGAAGTTCATTGGTGACAAGACAACATCAATACCATAATCACCTATTCTATCTGTGTTTTTTCATGTAGCATGCTAAGTGTGATGGAACATTGCGCAAGGAATGAGAAAGAGGGAGAGGCTTAGGAATCATGCAATTGAGCTCTGCAGGGACTAAGCGATGACCCTATTATCCACTAGAATTACTCAATGTGCATGAGGCAAGGCATGACAAGGTACTATGTAGTAGGTAGGTTCAATTAGCAAGGGTGAAAATACTAGGCACTATAAATGTGCAATGCGTAGCATTTGAGGAGAAGACTTTGGGATTGAGAAATTTAGCATTGCAATGACCTAAAGAGGGACCTATCATCCTCTATAACTAAACAATGTGCAGTTGAGTATAGGTAGGACATGACATTGCATAGTTGAGCAAGTGGAGGAGACAAGGGAGGCGAGGTTGTGCATTGTAAATGTGTAATGCACAATAATTAAAGAGGACGCATAGGGGACTACGCAACTGACCTCTGCAGGAGTCGTGAGATGACCCCATTATCCACTACAACTACATAATGCACAATATAGGGTAGGAGGGATCATGAACTGTTTAGTGGGCAAGGCTAAGAAATAAGACTGAGGGCATGTACTCTAAGGTTTCTCAATGCATAGTTGGAGGAGGTTGTCAATAAGATGGGTGTAGTGCACAGGTTCGAGAGGTAAGGATTTCATCTCTAAGGCTTAGGAGTGTTCAGTGAACTCATCATTTGACTTGAATATTGAGTGTGCTCGTGAGTTTCCCAAGATATGAGGACAAGGATGAACTCCAAAATCGACTAAGCGTGAGATCAATAAGACAAGAGAGTAAGAGCATGTAACATGTATCAAACATGATCACACATACATATACACTCAAGCACATGGAAAGAAGACACAAAATACCCAAAACCAACAAGTGTACAATAAAATGACATTGTTGGAATAGGGTCTCCTACAAGCTGCGAAACTGATCCGATTTTATATATTTTTTATTATATTTAGTCTAGCGTAGGGATTTTGGGGTGGGTCAAAGCCCTGAAAGCATTATAATGGGTCAAAGGGTAGATCTAGAGTCCGCAAACCATGGTTTGCGGACCATAGGAAAGATTAGGCTAGATTGTTATAAATAGAGGGGCGTTTTGAATAGTAAGGTAGAAAAATATGAGCTCTTGATGCGAATTGTGGCTTAGTAGATCTGTCTTAGTTTTTGGGGAACAGACTCCTGTTGGCTGTGTGCGCGGAGATCCCATGTCCTGTTATGTGCAGACCCTGCTGCTATGTGCATAGGTCGGGTTTGGGTATTGAAAGAAGGAACTGATGGATTAATGACTGAGAAGGGTTGTTGCGTAGTTGAATGTATTTGTACTATTGATGCAAATATTTGATAGCTATTGTGTTATGCATATTCTGTGTTAAGCTGCGAAAGTACTGTGTTACGTATTTATTCTGCGTCTGGTTCTATTCTATTATGTTTTATGAGAATAACTGTAATGTTGCACTACTGTTTTAGAAGTATATGATTTTTTGAGTACAGTAAGTATAGTTGACCTTGCACACGTAGATGCAAAGGGGATCTATAGATCCGGTTCTGAGATAGGCGATCTGGGCGTTATAAAGCAGGACGCAGCTCTGCTTGCCTTACCTATCCTCTCTCAGGGTGCGAAAACCTGGTTCCAACACCCACCCATACTGCTTCGGGTGAGACTTTGACCTGCATAAGCAGGACACTACCGAAAGGGCCAGTAGTATAGGGGTTTGTTAGCAAATCTTAACCTCTGAACCTGGGTCAGGACCCCTCGAGCCAAAAAATGGTTCTGTTTCCGGGACCGGGAGCATTTTGAGAAGGGGTTTGGGTAATTCCAAGAAAAGTATTGAAAGGATGGTAGAGTAGGTATGAAAGAAGGGGATAGATCTGTCTATAGCCCAATAGAAGGAACAGCTGCACAAAACCCATCATCTACACCGCCTTCAGGGCCACGTAAGGGTAAAACCTTTTTCGAAAACCCGCCAGAAGAAGATATGGCGGCGCACTTGAATTTACCCACCTTCAAAGGTGCAGGAGATGAGGACATGGACCAATTTTGGTTTGTTTCGGACTCGGTATGGACTACGCAAAATGTGGCGAGTGATACTGTGAAGAGGGCGCAGTTATCCCTGGCCTTCGAAGGAAGAGCTCTGGACTAGTATATGTGATACATATCTCAAAACGGAAGCGCATCTATTCAAGATATTAAGGACGCTTTGAAACAAAAATTCTGAAAGCCTAATTCCTATTCACAGATCGTAGCAGATGTGAAAGATTTCAAGCAAGGAATGACTGAGTTTGTATGGGAAGCTGATCAACACCTAAAGAAAGCTATCGGAGAAGGAGAATTTAAGTATGATGACTGATAGCATACGGAATGGTTCATCACTATGCTGCTACCTCACCTGCGCATACCTATGGGTCACCATAATTTCGAATCATAGGAAAAATATTTGGAAGCCGCTATGAAACTAGAAGCTATGCCCAGGGAAGATACTTCGTTAGGAGTACAGCAAATTCAGGAGCAGCTTGGGGCAATGCACATGGAGATTCAGATCCTATGAAAGGAACAAGGGAGGGAAGCTAACGCAGATCTATGGTGCATACGATGTTGAATATAAGGACATACGAAGGATCTGTGCCCGTTGCCGACAGACTACCTGTAAACAGGAGGACCTAGCCCGATGCACCTTGGATCAAGCGAAGGACCCAGCCCAGTACGACTAGGCCCAAGCGGACCTGCGTTATGGTGCGAGGATTACCGCGTAGCCGGGCTGCATGATACAAACCACTGCTCCCGTCTAGGTGCATACGTCTTATAGCGGAAGCAACAATGGTGCCAATTCTATCGGTTAGTAGGGCATGATGAGTAGAACTGTTGAACCTATGGTCTAATGATAGATCGAGGGAACTTTTATAGGGTACAGTCACACCTCGCGTCGCCAAAAACCCCCGTAGGCATGGGCGGCTCCCCCTCCGGAAGCAGGGGAGGAAGCTGAAGTGGAAGTGCAGGTCGGGGCCGAGAGAAATTGATCTGCTATAACTGTGGAGACACAGGGCACTTTGCAAGGGATTGTCCAAACCCTACAAGACAGTCCTGTAGGTACTGTAGACAGTTGGACCATACGCTTGAAGATTGTCCAATATTGATAGCAAAAAACCACCTACACAGAATGTGCAGAGGGTTAAGGCTGAGCTGCGGGGTAAGGGTCCAAGCGTAAATGTTGTTACGCGCAATGGATTAGCTACTAGAGGGATTGGGGAGAAGGTTGAAATTGAACTACTGATCTGCAAGGTAGTTAGCAAACAAGAAGGGCTGGACCTAGACAAGGAAAGAGAAACATTTATAGCATCTCGCAGGTAATTCATCGGGACAGAGGCATCTACGTCCCTACTCCCTGCGAACCTTAAGGTATATGGGGAGGTCAAACCTTTCTTGCAGGCATGTATGAAGTTGCTGCGCAACCCAAAAGCTGTGAAAAATATCCAGGCATTAATAGATAGCTACGCAATGCGCCCTACCGTGTCCCCTAATATTAAGGATGTACACAAAATATACAGATATAAGAAACATAATAGGAGGGAGATACGGTTAACGACACAAATCGGCGATTATGAGATGGACTAGGTTACTTTGGACTTTGAATCGGATGCCAATGTATTACCTAAACAAACTTGGCAAAAAATGGGCGAACCAAAGTTGGAATGGTCCACTATCCAGCTACACATGGCTAAACAACAGAAGATCGTACCTTTAGGGAGGCTATCAGGGATTATGGTAGATATCACAGGGATTAAGGTCTGGGTAGACTTTGAAGTCATTCAGATTGTAGAAGATGCGGACCCCTACCCTGTGCCACTAGAATTGGATTGGGCCATCGACATGGTTGGTATCATTATCTAAAAAAGAGAAGCATGGTGTTCGAAAATGACAGAACAAGGCTGATAGTCCCATTGGATCCTATAGAAGGTGAGCGCTACACAGAGCCAGTACACGGTGAAGAAGAGGTGGAGCACATTTACAAATTGACCGCGCAGAATGAAGATTGGATCAATCCCACGGCGGATGGGGTAATCTATTGGGAGGCAGACAGTGAATACTTCTCTGACTCTAATGAGGAGATGGAGAATTGGAAAAACCAGTTGCACAATGTCTCGGCGCTACGATGTCTTCGAGTCACAAGGGACTTCTACTACATTTCCTCGGAGGTAAGAGATCTACCCCATTTTGATGAGTCTGGTAGCATAAAGGAGTTCCTGAGGACACTAGAAGCTACGGTTCTGAGAGAACGAAGGCTATGGGCCCTTAATCTAGCCATGCTAGGAACACCTGCGCGATGGTGGGACACCCACAAGGAAGCATTCCAGGATTGGGAGGAATGTTGGGATATGATGATCCTGCAGTTCGCACCCCCGGCTGACGTACGCACCAAGACGTTCCTCGGACTAGGAGATCCCCGTGAGCATATGCTCACCTGGATGGACAAATGGTCCGACTAGACTACAGAAGAGTGGGTTCATCTTTTTATTCATGCCTTGGGGCCTATCCCCGTCGCATGGTATTTAGATGCGGAGCTCCATTAGTGCACCCGCCACTAGGAGACACTAAAAGATGACTTTATAGGAATGTTCAGGTTAATTGGGGGAACGGAAGCACTCGACGAAACTATGTAGGACATCAATGCTTTTATATTTAATGACTCATGCCATCACGCTACACCGAAAGTCATAACATGGGAAGCACAGATGCAAGACATAGTCGACTACCAGAGCTTGGCGATAGAGGAAGAGGAAGATAATCCTTGGAACGTCTCTGTCCCAGAATATGAGGGGGAACGTACAGTTACTGGGCCCCTGCTGCAGAATGTTGATGTTACCCAGCCTCTCAAGCTACATGAAATTAATATCAGGATGGAAGAACGTCCTAAGTTGGTCAAAATTGGGGACTATTTGGATGAAGGAACCGTAGGCAAAATTGTAGAGCTACTTACGGAATATCAGGACTTATTCCCAAAAAAAATTTCCGAGCTTAAAGGAATCACAGGGGACCTAGGCGTTATGCACATCACTCTGAAGCCAGAGGCGCACCCTGTAAAGCAGCGGCCTTACCAGTTGAACCTAAATATAAGCAAAAGGTCAAAGAAGAACTAGACAAAATGCTTGTTGCAGGTATCATTGAATCAGTTGAACAGTTAGATTGGGTAAGTCCGATGGTCATCCAGGAGAAGAAAAAAAAGGGGGAGATACGAATCTGCGTGGACCTACGCAATTTAAATGATGACCCCTTCCTTACGCCTTTCTCAAATGAAATCCTTGATAGCGTGGGCGGACAGGAAGCATATTCCTTCACCGATGGGTTCTCAGGATACCACCAGATCTGAGTCGCACCTGAAGATCACAGTAAGACTACGTTCGCAACAGAATGGGGATCCTTTCAGTATACATTCATGCCCTTTGGTCTCAAGAATGCACCTGTTATCTTCTCAAGAGTAGTAGTTTCCATATTCAAGGAGTTCATCCATAAGTTTCTAGAAGTTTACTTTGACGACTGGACAATATTCGGCTTGGTAAAGGAGCATGTCTCCAACCTGCGCATGATGTTGGATGCCAGTCAAAAGCATCAGATTTCCTTGAATATCAAGAAGTGTATTTTCTGTGTGCCTTTTGGAATTTTTATTGGACACATAGTATGCTGACAAGGGCTGATGGTTGATCCTACGAAGGTAGCAGTACTTATAAACCTTGCATTCCCAACAACAGAGAAACAGATACGTTCGATTCTTAGACACACAGGCTATTACAGAAAATTCATTCAAGGATACGCACTAATCACAAGACCCATGGAAAAACTACTTAAAAGGGATGTTTCCTTTTTTTGGAATGATGAATTCCAGAAGAGTTTTGAGCTACTCAAAGAGAAGATGGTCTCTGTACCCATACTAATATTTCCTGATTGGTTGAAGGAATTTCACGTACATGTGGATGCATCAGGAATCGCCTTGGGCGCTGTCCTAACTCAGCCTAGGGAGGGAGATATTGATCACCCGATTGCCTTTGCTAGTCGAAAACTCTCTGGCATGGAGAGAAACTACTCCACCACCGAACGAGAAGGATTGGCTATGGTATACGCGTTATATAAATATCGACACTATCTGTTGGGAGGACACTTTAAGATGTTTACCGATCATTCAGCTTTAAAATACCTTGTGAACAAGCCTGTGTTGGGGGGGAAGATTTGTTGATGGCTGTTGCTATTTCAGGAGTATGATTTTGAAATTATCATCAAGCTAGGAAGGTTGAATGCGGGTCTGGATCATCTGTCCCACATTGAGACGAGTGAAGAACCTACTAACTTGGAGGAAGGATTACCGGATGCGCAAATGTTCACCATTAAGGTCGTTGATGCACACTTCGCTGATATCATTCAGTTCTTGACTACAGACGTGGCCCCCGCAGAAAATTCGGTATAGCAGAAGAAGGATTTGGTTACTTGGGTGACATACTTTACTATCATAGCCGGCCAATTATACAAACTAGGCGTTGATGAAGTATTGCGCAAATATGTCCTGGAGCATGAACGACATGCCGTCTTGGCAGAGGCACACGAAGGCGTCGCAGGAGGCCACTATGCAGGAAAGGTAATGGCACAAAATATCTTGAGAGATGGGTTATGGTGGCCTACCCTAAACCATGATTCTCACGACTATTGTAAATTGTGCGATACGTGCCAACAGACAAAATGACCCTCATGAAGAGATGAAATGCCATTGCAACCTCAAATAGCTTTGCAGACCTTTGACAAATGGGCCATTGATTTTGTAGGACCAATCAATCCCCCAAGAAAGAAGGCAGGTGTGTGCCACATTATTACTGCCACTGACTATGTCACTCGATGGGCTGAAGCACAAGTGGTGAAGGATTGTACTACAAATACTGCTTGCCACGTCATCTTTGAGCAAATCTTGACCAGATTTGGATGCCCAAAGATCCTAATGAGCGACAAAGGCACTCACTTCGTTAATGAAACGATACAAGCCCTAAATGAGGAATTCTGGATCCATCACGCAAAAATTACACCATATCATCCACAGGCAAACAGGGCTGTCGAGGCTTTCAACAAAATATTAGAGCAGGTATTGACCAAGGTCTGTAATGCCGATCGTAGTGATTGGGACGTACGCATCCCCTCTGTTCTGTGGGCCTATCGGACGACCTGCAAGAAGCTAACAGGAAGTACCCCCTTTCGGATGGTCTATGGCAAGGAGGCCATTATGCCCATAGAATACATTTTTCCTAGTCTACGTATCGCAACATTACAAATATGGCAGAACCTGACATAATGGAAGAACGCCTTGCACAACTTTTGGTGTTGGAAGATCGGTTCATTGCTAACTTTCATCAGAAAGTTCAGAAGGCTCGCAATAAAGCTTGGCATGATCGACATATTCACCAAAAGACATTCGTAGAAGGCGACCTAGTCCTCTTATATGATAGCTAGTTTGCGAAACACCCAGGGAAATTTTGACAGCACTGGCTTGGTCCCTATACCGTTAAGGAAATCATGGATGGAGTAGTCAGGTTAGCTACCCTATGCGGTGACGTGTTACCAGGTAATGTCAATGGCAGTCGGCTCAAGCCATACAGGATTAAATGATTATATTGGCACAAATGGGATAAGCACATAGCTCCAGGGACAATTGGCGGACCCGCGGCCACTGTGACTCGAGACGAGTCACAATATTGTGTTGGGGGATTGTTGGAACAGGGTCTCCTACAAGCTGCGAAAACATTGTAATGGGTCGAAGGGTAGACCTAGAGTCCGCAAACCATGGTTTGCAGACCATAGGAAAGATTAGGCTAGATTGTTATAAATAGAGGGACATTTTGAATTGTAATGTAGAAAAATATGAGCTCTTGATGTGAATTGTGGCTTAGTAGATCTGTCTGAGTTTTTGGGGAACGAACTCCTACTGACTGTGTGCGCGAAGATCCCAAGCCCTGCTGTGTGCGAACCCTGTTGTTGTGTGTGCAGGTCGGGTTTGGGCATTGTAAGAAGGAACTGAAGGATTAATGAATGAGAAGGTTTGTTGCATAGCTGAATGTATTTGTAATGTTGATGTGAATCTTTGATAGCTACTGTGTTATGCATATTATGTGTTAAGCTGCGAAAGTACTGTGTTACGTATTTCTTCTGCGTCTGGTTATGTTCTGTTATGTTTTATGTACTACTTTTTTAGAAGTAAATGATTTTTTGAGTACAGTAAGTATAGTTTCCCTTGTGCACGTAGATGCAAAGGAGATCTATAGATCTAGTTCTGAGATAGGTGATTCGGGCGTTATAAAGCTAGACGTAGCTCTGCTGGGCTTACCTATCCTCTCTCAGGGTGCGGAAACCTGGTTCCAACACCCACCTATACTGCTTTGGGTGAGACTTTGACCTGCGCAAGCAGGTCACTACCGAAAGGGCCAGTAGTATAGGGGTTTGTTAGCAAACCTTAACCTCCGAACCTGGGTCAAGACCCCTCAAGCCAACAGACACTTATCTCCAAGTGGGATGTACCTTTACAACACAAGTATAGCAATGCAACCAAAAGGTGTGATATGCAATAAAAATGTGTTTAAAACATGTCATAATGGTAAATAGCACCAACTAGAGCAGGAGAGTGTGTTGGTGTTGCCTCTAGTAGGTGCTCTTGTGAAAAAAAGTGAAAGCAACACATGCAAGAGTGAAAATGACACTTGCAAATACAAATAATACTCTGTTGGGAGGCAGACAGTGAATGCTTCTCTGACTCTAATGAGGAGATGGAGAATTGGCAAAACCAGTTGCACGATGTCTCGGCGCTACGATGTCTTCGAGTCACAAGGGACTTCTACTACATTTCCTCGGAGGTAAGAGATCTACCCCATTTTGATGAGTCTGGTAGCATAAAGGAGTTCCTGAGGACACTAGAAGCTACGGTTCTGAGAGAACGAAGGCTATGGGACCTTAATCTAGCTATGCTAGGAACACCTGCGCGATGGTGGGACACCCACAAGGAAGCATTCCAGGATTGGGAGGAATGTTGGGATATGATGATCCTGCAGTTCGCACCCCCGGCTGACGTACGCACCAAGACGTTCCTCGAACTAGGAGATCCCCGTGAGCATATGCTCACCTGGATGGAAAAATGGTCTGACCAGACTATAGAAGAGTGGGTTCATCTTTTTATTCATGCATTGGGGCCTATCCCTGTCGCATGGTATTTAGATGCGAAGCTCCATTAGTGCACCCGCCACTGGGAGACACTAAAAGATGACTTTATAGGAATGTTCAGGTTAATTGGGGGAACGGAAGCACTCGACGAAACTCTGCAGCACATCAATGCTTTTATATTTAATGACTCGTGCCATCACGCTACAACGAAAGTCCTAACATGGGAAGCACAGATGCAAGACATAGTCGACTACCAGAGCTTGGCGATAGAGGAAGAGGAAGATAATCCTTGGAACGTCTCTGTCCCAGAATATGAAGGGGAACGTACAGTTACTGGGCCCCTGCTGCAGAATGTTGATGTTACCCAGCCTCTCAAGCTACACGAAATTAATATCAGGATGGAAGAACGTCCTAAGTTGGTCAAAATTGGGGACTATTTGGATGAAGGAACCGTAGGAAAAATTGTAGAGCTACTTACGGAATATCAGGACTTATTCCCAAAAAAAAATTCCGAGCTCAAAGGAATCACGGGGGACCTAGGCATTATGCACATCACTCTGAAGCCAGAGGCGCACCCTGTAAAGAAGTGGCCTTACCAGTTGAACCCTAAATATAAGTAAAAGGTCAAAGAAGAACTAGACAAAATGCTTGTTGCAGGTATCATTGAATCAGTTGAACAGTTAGATTGGGTAAGTTCTATGGTCATCCAGGAGAAGAAAAAAAAGGGGGAGATACGAATCTGCGTGGACCTACGCAAGTTAAATGACGCATGTGTACATGACCCCTTCCTTACGCCTTTCTCAGATGAAATCTTTGATAGCGTGGGCGGACAGGAAGCATATTCCTTCACCGATGGGTTCTCAGGATACCACCAGATCTGAGTCGCACTTGAAGATCACAATAAGACTACGTTCGCAACAGAATGGGGATCCTTTCAGTATACAGTCATGCCCTTTGGTCTCAAGAATGCACCTGTTATCTTCTCAAGAGTAGTAGTTTCCATATTCAAGGAGTTCACCCATAAGTTTCTAGAAGTTTACTTTGACGAATGGACAGTATTCGGCTTGGTAAAGGAGCATGTCTCCAACCTGCGCATGATGTTGGATGCCAATCAAAAGCATCAGATTTCCTTGAATATCAAGAAGTGTATTTTCTGTGTGCCTTTTGGAATTTTTATTGGACACATAGTATGCTGACAAGGGCTGATGGTTGATCCTACGAAGGTAGCAGTACTTATAAACCTTGCAGTGCCAACAACAGAGAAACAGATACGTTCGATTCTCGGACACATGGACTATTACAGAAAATTCATTCAAGGATACACACTAATCACAGGACCCATGGAAAAACTACTTAAAAGGGATGTTTCCTTTTTTTGGAATGATGAATTCCAGAAGAGTTTTGAGCTACTCAAAGAGAAGATGGTCTCTGTACCCATACTAATATTTCCTGATTGGTTGAAGGAATTTCACGTACATGTGGATGCATCAGGAATCGCCTTGGGCGCTGTCCTAACTCAGCCTAGGGAGGGAGATATTGATCACCCGATTGCCTTTGCTAGTCGAAAACTCTCTAGCATGGAGCGCAACTACTCCACCACCGAACGAGAAGGACTAGCTATGGTATACGCGTTATAGAAATATCGCCACTATATGTTGGGAGGACACTTTAAGATGTTTATCGATCATTCAGCTTTAAAATACCTTGTGAACAAGCCTGTGTTGGGGGGGAAGATTTGTTGATGGTTGTTGCTATTTCAGGAGTATGATTTTGAAATTATCATCAAGCTAGGAAGGTTGAATGCGGGTCCGGAACATCTGTCCCACATTGAGACGAGTGAAGAACCTACTAACTTGGAGGAAGGATTACCGGATGCACAGCTGTTCACCATTAAGGTCGTTGATGCACACTTCACTGATATCATTCAGTTCTTGACTACAGGCGTAGCCCCCGCAGAAAATTTGGTACAACAGAAGAAGGAGTTGGTTACTTGGGTGACATACTTTACTATCATAGCTAGCCAATTATACAAACTAGGCGTTGATGAAGTATTGCGCAAATATGTCCTGGAGCATGAATGACATGCCGTCTTGGTAGAGGCACACAAAGGCGTCGCAGGAGGCCACTATGCAGGAAAGGTAACGACACAAAAGATCTTGAGAGCTAGGTTATGGTGGCCTACCCTAAACCATGATTCTCACGACTATTGTAAATTGTGCGATACGTGCCAACAGACGGATGACCCTCATGAAGAGATGAAATGCCATTGCAACCTCAAATAGCTTTGCAGGCCTTTGACAAATGGGCCATTGATTTTGTAGGACCAATCAATCCCCCAAGAAAGAAGGCAGGTGTGTGCTACATTATTACTGCCACTGACTATGTCACTCGATGGGCTGAAGCACAAGTGGTGAAGGATTGTACTACAAATATTGCTTGCCACTTCATCTTTGAGCAAATCCTGACCATATTTGGATGCCCAAAGATCCTGATGAGCGACAAAGGCACTCACTTCGTTAATGAAACGATACAAGCCCTGAATGAGGAATTCTGGATCCATCACGCAAAAATTACACCATATCATCCACAGGAAAACGGGGTTGTCGAGGCTTTCAACAAAATATTAGAGCAGGCATTGACCAAGGTCTGTAATGCCGATCGTAGTGATTGGGACGTACACATCCCCTCTATTCTGTGGGCCTATCGGACGACCTGCAAGAAGCTAACAAGAAGTACCCCCTTTCGGATGGTCTATGGAAAGGAGGCCATTATGCCCATAGAATACATTTTTCCTAGTCTGCGTATCGCAACATTTACAAATATGGCAGAACCTGACATAATGGAAGAACGCCTTACGCAGCTTTTGGTGTTGGAAGATCGGTTCATTACTAACTTTCATCAGCAAGTTCAGAAGGCTCGCAATAAAGCTTGGCATGATCGACATATTCACCAAAAGACATTCGTAGAAGGCGACCTAGTCCTCTTATACGATAGCCAGTTTGCGAAACACCCAGGGAAATTTCGACAGTACTGGCTTGGTCCCTACACCGTTAAGGAAATCATGGATGGAGTAGTCAGGTTAGCTACCCTATGCGGTGACGTGTTACCAGGCTATGTCAATGGCAGTCGGCTCAAGCCATACAGGATTAAATGATTATATTGGCACAAATGGGATAAGCACATAGCTCCAGGGACAATTGGCGGAACCGCGGCCACTGTGACTCGAGACGAGTCACAAGATTGTGTTGGGGGATTGTTGGAACAGGGTCTCCTACAAGCTGCAAAAACATTGTAATGGGTCAAAGGGTAGACCTAGAGTCTGCAAACCATGGTTTGCAGACCATAGGAAAGATTAGGCTAGATTGTTATAAATAGAGGGACATTTTGAATTGTAATGTAGAAAAATATGAGCTCTTGATGTGAATTGTGGCTTAGTAGATCTGTCTGAGTTTTTGGGGAACAGACTCCTGCTAGCTGTGTGCGCGAAGATCCCAAGCCCTGCTGTGTGCGAACCCTGTTGTTGTGTGTGCAGGTCGGGTTTGGGTATTGTAAGAAGGAACTGAAGGATTAATGAATGAGAAGGGTTTTTGCATAGCTGAATGTATTTGTAATGTTGATGCGAATCTTTGATAGCTACTGTGTTATGCATATTCTGTGTTAAGCTGCGAAAGTACTGTGTTACGTATTTCTTCTGCGTCTGGTTATGTTCTTTTATGTTTTATGTACTACTTTTTTAGAAGTATATGATTTGTTGAGTACAGTAAGTATAGTTGCCCTTGCACACGTAGATGCAAAGGAGATCTATAGATCTAGTTCTGAGATAGGTGATTCGGGCGTTATAAAGCTGGACGCAGCTCTGCTGGGCTTACCTATCCTCTCTCAGGGTGCGGAAACCTGGTTCCAACACCCACCCATACTGCTTTGGGTGAGACTTTGACCTACGCAAGCAGGTCACTACCGAAAGGGCCAATAGTACAGGGGTTTGTTGGCAAACCTTAACCTCCGAACCTGGGTCAAGACCCCTCAAGCCAACAGACACTTATCTCCAAGTGTGATGTACCTTTACAACACAAGTATAGCAATGCAACCAAAAGGTGTGATATGCAATAAAAATGTGTTTAAAACATGTCATAATGGTAAATAGCACCAACTAGAGCAGGAGAGTGTGTTGGTGTTGCCTCTAGTAGGTGCTCTTGTGAAAAAAAGTGAAAGCAACACATGCAAGAGTGAAAATGACACTTGCAAATACAAATAATACACAAGTGACACTTGCAAGAATGAAAGTAGGAAAAAGTGACAATTGTAAAAGATAGAGCAAGAAAAAACAAAACATGTAAGAGAAAAAGAAAGAAAAAGCAACACTTATGATAGCAAAAGCAAAAGTTGAATAACTCACCCAAATGATAGGCATTTACAACCATGAGCATTATATTTATTTCTCACAATATTTTTGGACATATGTGACTACAACAATATTTCTAAATTTCTAACTTAATTTTTAAAAAAGTTAATTAAAAAATATAGAACAAAATTTCAAAAAACTAAATATTCAAACTACATAAATCTAAATCCTTAACCCTCAACCTCAACTATATATCAACCTTTATCCCTTATCCCTATTTAAATCTTAACTCTAGTTAACCCTGAACTCTTGACCCTTACCTTCAATTGGATTCATTGACCCTCATACCATTAATTCTTCTAGTATTTATTCCTTTTCATTTCGTGTAAGGGAATTTAAGCATCCAAAAATGTGAGTAAAGTTTATAATATTTATTTATATTAAAATAATTAAAATAAAATATGTATATTGGAATGTTATATTGATTAAGAAATGTGTTAGATGTTAAAAATGTTAATGGAGGGATTGCATGCTCTTAATACCAATTAAGTGATAGTTTTTCCTACAAGGATTGAATCTGTTTACCTAAATATTGGACAACATCTACTAGAAAGTGATATATAAAATTTCAATAAGATTTTGGAAAGAAAATATTGAAAAACTTAATCTAAAAAATTGAAAAAAAAAATATTGATCTTTTGATCTTCTTTATAATAAAGCAAAATTAAAAATCTTTATGATAATAATCTGAGAATAAATTTCAATATTAAAAAAGTTTGCACACACATTATTTTTATAATTGATAATAATTTAAAGTATCTTATAATTGAGCTAGTTTTAGCGATTTTGAAATTTTAATAACATGGAATGCGTTATGAATTAATGCGATTTTAATAATCAATTTAATTTATATTTATATGACTAGGTTACTTATAAAATATATAAAAAATATAAGTTTTTTTATTATAAAATATATCAAAAAAATAAGCATTTTATTGCAAACCAAAATTCACCAACTTATGTTCGGGAAATTTACATAGTGTTTTGTTGAGTTCACTGGTTCCAAACCCTATAAACAAAACCATATGATGCAGTCAAATGCAAACGCAAACTCAAATGATTTTCGCATTATTTTCAAAACAAAAATTAAGATATAAAAAGTTTGTCCAAACCACATTTATAATACATTTACATGTCAAATTTGAAAAAAATGAGGTTGCCAAATAAGTGTTGGAGGAGACTGAGAATTTATCTTAACACTGTTCGGGTGTTCAATCTCCACGTAAATTAAATACCTAACAGCCTACTGCTGGGCGCGTTTCTGAAGTTTAGATGGTTTCTTTCCATATTCTTCATCAGTTTGGCCATCATCGCTTCTGTCACTTGGAGTACGCAGTTTTCCTTCAACGCTCGAATTTTCATCCACAGAGCTAATATTGCTCATACTATTCCCAGTCTCTAGAGGAACACTGCGCAGAAAAAACAAAAGATAAGTTTGTTCTTCTTTTAGCACTTCCTCTTCAGAGACAGGAGTGACTTTAGTATCACTACAACGATACCAGCGCTCATTTTCATCCTTCACATACGCAAAATAATGCCCAGAGTCCTGTGAATACCCCTGATGAATAATGGCAGCGAACAGACTATAATCCAGTACTTGATGAGATTCCTCTGGCGACATAAATTCACCCAATTTCAAACATTTTGTAAAACTAATGGCGCGCATTATTTTCTGGCCAACTGGGCAAGAAATAAATCTCTTGAGCTGAATTACGAGAACATTGGGAGCCCTGAAAATGGACATTTGCTTCTTTGCTTCTGTCAAATTTTGACATTTCTCGCATCTGTAGAGATTATCTCCATCGAGAAATTGTGAAGAAAAATAACATGACAATGCCTTCTGCAACGATGTTGCTTCTTTAGGTAACTCCAGGCTCAGGTCCATAATATCGTCGCGCTTGTTTGAATTCGCTCCGCAGGTCAAGCATTCCACTTGGTTCTGCAGCACGCCGCCGAAGATTTTCTTAATAATGGTATCTGGTAATAAGTTCTGGCCATCCTCTGCCTCTCCATTTTGTTGTTTCTTCGCCATCTCGAGGCAAACATCGTTGCAGACATCGAGGAGATACATCATAAATTCGTGAGCGTCTTCTTGTCTTCCAGCGACAAAATGCTTTGCAATAATGTGGAGGGAGTTTTTTATTTGATGGGCAGAATCCACTGTGGAGACGATTTTGCGAGACCTGGCGATGCGTCTCTCCACCAGGCAGAATAGGCAGCTGTCATTGTCGGATAGAGTGCAAGAAGAAGAATGTTGTTTTCTCAGACAAAAATTGGCGAGGGGCGGGGTGTAAGTTAGACACTGCAACACGCTGTTGAGATAACAAGAATTGCCAAGATTCAACAGCCCTGTTGGTTTTTTCAGACTTTCACTCGGACCTGAAGATGAACTTGAGCTTAAACTTGCAACCCAACTTCCACTTTCTTGCCGACCGGCTAAGATTCTTTTCATCTTGATTTCTCTCGGCCTCCTGCTGCACTTCAGATCACCCACAGTCAACTCAGACCAAGTATGAAATTAATTTGCTCCAAGAATGTATATATAAGTTTTTCAATCCATTGAACTCAGACCAATGCCAAGCAAAGTATGAGATTAATTTGGTCCGAGAATATATATATATATATATATATTTCACTTCATTGCTTCACACTTTTTTAAAAGCCGACTCTTCCATATGAGCTCAAGAATTTTAAAATAATTTTTATTTTAGGAAAAAACATCTATGAAGGGAGGGCATCAAATTTATTAATATGTAAATCTTTTTTACAATGTAAAAATTGAAAAAAAAATTATCTCAACAGATTTAATCTTTCTTAGTACTAGATAATTATGTGGTTATAAAGTTTGAGTGGGTCTCTTCGTTAAGAGAGTATGTGTTTTCTCCTAAAAGATCACATGTTCAAAAGGAGAGAAGGTGGAGGTGGTCCATTGTCACACAAATATGGGGTCTGATACACCAATTTGGTGTCTATTGGATAATAATAATAATAATAGTACATATTTTATTTGTATATGTTTTTTTCTGTTTAAATAATATTTTTGAATTTATAAATGGATTTAATGTTATTATATAGACTACACAACTTAAATTTGCAATGTTAATAAATGTTTATTAAATTTGAGACAAAATTAATAAAAAATATATAGGGAAAAAAAATGACACTAATTAAAAAATATATCATTTTGTTAAAAAGGCTGATGAGATTCCAAAGATTGAGATTAATGCCCCTCAAGCTCGCTCTCGTCTATTGTAGCTCACAGACTGGGGCCTTATTGGGCAGTTCATGTGCCTTTGGCCCTCTCTCCACTCGATTAAGTCTTGGATAGAAAAGAACTGGAAGTTGCTCATTAAAGGAGAGGTTATTTCGATGTTTTGTGGTAAGGGTTTCTACACCTTCTACTTTGAAAATATATTGGATAGAGATTAAATAGTATTCAGGAGCGGACCTTATTTCATGGGAGCCCAGGGGATTTATTTGGATAGGTGGAGTCTCAGCCTTAACCTGGACAATGTTCATTTTGTGTTCCTTCTTCAATCCCAGTCTCAGTGAAGCTACCCTATCTTCCCCTCCATTGCTGGAATGATACAACATTTTGACTAATTGGAAACTCTCTTGGAGAGTATATAGATTGTGTTGAGCCAAAGGATGGTCTATTTTCATGTGCAAGAATTTTTGTGGAAGTTTACCTAGAAAAAGGACTCCCAATTGCAGTCAATATTTGTATGGATAGATGAGCACATGTGCAAGAAGCGGACTACAACCAACTACCATTCAAACATAAACTTTTTCATGAATACAGGCACTTTGATAAAAAATTCCCAGTGCATCAGGACACACCAGAAAATAAACAAGGAGAAGCAAACGAGCAATGGTAGCAAGTAAAAAGAAAAAAGGGGAACTCAAAGAAAATAATGGGCCAACAACAAATACAAAGTTGACCCCCAGAAGGTGGGTCCAAGCCAAAGGATGCATGCCGCTCCCATGGGGGCCTCCATTCTGGAGGGTGGAGATGACAAAGAAGAAAATAGATATGCATCTTTAGAAAATTTTCAAGAGGATGGAAGCCCTTCCCCCTCCCTAAAATCTCCAGACCTCAGTGGCCTTGAGGCTGTTATGCTCTCCTCGGCCTCGAAAAAGAAAAAATAAATTCCTACAAGCCCAGAATCATCAAGTAACACAGAAGACACCACAGATGAAGAGGAGGAGGAATAAGGGTTCTTATCCTCCAAGGAAATAATGGTACTGCCAATATTGGTGAGCTCAACAAACAAGAAATCAGAAGGCACAAGGTTAATGATATGGACAGAAATATAAGAAGATAAGGACGGAAATCAAACAAAGAAATAAGGATAGAAAAAATGGAAAAATACAAAGGGTTGGACTTTCAATGCACCATCACACATTAGTTAGCTGACTTTGGGGCCAAAGGAAGAAAAAAGGGAAGTATAGAAGGCCCTGTGAAAGAGAGGTCATCCACAAAGAGTAAATAATGAATTTTATCTCCTAGAATTGTAGGGGTCTAGGATCTGGAAAAAGAATAATGGAAGTGAAATCTCTAATTCAAAAGGAAAGACGAGTAGTCATGCTCCTCCATGAGACGAAGCTGGGAGAGACATAAAGCTCCTCCATTCACCCCAAATTTTTGGGGAATAGCAATATGGTAGTAGAAAGATCGAGAGGTGCTTCGGGAGGCCTTTCCAAGATGTGGAATCTAGCATAATTGCAAATCGTAAGCTCTATAAAAACCACCCACTTGATTGCAAATACCTTTAAAATTGTATAGTTGCAACATAATTTCACTATAATCAATGTATATATGCATGTTCACTTTAGAGAGAAATAGGAATGTTGGAAGTCCTTGACAGAGTTGAAAAAAATTGATTATGGACACAACTATATAATGGGAGGTGACTTCAATACCCCTATGGGTAAAAACGAGAAATGGGGAGGCTCCATTGTGAGGTGTGCCTCTTAGGAGAATGTGGAGGACTTAATTCTCAACCTAAATCTTTTTGATGTCAAATCTCTTAAATTCCTTTGTACATGGAATAATAAATGCTCTTGCCTAGGCCATATTGTTACTACGCTCAATCGTTTCCTCACTTATGATAACTCCTTCTTTTGAAATTGTGCTTGAAATCCTTTATTCTTCCCTGGTGTGGCTCAGACCATCACCCTATTACCCTCCATATCTCGCCTTCCTTCAATAATGGGCCTATACCCTTTTGGTTCTCCCCTCTATGGTTGGAATCTTTAGGATTCTCTCATTTGGCCTCCCTTTCATGGTCGGTTTGGGTTGATGGAAACCCAATCCCTATATGGGAATCCAAAATCAAAAGGCTAAAAGGAGATATTAAATGGTGGCTAAAGGAAAATAAATATGAAAGGAAATATGCAATAAAGGATACAGAATACCACCTAGCATTTATTCAGTGGAAAATTGAGACTACTCTAGTTAATCTGACTAACTTCCAAATTTAAGAAGTTGAAACATTCAAGGCTCTTCATGCCCACCTCAGAAGAGAAGAAGAGTATTGGAGATTAAAATCTAAAAACATTTTTTCTTGGATGGGGATAGAAACAAAATTTCTTTCATAAGCAGGGAAATTTTCGGGAAATCAAAAATAACATATCTTAGATCCAACATGCGGGGTAGAAATTAACTAATTTCAATTTGTCGTGGAACATTTCAAGAAACTTTACCAGGAATACCCCCAAAAGGATATCGAAAGTGAGGAATTATTTCTAGAGAATGTCCCTATTCTAGTCACTGTAGAGATGAATAGTGCCTTGACCTCCCCTCCGACTTCTGATGAGATTAGATCATTTTTTTCTCATTTTTTCCTGACAAAGCCCCTAGTCTGGATGGTTTCTCAACTAGTTTCTATTAACACTTCTGGGTTGTGATAAGTAAATATCTGTGTTGTACGGTTGGGTACTCTTTTAAGAGATTTATAATGTGGTGGGGGGGGGGGGGATCAACACTTCCTTCTTAGATTTAATCCCTAAGGAGTCTACCCCCTCCTCATTCTCCATATTCCTCCCAATCACTATGCAATGTCTAATATAAGTTCATCTCGAAGTTGCTTTCCTCTAGGCTCAAATATATTCTGCCTCTTTTGATCTCGGCCAACCAAGGGGGATTTGTGTCGGGGAGAAAAACTTTTGACAATATAATTTTTCTATAGGAAGTTATAGTTTCGAGCTAGAAATGAGGGGACCAATGAATGATAAGAAAATTGGATATGGAAAATTCCTTCGATAGGGTCATACATATCTTCATGTTGAAAGTTCTGAAAAAGTTGGGGTTTCTTGCAACCTTTATAAACTGGATAGATCTATGCATCTCTTCTCCTTGGATTGCCCCTTTGGTCAATGGTCAAGTGTTGGGTTTATTTAAAGCCTCTAGGGTGCTGCGGAAAGGCTGCCCTCTCTCCCATTTCCTCTACATAATAATGATTAAATCTCTAAGTAGAATATTAGAGCATGATCATGATTCCCACCACCTTCCTGGGATTAGATTTAAAGAGGGGATCATAAGTTTCAATCACGGATAGTTTGTGGATGACACCATTATGTTAGGTGGTTCCTTTGTGGTGATCGTCAGGAGCTTCAAAGTAAATCTAGATATGTTCCTCAGAGCCTCTAGAGGAGCCAAAAATGACAGAAAAAGTCATATATATACTTGGAACTTCTCCCCTCATATATATATAAAAAAAAAAGATAGAAGAAATTTTGGGATTCAAAGTTGTCCGGGATTGGAAGGATTTCAACTACTTAGGAGTTCTAATCTTCCTAAGAAGAGTGTCTCCATATGATTGGCAATAGGTCCTTGACAAAATAAAATCCAAAATTGTGAATTGGGGAGGAATATGGCTAAATAATTCCAGGAGGACTATCCTTGTGAACGCGGTGTTATCATCTATTCCTCTATACCAATTTTCAACTCTTCAGGCTCCTAAATATTTATTGCATCAACTTGGAATATATATTAGGAAATTTCTATGGGAGGGAGAAAATAAAGATAATAAAAAAATCCACCTAGTTAACTAGAAAACTATTAGAGCACCAAAACAACATGGGGGGCTTCACATCTGAAACCCGACCATGGTCAATTTGGAAATGGGTGCCAAGCTCTATTGGATACTGAAGACAAAGCCTGATCATTGGTGGATATAATTAATTATAGAAAATTAGTTCCATCAGCACAACAACAAGGAAGAGCACATGGAAGCACATCAAGGTTCTCCTATTTGGAAACTAATGCAATCATCTTTGGATCTCATATTGAATAACCTCTGTAAAATTTTGGGTAAGGGGGATTCAATCAATATTTAGTCAGACTTGATCATGGGGCTCCATCCCTTGGGTTTGGATCCCTCTATTTCCCCCCTATAACAACATTTTATGCAGAGCAGTGTGGCCAATTTAGACCAAATTACATTTGGGACTGACAGGGTCTTTGGGCAGGGTGGAAAATGGAAAATATTTTGACAAATTTGATCCAATTACGAGATATTCTAATTAATAAATTAATTGTATGCACCCCCTTAGCAAAATCAATGGAGGAAAGGTGGGGGTAGAAGAACTTCTCCTTCATGGTCAAGGAAGGTTGCTCCCATCTGCTTTTCAATGCCCAAATTCCCCCCAAGTCCTCAATCTAGAACAAAATTTGGAAAACCAATGCAATTCCCAAAGTAAATTTATTCTATTGGTTGTTAGCTCATAAAATAATCCTCACTGAGGAGAATCTCTAGAGAATAGGATTCATTCGTCCCTCTTGATGCCCTCTTTGTGAGAACTCATAGGAAAGCATCCCTCATCTCTTCCTATACTCCCAGTTTTCAATATTGGTTTGGTCTCTTTCCCTTGGCACGCTTTTCCTTAGAACAAGGTGGCTAGCTAATCTCCTCTAATTCTTTGACACTTGACCCAGATTTTATGCAGGCCCCCTTTAGGCCAAAATCTCCTTCAAATACCTTCGGATCTCTCTCCCCAAGTACATTTTTTTGCACATATTGTTATCAAAGTAAGGTGATCTTCAAATTTGCTTTCCCTCTAGCTAGGATCACCACCCTCAAATCTCTTTCGTCTTGTTTTGAATTCCAAAAACCCACATGGGAACCTTCTCTTCATCCATATGAATCGGCATGGCTCTCTCCTTGGGCTTGGCCCCCTTCCTCCTCATCCCAAATGAAATTTCCTCCCTCTCACCCTCCCTCGATCCTTTATTTGACCCAAGAAGGGCTTGTTGAATGGATGAAAAAACAAAATTCATTGACTCTCTAATTCGATGGTGCCTTAAAAGAAAATCCTGGGGTGGTGGGAGGGGGAGGAATTATCATTAATCCCAAAGGAATAATTGTTGATCGATATGTCTGGGGCTTGGGTAAGAAGACCAATAACCAAGCAGAAGCCTATTGGATTATATATTGGACTCACTTTAGATCATCAAAAATGAATCAAGGAAACAAATATTCTGGGTGATTCTCTCTTGGTCATAAAACACATGAACTCAAACTCTACATCCCAAAATAACAAGCTAAATCAAATACTCAAGAGAGCCCTTGGCATGCTCCCTCTTTTTGGGAATCTGAAATTTTTTCACATACTAAGAGATCTAAATAATGAGGTGGATATGCAAGCCAATATGTCTTGCAAAATGAAAGAAAGGTTGCAACAAGGTCAATGAAATGGACGACTACTTACCCATGCCTTAAATATTTGCATGAAAGTCCCAATTTTGATGATAATTTTCTCCTCCTACACCAAAGACTGGGCACAAAAGTCACAAATCATGGATTTAAATGTTTTATTTTAATTTGTATTGTCCCTCCTTCCCTCCCCTCAAAATAATTTGTCCTTCCTCTCTGTTTTCCCTCCTTCCATCCCACCCTCACCCTCATCACCCTCCACATCACCCCTCTCTAACCCCCCTCTCCCAGCCACCTCTCTTGCCCCCTCAGCATCCCCCCCTCACCCCTCATCTTGGTATGCCTAACCCCATCACATCCTCCCTCCCTATTTGTGCCCCCTCTTCCCTCCCATCTAGCATAACTTGAGCATAACCCTTCCTAGTCACTCAACTCATGGTTGCAAACCTCATCAAATCAGGACACTTAGCACAGAGGAAATGTTAAATGTGGGAACTTTGCAAGTCGTTCCTCATATCTGGGTCTATAGCAGGAACATCCAAGCTAACACCATGTGAAATCCCTCAAAGAGAGAACCACATTTACTTCCCCTGGTATGGATCAGATGGTTCGCTCACGTGAAGGATAAATTTCTTAATACGAAGATTGTTTCAGGCACCATGGTAATCATGGTAGAGAATTTGGACCCCGAAGGTAAGCTCGAAGCCTTTCAAAACCACACAAGGCTTTTGTTTAAAAAATTATATAAATTGGGGAATAATGATATTAAACTCTGAAATAGGAATGTGTCTAACATTTTCCAAAGGACCACTGGAGAGAGGACTCTTTGGTAGATCTAGGGTTTTCAGTGGATAATTTTGAATGTTTAGGGTATCCCCTTCCCTTATTCCAGAGACTGTCAATTTATACTAATTTTGGTCAAGTGGGGAGAGTCAATTGATGGTGAGTGTGGCCATTATGAAATGTCCTACTAATATGTGATTATTTTGGGTTCTGTTGGGTTCTCTGTTCCTCCTCGTCAATTGAGTAACTAGGAAATTCCCCAAAGCCTCTTTTTGAAATTTCCCTTTGAGTCAATTCCCTTTGTGCATCATTTTCTTCTCAATGATATGGACTCTAGTTCCTAGGGCCACTGACACCCGCACTCAAGTAGGATGGTGGGTCATTCTGAAAGAAAGTGGGAAAAGTTCCCATCTTTGGCCTTATATTCCCCCTACTTCATGTGGGTCCTGTGATAGAGAGCACTATGAACTATGAGTGGGTTTTCTGATCTTCAAAAAATTCTTCAGAAACAGCGTGAGGAAGCTTGGGAAATGCAGGAGAGGAACATTGAGAAAAACAAAAAAAATGGGAGATAGAAGATGAGGTAGATGCTCTATGAAGTAAAATTGATGATCTCCAAATTCAACTGGAAATCCAAAACTCTCAGACAGCTAAAGAAACAGCCATAATCGACCTCAATCGACCAGCTAAATTTGATGACTAGTCTTCTTATTTTGTATTTTTTTTATGTCTAATTTTAAATGTATTTTATTACTATGACATTTTTGTAATGTTTATCCTAGTAAATATGTAATCGCCTAGTTTATTTTTGCAATTTTGAAAGGAAAATGGGCTTAGACAGTCATTCCACAGACAATGATGCCCATTTATGGAAATGTATATGAAATGCAAATCTCTCGCTCTTTTTTCCACGGTCAGGCACAAATTAATACAAATATAGTACTATTTGCTATTAAAAATACATAGAGATAGAAAAAAATTATTTATGGATTTGACACTAAAACTAAAATATTTTTACAATATTTCATTCATCTAGAGTTGTAATACTAACAACAAAATAAATGAGTACAATGAGAATGAGATTATTGATGTTTTATAATGCTTTTAATTGAAACAAACCAAATACATATATTCATTTTTTTTATTATTATAACCAATTATTTTTTAGTTGTGTGAATATTTTATTTTTATTTTAAAAGTTATAAAATAATAATTTTATTTATTTGAAAGTTTTGGGATGTTTATTTTGGAATAGGGATTTCATAATATTAATTTAATTATCAATAATTATTAGATAGATGATAGGGATATAACCTCAATAGAATATTCTAGAATATTTATAAGAGTTACACAAATATAAGGCCAAGATTTATCTCGAAAGTTGTTCTTCCCTTTTTTCTCATTTAACTAAATTGATTAATTTTAAAAAATCATATTAGTGATCTCCATAATAAAGGGGGGTAAATCTCCATGGATAAGAATCCCATTCCATATTTATTCAAATGTATCAATGTTTTCCCCAATGGGGGTGTTTGAACACTTGGCAATGTGATCGAGGGGATGGGGGGAGGCAGACACGCCTGCCACCCCAGAAACTCTCGAGATAACTAAGAAGGGGGTGGCGTGGCCTACCCTCCCCATACACAAACCTGTGAAGGTTCATATCATATGTTATAGATAGTTGTATTCTAGATTATTCATGTCTTGTTTCTATGTAGAGAGGCAAGATTTTACACCCTCTATGTGTTTTCCCCTGATGTAGGTAGGATTTTCCTCCTCCTTTTGATATTTGGAAGTTTTGCACTACTTTCATGGCTAGTCTATGATTCAGAATAAAAATTTGGAATTTCTTGATTTAAATTGGCATGCTGGAGCTGTTACTGAGAGTGTGACTTACTCTTGTATCATCTCCTTGGGTCTTTGGGTGATTGATGGAGTTGGAACTCAGGAGGAAGAAGGAGGAGTGTCCAATTGAAAACCTAGGAGGCAATGACTACTTGCTACTCGGTGACCTTGTTAAGTATTTGGGAAGATATTCAGCGGCTAGAGAATCATGTTTCTCAAGATCATGAAGCCTATTAATATTCATAGCTATTGGAGAAGATGTATCAATATTTTCTGGTCTATTACATCCCATGATTGAGACTTTTATGTAATTAATTGTATGTATGTGTTTTCTTTTGAATATTTAAAGTTTGGAAAACATATGAAAAAATTAATTATCGATACTTTATTATTGATAATGAATGATTGTAAATATGTATTTAAAATGTTTAATAAATAAAGAAGTCTAGGAAATTAATGTTGGAATACATTTGTTGAAAGAGATAAGGCTACAAATTGATGGTGAATATTAATTACCCATTGGCCAATTAATTATTTTCCTAAAACACGGGGTGTTGTATTTGGGAGTGGGAAATAAAAGCTCATTAATGAGCTAGTAACTACATGTCACTTGTTGGTGAGGTGGAGGTAGTTACCTACAACCAAAATAAGTGGTAGATGGTAATGGGAAAAAAAATTATTTTAGTTTTTTCCTTCTTGTTGGGAGGCTCACACTATCATGGAAGACATAAAAAGAGCAACAATTGAATAGGAAAAAAAGAGAGATAAACAAATTTGCAGACCTATTATGCTCAGGGGAATGTGTATTGTTGCACTGTCAAGGTTGAGAGGAGGCAATTATTCAAAAATTTATTTTCCAGACACAACAGTTCAAGTCAATATTCTTACCTACTGTGTTATTTAGAAATGGAAAGAAATGTGTTTTTCTTTACAATTGTGTACAATGCATTGTAAAAAGTATGGCTAGATATTAGAATAAACAAAGTAAAATTTAGAATAGTTGTATTTATTTTATTAAGACTATAGGTTTATTTCATGAATGAGTGTGATATTGAAAAGAATGTGTGTTGTTGTATATGTGTGTGTGTGTGTGTGTGTGTGTGTTAAACCAAGCATCAATTATGTATAGTCGTGTATAGATTCATTTTTCTATATGTAAAAATAGAAGGACTTTAGAAAAAATAGGTTAGATATACATATACAAATATGTATATGTATTAAACTACATAAGGAAATTCTAAATGTGTACATTATGATATTGAAAGAGGAATATAACAATATAGGTACTAATAAAACTCTTTATTGTGAAAAGAAAATAAATGACAAATAACTTCATTCATTAACTCAATTAGAGAAATGATTGTATTTGATGCAAGAAAGAAATTTCACTATTCAACTTGAGAAATGATTGTATTTGATGCAAGAAATAAATTTCATTTTATAGGTAAAAAATATGTGATATATGTGATATATTTTGACATTGAATAATGAAATTGGAATTCTATTAACTATTGATATATACACATATATTAGAGACAAAGTATCCTAGTGTTAAGAACAAATATTTAACCAAAAATTTCTAATCAAAACATAATAAACAATTAAGCAATAATATAGTTGGAAACTTGAAAATGATACCAATGAGTGCTAGTTTATATATATAATTAGAATAATAAGATAAGGTAATAATTTAATTAATTACCTTGAATAAATTTCAGACCCAGCCCTCTCCAAATTTAATTGTAAAAGATTAAAAGATTAAATAAATGAGTACAGCATGTTAATCCTACCAAAAGACCAATATGTACAAATGTATTCAGATTTCGAACACTAATTATAAGTGACATGGACACAAGTTTCACTCGAAAATATGAAATGACTCGAAAAGAATTGTAAAAAAAAAGAGCTTTGTTTATAGTAAAAAAAAAAAACCTCAAAGTATATATATAACCCCACACATAAAACAAAATAGAACCAGCATGTTTCCAATACATAATGGGAAATGTAAACGGTATGACCAAGATAGGAAACCCTAGCCATTAACACTCGGGAATAAATTTACTCTATAAATTTATTCAAAATTGTACTAATGTTCTATAAAGTTTAGGGTTTCTAAAACGAAACTCAATCCTCAAAGATATATATATTTAGAATTATTTATAATGATTCTAGGAAATTAAAGTAATAAAAAACTGAATATATGTAAGTATAACATTTAACTACAACCAAATGGAATTAAAAACCCTATGAAACGAAGGGTGGAACTATAGTTATAATGATAGTAGAACGAAATTTAAACGTTGAAGGTTGGTGTTCGAAAAAACATAAAAATACTAAATTATATACAAATAAAATGCATTAGGGTGTTTAATAAAAATTACCAACATGTAGGTAACAAAGTCACAAAGCTTCTATGTGTTGCCTGCGCCTGCAAATGACCAAAGGTTCGAGCAAGTGGAGAAACGAAGAAAATACATAACTATAAGTCAACCATATTCAAATAAACTCCCTAGAAAACAAAAGCTACAAAGAAGGTATTTTGAAATTTCGAAGAAACAACTAATGAGAATTAGAGAATTGGGCATATATAAAAAAATATACCACTCACATTATGCAAACCATTTTTAAAACATTTGAAATATGAGTTTCGATCATTTTAAACAAAATACCATGTCCGATTGGGGGCTATACGCTTTCATGGAAACGTACTCGTGGGAATTATAATGTATTTGATCGTTATATGTAACCAAGTCATAAAAATAAAAGTGAACCATTTAGCACATTGTATGCCACATAAACTTCAATAAAGAAAAGGTATATAGTGTGTGGGTGTCATGAAGCAAATATATATATATATATATATATATAGTGTGTGGGTGTCATTAAGCATGATAGATGAACTTTAGATTTGGAGTAATATGATTTTCCTTTTTAGTACCAAAGAACAAATTGGTTTTTGGAATAAATATCTGTTTAAGATAAAATAATACGTGGAATTGGTTATTGATAATGTTGAAGTATTATCAAACATTTATAGAAAAAAATCTTATTATTATATTATTAGGGAAAGAGATTTTCTTAAAACTTTTGGAATAAATATTGTTTAAGATAAAATAACAGGTGAAATCGGTCATTGATAATGTTGAAGTATTATCTATAGCAAGAAAGAAGATCTAATTATCATATCATGATTATTCACTAGTTGGAATTTTTGAATTATATAGGAAAGAGATTTTCTTGAAACTTTTGGAATAAATCTTGCTTAAGATAAAATAACAGGTAGTTTTGGAATCGGTCATTGATAATGTTGAAGTATTATCTATAGAAAGAAAGAAGATATAATTATCATATCATGATTATTCACTAGTTGGAGTTTTTAAATTATATAGGAAAGATATTTTCTTGAAACTTATGATAGAGGGATGTAGTAAAACTTCTCTTATGAATAGTTATTAAAGTTACTGGAAATATATTAAACAATAAATTTAGAAAAAGATCTTAAATAATAGTATTGATGGATAAATTATAAAACCTTCTTGTTAAAAAATAAATAAATAATTTGATTGTATTGGGGTTTATTACAAATTATATAAGAGTTGTAGGTTACAACATTGGGCCTTTTATAGGTCCTAAACTAAAACAATTATTTGTATTTATGTCGTCATCATATAATCAAATGACAGTTAGAAAATTTTCAAGTATGACTGAGGGATACAATGGGAATACTTCCTTAAGGTCACCTAAAGGTTGTGAAAACCTAATAATGACATTGGAATGATAGGTAGATCAACTAGTAATACAGAAAACCAAGAATCTAAGTTGTTGCAAGTAGTGTGTAGCTTGAAGGCAGACTTAAATAATATGAAGGCCAATCAATAAAGGTTGCCCAAGGCTAAAGAAGAATGGGAGGATATTAATGGTTATCCATTGAGAAAATTAGGAGAAGATAGAGTCAATATGAAAATAATAGAAACTCACAAGAAGAGAACTGGGAGTGAATCAATGAACATAATTGATTCTATAACTTCTAGTGAAAGTAGTCTCATGGATATGATGAGGAAGAACAACAAAGGTATGAGAGTAGTCACTTTTGTATCTCAATTGCAACAAATTTTTAAAAAATTTAGGCCTCCAAATTTTGACAGTGAAGCAGAAGAAGGAGCATAAGTGTGGCTTCTTAATATGTTCAAGTACTTCGAGGTCTACAATTATCCAAACAATTTGAAGGCTAGATTAGAAACTTACCAGTTGACTGGTAAAGCAGCCTTATGGTGGGAGGAGAAAAAAGCTATAAAAAGAATCAAAAGTAAAAATTTGATTTGGAAACTCTTTAAAAAATAATTTAAAAATAAATATCTAACTAAAATGTCTTTTGATGAAAAAGATAGAGAGTTTCATGAGTTAAGAGTGGGACAATCTACCATGGAGGAGTATGCTAATAAGTTTACGAAATTGTTGAGATATGTACCATATATGAAGGAGGAAAATGTCAAAATAGAAATTTCATTAGTTGTTTTCCTTTTTCATATAGGGAAAGGATTGAGTTTAATAACCCAAAGACTGTGGATGAGACTATAATGAAGGAGAAACTATGTTTTAATTAGAACGAGAAGAAAAGTGACAACTCTAAAATTTGGATTGCCAAGAAGTGTGAAAACTTTAGCATTAACAAAAAAGCATTTAAGAAACCAGAATTTTCAAACAATTTCAAAAGTAATAAAGGAGGGAATTATAGAAGAAGTGTGAACCAACAAAGAAATTTTGGACAGAAAAGTGGAAAAGGGGTTGGAGAAAGAAATAAAAATTGTGCAGAAAAAACCAAACCACTGATTAAATGTTGGGGTTGCAGTGAACATCATTTGTGGAGAAAATGTCCTCAAAATATGAAAAATAAAAGAGGAATAGTAAATAATATCCTAGAAGCTTCAACAGTCAATGACATTTCGTGCAATATTCCAAGGATCAATGCAACATTAGATGGAAGATAAGCAGACCATCAGTCCACTATGGTGGAAGTCCAAGGTAAAATTTCTGAGAAAAACAGTTTTTTCTTGACAGATCCTCGATCTACTCTAAGTTACATTTCCCCTATTACAATTGCAAAGTGTGAAATTAAGAAGGTAAAATAGAATAGACCTTGGTTAGTACAATTAGACACAGAAACAAAAAGGAAAGTTGCATAAATAAGTAAAGGTTATTTAATAAACTCGAATGAATGAACACTCAACTAATTATGAATTCTTTACCTTTGGGGTCATATGATGTGCTCATTGGAATGGAAGGGTTAGAATCTCATAAATTAATTTTGAATTTCCTAGAAAAGTATTTCACTTGTATTAATGACAAGGGAGATGACTGTGTGGCTAAAGGAGTGCCAAGAGTCATTTTAGTGAGATATATTTATGCCTTACAATTGAAGAAATGTGCTCACAAAGTTTGTGAAATGTTTGTTGTTCAGGTTGAGGATTTAATTGAAAATCAATAAAAACCATGTTTAGAATACTACCCTGTTTTGGAGTAGCATAAAGATGTATTTCCTAAAGAGATACCAGGACTTCCTCCAAGGAGAGATATAAATTTTACTATTGATATCATAAATGGAGAATTATGGTTCCAAAAGCTCCATGTAGGATGAGTATCCCTAAGTTAATGGAGTTGAAATTGATTCAATTGCAAGAACTACTAAATAAGAAGTACATATGACTTAATGTGTCTTCTTGGGGTGCACCAGTTTTCTTTTTCAAGCTGAAAGATGAGACAATTAGGATTTTCATTGAATATAGGAAGTTGAACAAAATGACCATTAAAAAAATACCATTTACCTCAAATTAATGACTTGTTTGATCAAGTTCAAAGGGCCTCAACATTTTAAAAATTTGATCTCATATATGGATATCATCAAATAAGGATCAAGGGTGGAGATACACATAAAACAACATTCAGAACAAGATATGGATACTATTAATTTGTGATGTTGCTCTTTGGACTCACTAATGCACCAACAACTTTCATGTGCTTAATGAATAGTGTGTTAAGCATTTTTCTTGACAAATTTGTCATAGTGTTCATAAATGATATTCTAGTTTACTCCAAGAGTAAGGAAGAACATGATAAACAATTGCGTATTATTCTCCAGACACTTAGAGAGAATGAGTTATATGCTAAGTTTAGACAATATTCATTTTACCAAAGATTTAGTATTTGGGTCATGTAGTGTTTAAGAAATAAATCTCTATGGATCCGGAAAAAATTAAAGCTATTACTAAGTGGCCAGTACCTAAATATGTAACTAACGTTAGGTCATTATGGGAATGATAGGTTATTGAAATTTTTTTATAGAGGGATTTTCTAAATTTTTCTATCCTATTACTTCTTTGCAAAAGAATCGGAAAAAAATTCAATGGAGTTGAAAGTGCAAGGACAGTTTTGAGAAACTAAAGTAGTTATTAACCACTGCACCCATCCTGAAATAGTTGATCCCAATGAAGAATTTATTGTATGTGCATATTCTTGTAAAGAAGGATTGGGAGGTTTTTTAATGCAAGAGGGCCATGTAATCCTTTATGAGTTTAGAAAACTAAAGGACCATGAAAAGAAATATGTTGCACATGACTTGGAATTGGAAGGTATAATTCACACTTTAAAAATGTGGAGACATTACCTGATAGGAAGGAAATTTCAGTTAAGGACAAGCAACGTTAGCCTTAAATATATTTTTGGCCAACCAAATTTGCACACTAGACAAGCTAGATGGTTGGAATTCCTTAGTGAGTACAATTTTGATATCATACATATTAAAGGCAAAGAAAACAAATTTTTTGATACCATAAGCAAAAAGTTACAACAAATCTTAATAATTCAGCAACAAGCTAGAAAACATATTTGATAAAATAAATAAAAATACTAGCAAAATTTGATGAGGAGCACTTGCAAATTAAAAAAAAAAATGCATAAAATTGAGTTGTTAGGTGAAGTAACTGATTTTTCAGTAAATGATCAATACTTGTTGTTGCTCAAAGGTAGAATTTGGTTTCCCATTGATTCAAAATTAAAAACATTTTTTTATATGAGTTACATAAGAAAGCAACAGTTGGTCATCATGGATATGAAATACTGATAACCGTATTTAAGAAGTTTTATTATTGGCCTAACATGAAAACAAAGACAATGGAATATGTGGATAGGTGTTTAGAGTGCCAACAAGTAAAGGCTTCCCATCATCACCCAACAGGGTTGTTGCAACCTTTTCCTATTCCAGAATTTAAATTGGAAACCATATCCATGGATTTAATTAATGGGGTTTCAAGGACTACGAGGTAGCATGACTCAATCATGGTAGTGGTAGATAAGCTTAGCAAAGTTACACACTTTATTCCTATTAAATATACCTTTAAGGCTATTAACATAGCATAAATTCTCATGAAAGAGGCATTTAGACTTCACAATATACCGAAAATTGTGATTTCAAACTGTGATGCCAAATTCACTTCAAATTCACAATATACCAAAAATTGTGATTTTGGGCCATGATGCCAAATTCACTTCAAAATTTTGGAAGGGATTATTTGAAGTAATGGGGGGGGGGGAGCGGGGGAATTAAACTTTAGTAAATCATATCACCCTCAAATTTATGGTAAAAAAGAAATAACTAATCAGATCATGTAAGATATGTTAATAATGTATGTTATGGACAAACCAACCATGTGGGAAGACTACCTTCACCTAGTTGAGTTTGCCCGTAATAATGGGTACCAAAATTCTTTGAAGATGAGTCTCTTTGAGGTACTATATGGTAGAAGACGCAAAGTACCTCTAAGTTAGGACCTTCCTGAAGATTGGTTAGTATTGGGGGGGAATATGTTAAAAGAGATGGAGGAAGTGGTTAAACAAGTAAGATAGAATTTTAAAACAGCACAAGATCAACAAAAAAATTATGCATATTTGAAACGGTTTCCAAAGGAATTAAATATGGAATATCATGTGTTAAAAGTGAAACCAAATAAAAGCATACTTATACTTGGAAATTGTGCCAAGTTATCACCTAGATATTGTGGACCTTTTGAAGTTTTGGCCATAATTGGACCAATTTCTTACCAACTCGCCCTTCTAGCAAACAATAAAGTTCACAATGTTTTTCATTTTTCTTTATTAAAGAGTTATGTACATGACCCAACTCATATAATTGATTGGGAATGTTATATAGGTGGACCCAGAGGGAGATCCTAGCAGAGCCACTGTGTATTGTAGACTGGAGGGTATTCGTGCTCCAGAATAGAGACATAGCTCAATTGAAGGTCTAATGGAAACATTTCAATATGGAAGAAGTGGCTTGTGAGTTGGACGATTCTTTTAAAGAATAATATCCTTATATGTTTTAAGAAAGTTGGAATGGTTTCTAGATATTATTATCACACACTGGGACGGTGTAAATTTAAGTAGGGAAGGATGTGACATCCCATGAGTTGAGAAATTTATGTAATTAATTGTATATATGTGTTTTCATTTCAATGCTTAAAGTTTTGAAAACATATGAAACTTTTAATTATCGGAAATTTATTACTGATAATGAATGATTCTAAATATGTATTTAAGATATTTAATAAATAAATAAGTTTAGAAAATTAATGTTGGAATACATTGGCTGAAAGAGATAAGGTTGCAAATTGATGGTGAATAATAATTACATAGTGATAAGTCCCAGACATCTAATTTAGATTATTAGATTTATTGAGAAATTATGGAATTGGTTAATTAATTGTTTCTCTAAAAGACAGGGTGTTGTATTTGGGAGTGTGAAACAAAATCTTATTAATGAGATGGTAACTACATGCCACCTATTAGTGAAGTGGAGGTATTTATCAACTACGAAAATGAGTGGTAGATAGGTAATGGAAAAAAATTTGTTTTTAGTTTTTGTATTCTTGCTAGGAGGCTCACATTGTCTTGGAAGATAGAAAAAGAGCAATAAGTGAACAGGAAGAAAAGAGAAAAAAAAATTTGCAAACTTGTTGTTGCAGTATCAAATTTTGGAGAAGGAAAGTATTCAAACATTTGTTTTCTAAATAAACCAATTCAAGTCGGTATTCTTACCTACTATGTTATTTAGAAATGGAAATAAATGTGTTTTTGTTTACAATTTGTACAACGTATTGTAAAAGGTATGGCTAGATATTAGAATAAACAATGTAAAATTTAGAATAGTTGTCTTTATTTTATTAATACTACATGTTTATTTCATGAATGTGTATGTGATATTGAAAATAATGTATGTTATATATCTGTGTGTGTGTATGTGTTAAACCAAGCATCAATTATATATAGTCGTGTACAGATTCATTTCTCTGTATGTAAAAATAGAGGGACCTTAGAAAAAAATAGGTTAAATATACATATATAAATATGTATATCTATTAAACTACATTAAAAAAATATAAATGTGTACATGGTGATATTGAACGAGGAATACAATTGTAGAGATATTGTTAAAACTCTTTATTGTGAAAGGAAAATAAATGACAAATAGCTTCATTAATGAACTCAACTCAAGAAATGATGGTATTTGATGCAAGAGAGAAATTTCATTTTACAGGGAAAGAGAATGTGATATATGTCAACGCAGAATGATGAATTTGGAATTCTGGTAACCATATATATATATATATGAGACATAGTATCATAGTCTTAACAATAAATGTTTATACCGGTAATTTCTAGTCAAAACATAATAAACAATTAAGTAATAATACAATTGGCAACTTAAAAATTATACTAATGAGTGTTAGTTACTAAGAAGACAACTATTAAATCAACAAGTATAGATAATATTGTAATAAAGTAATTATCAACAGAGAATATAACAATAAATGGAGAGAAAATGTTTCTCATTCAATATAAATGTTTACAAAGTTCTTAGATGGAAGTACTAAAATAACAGCTTGGGTCAAAAAAACATTGACCCTAAAATAATTAGCTTTGCAGGAAAATGTTGCAAATAACATACAAATACAAACATAAAGGCTTGAATATTACATTCTTCTAAAGGACTAGAAATGTAGGATTATAAATAAATTTAGAAATTTTATAGAAAAATGAACTTTTGTAGCGAATTCATGGACATGGGAGTCAAGGATAAGAGCATTCCACCTAGTAAAGGAATCGAATGTCATGTGAGTCGAAGAATAAAAATACTTGTATTGGAAACATCAAAGGAAATAAAGAAACCATCATATATGAAGAATGAGTACCTCGAAAAATAGATTATATATATGGGGAGAAAAAAATAAGATAATAATTTAATTAATTACTTTGGGAAAATTTCAAATCCCATGCTCTCCCACACTCACTGTAAAAGATTAAATAAATTAGTATAGGCACAAGAGAATTGTTAATGCTATCAAAAGAAAAATATGTACAAATGTATTAAGATTTCAAACTCTCATTATAAGTAACATATACACCTATTTCATTGGTAAATATGAAATGACTTGAAATAAAAACAAAATAATTAAACAATATTTATAGTAAAATAAAAACCTTAAAGTATATATATAACCCTACACAGAAAACGAAATAGGACAAGCATGTTTCCAATGCATAATGGGAAATGTAAAGGATATATGGTCAAACAAAGGCAAATAAACTCTACCGAAAGACCAAAGTCACAAAGAAGTTTAGATACAAAGTTTATAACAAAGAATTTCTAAAAGAAAAGGTTATAAATGGAACTTTAAAAAGTTGTTTTAGCACATAAATTCCATTTTTACAATGAGAAAACTTACCCCGGTAGTGGAAACATTGAATAGTAGTGTCAAGTCACATTATGGATGTGTATCCAAGGAAAAATGACACTTGAAGAATAACAATAACTTGTAGCAAGAATTCATATACAATGTTACGCAGGGAAAACCAGCGATTATAACCAATAGAAGAGAGCTAGCACAGTTATAGAGCTTTGTCGGCTTGAAGTGAACCAAAAGAATGAATGATGAAAATGAATGAGGGTGTAGTCTTTAGGTTGGCACGAGATCATTTCTTTCTTAAATGATATTCAGTGGAAACAATAGGTATTCCTTGACATATTGGAAGCTTGCTTAGCTCACATGGAAAGTCGTATTGAATGTGAGTATAAAGTCTCAATGGAGCTAAGTACAAAGTAACATTTGGTTATTATTTTCAGGCTTTATCACAAAAGTCTCATTTTGGTTTTATGGTATATTTGGATGTGTGTTATTTCTTTTTAGAAATACTTAGATATTTTCATATATCAACTAATAAATATGATTTCTCATGTGGTAGAGTAAGGTTGGTATATTTTTGTTATGAGTGATGTAATTTGTTTTTTAAGTGCAATACAATTATATATATATATATATATATATATATATATATATATATGATTTTTTAAATTTTAACAAAGTGAAATATGTTAGATTTAAGACTTTTGTGATTCATAATGTAGATATGTTTTGAAGTGAGTGTTTTGACACTCATTATGGATTGATGTCTATCAACCATTTAATTTATATGGTTAAGCTAGTATTTATGTTAAAACCAATATAACATTATTTTGACTTAACATTTATAAAACCTTGTGAGCAATTTTTTTTAAGTGTAAATAATTTTTTAAAGTCTTACATTCAAAAAAATGTTTGTATATTGAAAATACTCTTTTTAAATGTTTAATAAATTCAAAATGAAATGATATTTGTGGGTTTGAAGGCATCTAAAGGCTTCGACGAGGGTGGATATTGCAAGGTCAATCCAGTATTACGGGTGCTAGGTCTTTCTCCTAGGGATGTTCTCTCTGCGCGCATGGTTGGAGGTCTCAAAAGCATGACGGTCATTGGATTTTTCTTCTCGGTGCTTGACCCCTCTCGCCACTTGACCTACCCTGCTTCGGTGCGGATGTTTCTTACTCACATTGTTCGGGTTAACGTCACCCTGTTTTTGGTATTTCTCCTTACTTTACCATTCTCCAATTCATTTTTTAAGAATATTGAAGATGGGGATATGACAAGGGGGAGGGTGGCCTGGGGGACGGTCCCTCTTACTTCTCTTCTGTTGCTGCTATGGCACGAGGCAGTGCCCTCCTTTCGGTCTTTGCTGACTAGAGGTATATCACCTCCCAAACTAGTTTCAACACTCGCTTGTGCACTTTCCCCTCGGGGTACAAGCACATAACTGCGCTACTGTGGTTATGGTGATGGGCACTATGTATCGCAACCTCATTTCAAAATATTCATTAATTCCATCGACAAGAAGATAATCATTCTTTGAATGCAGGACTCTGAGTCTATATCTGAGCTGAAAAATAAAATCCAGTCTGTCATAGGTATCCCAGCTCAACAACAAAGACTGATATTCTCAAGAAGAGCACTACAAGAAACATCTAAATTAAATGAATACCAGATTCAAAGAAATGCCACTATTTTCCTAAACCTAAGACTCAGAGGTGGTGCTCCAAGAACAACATAAGCTAATAGATCAACAACAACAGGAAAATGAATGCCCTCCTTCAAAGATCATTAGGGGAATTTTGAGGTCTAAAATGGGCCTCCTAAGAAAATAATAAAATAATAGTTAAACTAATCAAATAAAATTTAGGAATTTTCAATTCACTTTTTGCACCACAGTCCATGTAACCATAGTTAAATTCAATTCAAAAGTTGTACCAAAATAAAATTAATAAAAAAATTGTATTGATGTGACTATAAATGAGAATGAAATTTTCAAGAAATAGTCATTATCATTGAACAACTAATGCATTTGTCCTTTGTACTTAAATAACTTAAAATAAAATATAAATATAAATTTATAAATGATTAATTATATTATATGCTATTAATTAAAATTGTATAATAACATGTAATTAATATACTATATAAAAATAAAATAATATAATATAATAAATGTATAGGGATATGCATTGTTTCTTTCAAGAAATATGAAATGACAATAATATATTTTTATTCAAAAAGTGTGAAATGACATTTATTATGAGTATTTTATTTTGACTTTAAAAGTATTTAGAGCACTACCATGGTTAACCATGAGTTTTTATCCACCATTGAGAATGTGACAAATAAGTACATTTAACTCAAACAATGCCACCTCAACCATTAGAGATGTTGTCATCCCCTAAAATGTGATTAGTTCTCATAAAGTGAATTTTGATAGTACATTTTCCTTAGGAGGCTCATTTTAGACCTCAAAATTCCCCTAATGATCCTGAGAGGGAAAGCCCCCACACAGAGAAAAAAACAAATTTCAAATCTAACATTACTAGGACCATATATTGTAGAAAAATCAGAGAACATTCTAGATATGGCAGTAGAAATACCAGAGGTAACAGGGCTGTTTGATGCACTGCAAACAAAAGTTGTTATCTGCTGCTTTAATGGATACTAGCCAAAACCTGAAGAGTTACATGCCTAGATACACCAAAACTGGACCCAAAACTATGATATTTACCTATGTGCAAAAGGTTTCTTCGTGGTTCGATTTGATAATATAGAGGACTACAACTTTTCCACTATCGAAGGACCATGGTTCTGGAGAAGAGCAGGCTTCTTTGTAACCCCATGGTTCCTTGGCTTCGATACAAATACAATGGTGGTTACAAAAATGCATGTTTGGGTGAGATTACACAACCTGCCGCTCCTATTCTGGCACCATCAGGTCCTAGAAAACATTGGGAACTCTGTAGGAAGGTTCATAAAGCTGGACCGCGAGAAAATGGACATAGGGATATTTACGTTCGCACGTATCTACATGGAGATGGACCTAAGTAAGGGCCTGCCAGACTGCATAAATCTAATTCACAAAGTCCTCAAGTGGTCTCAATCATTAGATTTTGAAAACACAACGTTTAGATGCAGAGTGTGCGACCAAATTGGGCACTTACAAAGCATTTGCACCTTATACAGGAAAAAAACAACCAAGAAGCTGCAAAAGAAGAAAGGATGGAATTTTATGGGTTTGCCATTGTCAGATGAAGAGGAAGAAGGAATGGAAGTGAACCAGAAGCAAACAGAAATAGAAAATCAGCAAGAAAATCAACAAGATTCACAAGAGAAGGGAGTAGGTGAGATGGAAGAAAAAAATGAAATCGAGGAGAAGACATCTTCGCCTACAGATGCGGACCCCCAACAGGATGAGCAGGTCGGTGATCGAGGTGTGATTGGCACCAAGTGAGCACATGTATCTGAAAGTTCTGACTCAGAAAAAGACGTCAAACTCTCCTCCAGCATGGAGTTGGCCATTATTCATTTTGTTTCTTCACTGGAAGGTTGGAAAAAAGTTCAAAAGAAAAAAGGAAAAATAGATAAGTCTAGTGTTTCTGGCATTGTGTAATTGTGGCCTTAAATTCCCGCCCAAGTCATGTTAATAACTGAGCGGTTCTCTCATATGAAATGTTGTGGCATCTACGATGTAACATTTTGTAAAATTTTATAAAATATTTGATTTTTTCTCGAGAAAAAATAAATCAAAATAAAAATAATCTATATAGCTTTTAATTAACCCAACCTTCTATTTTTTCCAATTTAATTTTAAATATAATAATTTATGTGAAACATCTCTGCATTCTTGATACATAATTGTATATTAAATATATATAATAACTTAAGTTGATATTACATTTAAAAAAAATGTTTGAATTAAAATGAATATGAAAACAATTGAAATAGAAATTTTGTTGGAATAAAGTTTAAGAAATAGAAAAATAAATAAAATTTGACAAAATGGTTGTATAGAATTATTTTCCCGCTTTAAAAAGACTAAACTAGATCGTAGAACATATGATTAATAAATAAACTATTCAATGGAAATAATATTATTATTAATAAAATTTATATATAATGAGAATCTTTTAAAAATAATAATAATATATATAAATTAAAATTTATATCTATTTAAAATATATATATTACAATTAATTTTTTTAATAATTTTAATAATATTATATTATAAATTTTAATGGTTTTTTTTAATTTAATAATATTATTTAATTAATTTATTAAAAAGTTTTTTTTTATTCTAATATTTTTTTAATTTAAAAAATAATATGTAATTATTTAATTATTTTAATTTAATGGTCTAAACTCAATTATCACCTCTTCTCTTTTTAAATGAAATCAAAATTTTAGGTAACCAACAACTTTGCTAAACCTCAACTTAGATCAGAAATCATTTAAAACTTAAACATCATATATATCAATGACTTTATTGAAATCTTTCAACCCTTAAATTAATCTATTAAATTTGAATTACTATAAACAAAAGTTTGCATTTAATTTTAATTTTATTTCTTAATGGCTAAACTAATTTATTTTATATCTTTCAATCCTTGAATTAATTTATTAAATAAATTTATTGTATATATTTCAATCCTTAATTAATTTATTAAAATTGAATTACAATTAACAAAAGGGTGCATTTAATTTTAATTCTATTTTATTTTTTAATGTTTAAATTAATTTATTGTATTTTAATTAATATTAAGAAATGTGAAAGAAAAATATTTTGTTAAATTTAAATTTATAAGTTATTTAAGTATTTTTAGCATATTTATGTTTAGATAAGTCTATTATAATATAATATTAATTTAAGTTAATATAACTTAAATGGTTGATAAATGTAGATACACATCAATTCATAATAGACATCAAAACATTTATCTCATAATAAATTTCTTATTGCTAAGCTTTTTAAAAATTATAAAATTAACTAAATTATAATTTTATTCTTATTATTATTATTATTTATAATAAAAAGTAATATATGAGTTAAATTGCTAAGCTTTTTAAAAATTATAAAATTAACTAAATTATAATTTTATTCTTATTATTATTATTATTTATAATAAAAAGTAATATATGAGTTAAATATATATACAATTTAAAATAATATGTCAAAAGAAAAACATAGAAAAGCAACTATAAGTAATAATATTTCAATGACAATTGTGGACATGACATTCTTTTAATGAAAAATAAAAATGGAATAACTATCTTTAAATAAATGTCAACTTTCAATCATGATTATTGCTAAAAATATTCCATGGATATTTCGATGGAGGTTAACTCCTTACCATCTACCTAATAATCATTGATAATTAAATTAAAATTCTAAATGCCCTAGTCCAAAATAGATATCTCTATAGACATACTCACATAAAATTTTTGTGTGTAATCATAGTATAAAATAAAAACAAAGTTATAATCGCATCAAGAAGAACAAGGTGTCAGTATTAAAGGAAATGTAACATACTTCCCATGTCCATAATTGTGAGGGCCTAGAGTTGGGCATGCCTTTAACCAAGGTGTGCGCTTTGGGCGAAATCCCCATCGCACTATTTGCGACAAATATATCATAAGAAATGTGAAAAAAGTGGATGTTGGGCAAGGGCACGACAACACGAGATGTCAAAGAAACAATACTTGGAATTTTCATTAGGCACTCGTGGATGGCTTGGTGGCATGGTGGATGTGGATGACTGAGCGCACAAGTTTCCCAAATGATGGGTGAAGAAGCCATGACAAAATAGCATGGGTGCCCAAGGGTGACACAACATGCCGCTGAGACGAGTGGTCAAACACTGAGAATCATGTCAACCCGAGGCACAATGGGGCCAAGCAGTGACTGCATGAGAAACAAATAGAATGGGTTCAACCAGGAGCCATGTCGACCAGAGTCACCATGAACCAAATGATGGATAGGTGGGTGAGAAGACTGAACATTAGGTGAGAGTCAGTTGAGTTGGCCCCAGTGCATCGTGAACTGAATAGTGGGCATGGATGCAAGGAGAGGATTCGAGAAGTCACGTAATGGTGGAGCATTGGAACAATGCGAGGTTGTCCCGACCCATAGAAGGAATGAACAAAATGAAAGGTGGCATTAAGGGTGGAACAAGTGTGTTCCCGCATGAACCGACCAAGCAATGGTTGGAATGATGGGTCAACCAAATATGGGAGATGAGACATAATGGTTGAAGCACATGATGGGGGAGTTTTGTTGTATTAATACTTGAAAAATGGAGTGAGAGGAACAACAACAGCACAAATGAAAAACATAACAATGGCAAGAACCATTCGATAAGAGTGAGGGAGAAGCAAGATGTAAGGACGAGAAAGGGGATACAAGGTAGGTTGAGGAGAGTAGCTCGAGAGTTTGTGGTATGTCATGGACCGAACCACAATAGGGTGACAGAGACCTGATTCAAGTGTCGAGTGACCTAGGTAGGGTGCATGGGAGGGGTAAAGGTTTTATATTGAGATTTTTAGGATTTTGGCTAATATGTATTCTTGAATCCAAAACCATTTCCTGATAGAATTGTTGGAATTGTGATTTGTTAATAAAAGAAAAAGGATAGAGGGTGTGTGTATGATGATGTTAATGGATTAATTTCTTGTGTATGATGCTCATGTTTTATGAATGAATGTTTAATTGAAGTAGATGCAGTAGTAAGATACTTGCACTATATTGAAGAATTATGATATTTTGACTTAGTGACTAATGGTATACATATTATATAATTAAAATCACTATGAGTTGTAGTCTAGGTGGAATAACTCTATGCTCCACAAGGCAGAAGTGAAACATGTTTGTTCTACATGCTTGAGGGATCATGGTGCACCAAAAAGGTGCCTTGTAACCATAGGAGTCCCTAGGATCATGATAGGTGGTATCGGAGTTGATACCCATACTGTTGATTCAAAATATGGTGGTGAAGAATTGTACCACACAAGGGTGGTACTCAAAGAATAAGAAATATTCAAAGAATATTGCAAAGAAAATTTCCCTTTTATTTGCATGTTATCGGGGAATGAGCTTCAATAATCAATTATTATATAGGAAAGGGATTTTTGCCTATTGATTCTTGGTATAGGTTACAAATGGAGGAAGTTGAAGTCAGCTTAGTAAGGTCACACCCAGACACAGGTCATGATAGTGAACACTAGGTCTAACTTAGTGGATAGGGGTGAGGTGGATCTATTTGAGAGATTCCAAGACATTGAGAGAACCTTGGCATTGGTGGCAGACGATATGGAAACCCATGGAAAGGAGGTTTAGGAGTTCTAAGAAGACATCCTGTAAATGAAAGAATCCCTTGAAGCAAGTTCATATTCCATTTATTATGTAGTAAGACAAGCCGAGGATCATGACGATCAAATGAAGGACTTGGAGGATTAGGTGAAGTCACTTGTGACACTCACAAGAGATCAGACAAATACTATAGCAGTATTGAAGTGGGCCATAGGGAAAAAAATTTCCAATTCATCTATAAAGGTGAATTTGATTTAACTGGATATGTATGATGGGACTAGAAGTGATAAGGTGCACAAGAATTTCTATTGGGATATGGAACAAATGCCAAAACAAATAAAGGTTTTTTTAAAGAGATGAAAGTCAATATAGCAGCCATGTATCTCATAGGAACAACAAAACTTTGGGGGACAACCAAAGTTGAGAACCTAGTAGTTTATCGCATTATGAATAAGATAGTAACATAGAAAGATTTAAAAGGGGCATTGCACATGCAGTTTGGACTAGGGAATTAGGAATAGGTGGCAAGAAATCGATTGAGGGAGTTGAGGCACACCAAGAATATCTAGACTTATATTAAGGAATTCTTAGGCTTTATGTTGGAGCTCATGGATATGCATGATAAGAACAGAATGCATGCCTTTATCAATAATCTCTAGTCAAGGGAAAAAAGGGAAGTCATGAGGCAAGGAGTTCAAACTCTTGTAGCAACCATTAAAGAAACTCCTTGATTACCAAAAGTGTGGAGTGATAAGCGAAAGAATAAGAAAAAGGACTAGGAGAAGTGGAAGACTTCCAAAGAAGGAAATATAGCAAGTGTAGCCAAATAAAAGAATCCCATATCTTGTTGGATCTACGGAGAAGATCACTTTGAAAGGAATTTCCCTATAAATCAAAAGGTGGTTGCATTGGAGTAGCAAGAGGAAGCTAAAGTTGGGATGTTACAAGTAATAAGCACGATATCTTCCCATAAGAAGGAAAAAGATAAAGGTAAAGGAAGAACCCAGCTGGTGTTTGTTCGGTAGCATTGGAAGGAATTTAGGTAACAATGATGGTTGATAGTGGAGCTACCTACAAATTTTTAAAGGAAGAAGTATCAAGGAATATTGGTCTTAAGTTCAAGCTAGAGAAGGCCTCCTATTTGCATTAGAGATTGGCACAATAAGGTGGAACTTATGGTAGTGCACAGCTTGATGACTATGACTTGATGTTGGGGAAAGAATTATTGATTGATGAGAAAGTAACAAAGTAAACTATCAAACAAAAACTATATCAAGTTCTCGTTTTTTTGAGGTAGAAAAAAATCATTTGATTTTGAAAAGTGTTGATTCAGAATAAACCTTTTCTTTTTACCATATTTTTGACACTTTAAATTTTCTTATGTGTTAAGTATATACATTTTTTAAAATGTTAGTGATTTTCATGTCAATTTTGAAAAGTGTTTATGCAGCATCAACCCCTTTTTGGGCAGGGGTTTATTTTTTACATTTTAATTTTATTTTATTTTTTTAGTATGGGCATTTTTTTTTAAATGTTCATGATTTTCATGCGGATTTTGAAAGTAGCATCAACATTTTTTTAGGCATATTTTTAAAACTTTGAATTTTCTTATGTCATAAGTATGCACATTTTTCTTTAAATGTTGATTATTTAACCATTTTTCAAGTTATCTTATTCCTCTGCTCATTTTTTGTCCTAAGATATTTGTTTTTTAATGGTTTTGAAAACGTGTGTGTTTTTTATTTTTCTTTGCAAGGTTTTTTTGTAAGGAAGTTTGTAATATTTTTTGCAAACTATAAAAAAATAATAAAATTAATATTGTGAAGTTAAGAATTTTTATATATTTATATATCACTAATTATAGTTCAATACATATAAAACAATTGTCACTAAAAAATAATAATTTTATACATTTGACAAAAACTACACATTTTGCATATAGATACAATTAAAAAATATGTATTTTGGGATATTTTCGTTAAAAATAACATGTTAAATAAACAATTTAAAAAAATGAATAAAAAAAGTTTGAAAAATAATAAATTTCATAAAACATTTATGAATTTTAAATCCAAGATAATTGCATTTGAATTTCTTTCCAAAATATGATTCACATAAAAATTTAAGAAAAAAAAAAAATTAAATCATTTAGTTAAAAAAAGAAAACATTAAAAATAAATATAAAAATTAAAAGATATTAAAAATTAAAAAAATTAAGAAATTAAATTAAATTAAAATTAAAATAATATTAAGAAAACAAAATTTGAAATGAAAAAAATAAAATTAAAAATTGGAAAACATTAAAAAAAAATAATAAAAATATTAACACTATTAAAATTAAAGGAAAAAAAAACTTGCCATAGACAATTTTACAAATTTTGGCCTTTTAGGTCCATGGTTCGCGAAAGTCGATTTTAGAATCAGCTTTCGGCAACTAGGGCCCAGGGAACGGCAAAGCAGGTGTCAAGACCCCTTTGTTGATTTTTGTGGTAGCCTCTGGCTAACCAACGTCAATTCTGGGAATCAACCTCCACCAATCACGAGCCGAGGGGCCAATTTTCTTTTTTTGATTTCATTTTTTTAAGATTTTTTTTTTTTTTTTTTTTGGTTATAATGTTTTATTTTTTATTTTTTTATTTATTTTTTAATGTTTTTTTCTAATATTTTTGTAATCTCCTTTTATTATTGTAATTTTTTAAAATATATATATTTTTTATTTTATTATTTTTTTTTTTCTTTAGCTTGATATTTATTATGATTTAAATTATTTTTTTAATTCTTTTAATTAGTTTATTTTTTAATTATTCGATTCGCTTTTATTTTTTGTTTTTTAATTTTTTATGTTTTTCTTAAATTATGTTTTCTTTAATATTTATCATTTATAATTTAACATTTTTTAATGCTCGATTTCATATATATATTCGTTTTTAAGGTCATTTTTAAATTTGTTTTAATATAGTTTTTTATTTATTAGTTTCAATTTTTTGTTTTGTTTTTCTTCAATTTTAGTTTTAATTTTTTTCAAATTTTTATTAATTTATTTATATTTTTTCAAGTTGTTGGTGGTCTTTTAGGCTTAACTTATGGCTTGAGGAGTCGCAACTCAGGGGCATCTAATTCGTCAAAGTCACCCGAGGATCGCACCCAGCCTGTGCCATGCCAAGCTTGGAGGATTTTTTAGCAAGTCTCCTCCCATAGCACAGGGCACAACCACCTTAGTGAGGTTTGATCCTGGGTGGCCTCGCTGATGAGGCTCATCCCCAATCGGTTGTGCTAGTGGGACTTGACTTTTTAATTTTTCTTTTGTTTAATATTTTTCATTTTTTTTTTTTTTCTTTGCATGGTTCGTGTAACCCGACCTCATTATTTGTCAATTTCATAGTTGATTTTAAAGTTTTTGTTATAATGGATCAAGTTTTCCCCCATAGTGTGTCAATTTCATGGTTGAATTTTAATATTTTGTTAAAATGGGTCAAGTTTGCCTACACTGTGTGTCAATTTAATGGTTGATTTTTAAATTTTCATTACAATGTCTCAAGTTGTCTTAGGCTAATATTTCAAAACAACTATACTTTTAGCATTTAAAAAAGAAATTACTCTTTCTATAATGACTCTTTCATTCAGGTGGTAATGTTTAAAGTATTTTTTAGTCATATAATTTTTCCAAAATGCCATGGTTGAAATATATTGAAAACTAAAGGTTTTTTGTAGTCGTGATATTTGGTTTTAATTCCATGGTTGAGAAATTGTCAAAATTTTGATGATTTTCTGATTCATGATATTTTATTTTTAATGCTTGATCTGAATGTGATTTAAATTAAGTGTTGAAGTAGAATTGATTAATTTCCATCATTGAATTGATTGTTAACTGAACTACTTAATGTGGAAGACTGAATGTCTTAAGCATTTATGACTTAAACCAGTAGCATATTAAGAATGAAATTACAACAAAGAACATAGATAAGAGACATCAAACTTTGACTATGGAGTTCGTCCCTGGTGGACTACGTCTCCGGGTCTGCTCTCAAGATGGGCATTTATTTTATTAGGATTGATCCGAGGAATTATTTACACAACAAAAGCACTAGATTTAACGTGCTCGTAGGCACCTATGGTCACTGACAACAGAAAACTCTCTCTCCTAGATTTCCAACGCCTGTCTCTGCGCTCAATTCCGCCTTCGGACGACCAAGAAACACTGAAAACAAAACTGCATCTCCTGCTCAAAATCTGAATACAAAGTCACTCTCTTGTGTCCTTCATGAAGAAAATTTCATGGTATAAATAATTTCATCATCAAACTTCTCAAGGTCAAATTTGGCAAGTGGTTGAAGAAATTAAGGTGATAAGATGGAACAAATCTTCTCGGTACAATTTTGGTTCAACACCTAATGGATAAGGTGCAAGGTGGACAACCTTTGCAACTTGCGCAATTATTTAAAAACCAAAAATAAACTTTATGATATAATTTAACCCTGGCAGTTAGCAAAACAGCACGGAGCTCTGACAGATAGCATGTGAAAGCTACCCTGCCTCTGGCGGTTGTGGTCAGCTCCGACGTTTCTGGCTACATTAACTACTGACATCTATTCACATGGAAGCTGTGCTCCCGACAGTTACGGTGTGTACTTTTATCTGAACTGTATCACATGCTGCAGTTCGATCCCTCCTATTCACATGTCCTCCTGGTCTCCACTTTGGTTAACTACCGACATTCAACTCTGCGGTCAATGTTAACATTTTTGCCGTGGTTTCTACACCTGTTCACATGTGCTAACGACTCTGACATGGTCATTGCTCAAGTTTTAGGACTGTGTGTTTTTATATTATGGTTTTAATACATAGTCCCAAACCTTTTACACCATGTATATTACATTGCAAGGTTTATACCACCATAGTTTGATGTGCTAGGTGTTTAGGCTTAGGTTTTTAATACACCATGGTTTGATACTTATTTTTAGGTGCATAACACTAGGTCTTAGGTCTAGTCCTTAGGTTTTAGACTTAGGACTTAGAACCTTTACATCATTCGACCATAGTTTAGAATTTTAGCCTTAGGACTCAGGCTGTTAGCTAGGTGTTTAATACATTGCATCATTACATTTGTCACCATCACAAATACCACACACACACCAAGTTTGAACCACACTTTAACCATGAAGAAGTAACTCTTTCATCTGGAACACTGGAGGACCTAGCTAACAGAAGACTGAACTGGACATTGGACAAACTGGAATTGATTGGACCTCATTGTCGATTTGCACTGAAGCAAGATCCTCCTAGATCAATCCTCTCCACTGGAAAGATTTTGGACCACAAAAGTTTGATTTAAGCAAACATCAGGTGAGGGTACAACTCCCTCGCTTTTCCAATCTCTATCCACCTCACCTTGCTCGGATTCATGCCCGTGAGTCCCACTCGAAGATATTCAACATCTCATCACCTTGAAGTTTGAAATTTCTTGTCTAAGATGGGATCTTCCTGCAACTCATTCATATACTCAGGTGGTAAATCATCAATAGTAAGAATCTGTGTATCTTCCTCGAGATCCATGATCATCGAAGGTTCATACAACTTCATATTTTCTACATTTACAACTGAATCAATACACATGTAAGGCAGTAAATATAACCGAAATGCATTATTTCTAACCTTTTCAACAATCTTGAAAGGACCATACCTGATGGATTTCAGTTTCTTACCTTCTCCTCTCAACCTGTCTTTACTGGTATACAACCATACTTGATCGCCAACCTGAAAATGATGATCGACTCGATGCTTGCCATGGCGCATTGTGTACTTGGCCTGACTCTTCTCTAACTGATCTTGCACTACTTCATGTATCTATTTTATCCGTTGAATGAACTTAAATACTTTGTTTTAATTTTCGTGTCCATCCACTTTATCTTCTTCACCGAAAATGAGGTCCATATCTAACTTTGGTAGATACCCCAAACATGTTTCAAATGGCGATCGATTAGTCGAAGAACGTAAGGCTCGATTGTAAGAATGTTTCACATAAGGTAAAGTTTCATCCCACAACTTAGGATGTTTACTGCAGTAACCTCGAAGAATATGTATCATTGTCCTCTTCACCACTTATGTCTGTCTATTGGTTCGTGGATAAAAATTTGTGCTCTTCTTTAGCTTTGTGTACATGAGTCCCCATAAAGTGGACCAAAATTCTCCTACAAAGCGAGTATATCGGTCAGAAATAATAGAAGTAGGTAACCCAAAATGAACCCATACCTATTGAGAGAACATCTGTGTCGTCTATTCTGTAGTCACTTGCTTTTTGCATGGAACAAGAATGCACATCTTGCTAAAACGATCAACCACGACATACATATAATCATTCCCTCTCATGGACATAGGCATTCCTCCAACAAAATCCATGTAAATTTTGTCCCATGGTTGCAAAGGAACTCGAAGTGGCATGTACAAACCAATATTTCAATTGCTTAGCTTGCTTGTCGAATACATCACACATCCTTTAATGTGCTTCACAACTGTTTCATACATGCGGGGCCAGTAATAATACCTTTGAATTTGCGCCATAGTCTTGCTTATGCCAAAATGTCTTGCAATTCGGGAAGAATGAGCTTCCCAAATAACACGTACCCTTTCTGTCTATGCTATGGACAATTTACCCAGATGATATAACAACCTATCATTAATATGAAAATTGACTTCTTCTACCTGAGTACCATGAGTTATCTATTCATAAATATCTTTCAAATTAGCATCAATACTATATTGTTCTAAATGTAGAAATTATATGCACTAAGCATGCATATATCCTAGATCCACCTGATCTCACACTATTTAACTTTATTCAAGATACTGAATCTATTTTACTTGTTAATTTTTTGCGGAAAATTTAATTGCACACACATGTGAAGCATAAACAAAAATTATTAATCGCACATAACACAGTTTTTAACTGGGAAATCCTGAAGCTGAAAACCCCAACTATATATTATGAAACATGAACTACATGAAAATCCTCACACAAATATTAGCTGCTCGAATACAGACAATTATCAGACATGAATCAGGAATAATCTTGCAAATCCATGCACCGATCTTTGCCTCCTGCTAGCCTGCCTCCATTGCGCAATCCCTGCTGAAGAATAGCTCTGAATGAATTCGAATTACTCTTGCCTTGACTGCGCAATCCTCATTGGAAACTCCAATGTGTGTGTGATGCAATAAATGCATCACTATAGTCACAATAGATAGTCCATCTAGCCCTTTCACCTATCTCTCCACTGGGTCTCCATTGAAACTGCCATGCACTGTAGTTAATTGTTGTATTGTTAAATTGATTAATGAGTTATTATTTTTGAATTAATTAACTAATTAATTCACTCCACTCTCACTAGTGTATCATTCATTTAGACTAGATACAACTAGCTCAACTGAGTCTAACTGAGTTAAACTGAATACAACTCCATAACTACTCCTTCCAACTGTGTCATAACTCTGCCACTTGAGTTCTAACTAAGTCCTCCATGCATTAGCTCCAGTAAACCCTTGGGAATTGCGTAATTCCCTCAGTCCACTGATGTACCACATCTGTGCACTGAAACAAAGTGCTCCAAGAGAGTAAGTTGTTGTTTAGAGTCTGATTATTATTAAGAGCTAATAATAATTGACATGCATCTATTTTTAGATCAGCGATCTATAAATAGACTTCGCCCAACATTTTAAAAATATAATTTCATCTATTTTTCCAACTTGATCAACCATCCACAAATAGCATCCTGCAACTTCTGAAGTATGATCACCATGTCTAAAAATATACATAGTCTAAAAATAGACTTGCGTCGAAAATAGCGTGCGGGCCCACTTAGTGAAGGCGACTCTTTTCACTATGCTCATCATCTTGTTGAGTCTCAACACTAAATAACTTTCAGGTTTTAAAGAAATATTCTGTAGGACTACTGAATCATTCAAAGATGGTCTCGACAGCGTATCAACTACTTTGTTTGTTACACCTTTCTTATACTTAATTACTAAGTGAAATTTCTGAAGAAATCCCATCTGTCTGTAGTGGCGAGATTGTTGCAACCTAGTCTGTGACTGAATGTATTGAAGCGGTTGATGATTTGTGTGAATCATAGTTTCCTTACCCATTAAGTAGTATTTCCATTTCTTTACACTTTCAACCAAAGAAAATAATTCTTTATCATATGTCAAATAATTGATTACTACCTTAGAAAACATTTCAGAATGAAAACAAATTGGTTTCCCATTTTGAATTAAGATTGCACCCATTGCATAACCACTAGCATCTATTTCAATTTTGAATGGTTTTTGAATATCAAGTAAAGCTAAAATTTGTGTTGTGACAAGTTTTTGCTTAAGTGAATTAAAAAAAAACATGAATATAGAACATAAAACTAGAAAATGTAGTAAAATATTCCAAATTAGGAAAAACATGAATATAGAACATAAAACTGGAAAATGTAGTAAAATATCAATACATAAACATGAGCAGATCATAGGGCCACTTTATTATATATTATAGAAGAAAAATGAGTACAAGATCTTGAGGAAAAAGACACTCAAGCTAGGCAAAACAAGCCCCAAATGACCATGTACATAAAATATGAAATATTGTTGTTATAAAAAATGTCGGAAGGCCATGAATATGTAGTCCTATGGAGAACAACTGTAGGGTAAAACTAAAAATACATATAATTTCTGATATAGTGCTTAGAAAATGTCAGGATCAGAGATCTAGGCTCTCTAGCACAATTCCGAGACAACCCAGAAGGGGTTTCCGGAAATACGCAATATGAAAGTTGCAGCCCTAGGGATGAATTACGCACTGCAACTGAATAAATACCAGGAGGTGGCTGATATGATGTGAAAATGGTTGATACTCCTCCCTACTGATCCTCTGGATGAAGGGTTTCTCTCCTCACTGGAAAACAAGCTCAAAAACTTGGGTACTTGACCCTCCACTATAACTGCCTTGCAAGATAATGCAGTTCCTAAAGGAGATTGTGTTGTTGAAGATGGTTGAAGCTTAGCCTGATGCCAAATGGTGGAAATGAAGCTCAATTAACCTCTCCTGAGTGGGCACTCAAACTCCCCCGAGGATGAGGGTGGGATTTTCACTCAGAAACACCCTTGTGCTAAATAGCGTAGCAAACTCTGCTAAACAACTGAAGCGTGTAGAAAGTCATAAAATACCAAACATAAAAAATATTCAGAATGTTCTCTATGGCTGCCATCCCCTTCCTTATATGCTTTTGAGCCCTCACCCCCTTAGCCCCACACAATAATGATGATACTCTCATGGCCACTAACCTCCATTATTACTGCATTGTCCTCCATTGTCTCCACTGCCTCCATAATTGCGATGTTGATTTGGTAAAATTTACCCCATCCACATGCATTGACCCACATTCACACCAAGAAGTCATTTATTCATCTTGACCTCATCTAGATGCATTGATCCACATTCACATTAAGAAGTGGTTTTATTCCTACTAAAGGGATTTATGGGTCCCTCTACCCTCTTATTCATCTATTAATTAAGGAAGACAAAATTTAATATTCTAATTAGATAAAAGCTAAATTAGGAATATTACATGAATCAAATTTTCTTTTTGTTTCCCTCCCTGCTGAAAGGAAACTTTAGATCTTGTTAAAGCATGTAACGATGATGCAATCAAAGAAAATTGAGCAATAATTTTTCTTCAATACTGAACTGCACCTAGAAAACTCCTAACTTCAGTTACCTTTTGTGGTCTTGGCCACTTAACAATCACATCTATCTTAGTTGGATCTATCTTTAAATGACCACCTCCAACCATGTAACCAAGATAAACCAATGATTTTTTCCCAAACTCACGTTTTGATAACTTAAGGTATATTTTTTCTCTCTGCAACACTTCAAAATCCCGTTTAACATGCCTAACATGCTCTTCCATACTGGAACTGAAAATCGAGATATCATCTAAATATATTATGACAAACTTATCAATGTATGGAAAGAACACATTATTCATAACATGCATGAAAGTTATTGGTGCATTACACAAACCAAAAGGCATTACTAACCATTCAAATAGCCCTTGCCTAGTTTTTGAATGCAGTTTTCCAGATGTCATTTTCCACTATCCGAATTTGATGATACCCACTACGCAAATCCAACTTAGAGAAATAGACAACAGTTTTCAATTGTTCAAGTAAATCATCTATCCTAGGAAGAGGATACCTGTTCTTGATTGTGATTTTATTTAAGGCCCTAAAGTCGACACACATCATCCATGTCCCGTATTTCTTAGGAACTAAAATTATGGGTGAACCACATGGAGATGAACTGGGTCGAATTAAACCTTTTTCAACTATCTCTTGGATTAATTTCTTTATTTCTTCATTCTCTATTACTGACATGCGATACATTCTAATATTAGGAAGAGGGACATCATACATCAATTGTATCTCATGTTGTATTTGTCATTTAGGAGGCAAATGTTTTGGTTCTTTAAATAGACTTTGAAAAGAATCAACCACTTTAACCAAACTATATTTAAACTGAGATTCACAACCTAAAAAATCATCATGAATATCCTTACATTGTTCTTTTACAACCATGAGTAAATATCTCTTACTTGAACTTATTAGTCTCTTCATTTGATTAGAAATAACTAAATCCAAGTGAGTTTGATTTCATGTGCCCAGACGATGTATTCAATCCCATCTTTCTTAAGATGATATTTATGCTCTTTCCTATGAAACAATGCATCACGATCATAGAGATAAGGAATTCCTAGCAATATTCCCCATATGTCTAATGGTATCACATCTAAATCCACTTCATCAATGTAATTAGATGTGATGGAAAATTTTAAATGACACTGCTTTGTGACATTAATATGAGTATTTTCCTTTAGCCAACCTAATGGGTATGGTATTGGATGATTTTGTGTCTCCAAACCCAATTTCTTAACTAATGATTCAGATATTAAATTTTCCTGTGACCCACTGTCAAACAATGTATCTATTTTCGTGTGCTTAGAAGTTACCCTTATGTGAAATAACTCAACTTTTTTATCTTCATCCAGATGATTAATGTTGGAAGAAGAAGCAAAATTACTTGAACTTGAACTAGCATTAGAACTTTTACCTGTCGTAACCATTGTGGTTATTTTCCCTTCATCGCTTGAATCAGAGCCCAAGTCTTGTTGGATTGTTGCATTAGCCTTTTTTTCACCTTTCTTGTTGGATTGGTCTGCCACCTGATTCGATATGTATGGCTTGAACACATACTTCACCAAAGTCATTAGGATTAAACATCAATAACGTATGCTGCAAATATGAATGTAAACTGCCAATGTACTTTAATAAAGTTTCACATCTATCCAAAGGAATACCAAGCGCCAATGCTTTCTTCCTGAAATCCTGAGTAAACTCCTGAGCATTTTTTCCCTTACATTGCCGCAAATGCTTCCAATCACTAACAGCTTGTTGCAAGTATACCAACGGATAGAATTTTTCTTGAGAGCTTTCAAAAAATTATACCATGAGGAGATGACTTTACCTTCCTGCTTTAAATCTATCTGTGTTTTACTCTCCCACTAGATTGAAGCAGTTCCCCCCAACCTAAGAGTAGCTAACTGCATTTTGTTTCTTTCATCAAAAATGTTATGAATTCCACAATACACTTCTAACTTCTTAATCTAGTTATCTAGTTTCTCTGGGTTCATTTCGCCATCATAAATAGGTAGTTAAAATTTCACATCAAGTTTCAAAAGAGATTTTTGAGGTTTCTTTTCTGTTTCAGAATTTGAACTAGAAGAAGAAGAAAAAGAATATGATGATGATGATGATGATGGAGATGATGGAGGAGAATGAGGTTTATCAGCTTTTCCTTTCCCCTTGTCCTTCTTCAATGCCTTTGAAGAAGAAGTTGCATTTCTCGCCTTCTTATCTTCGTATATTTCTCCCAACATCTGTTGCATGTTCAAAAACATTTTCTAAAGTTGATTCTCCTCCATGGCCTTCACTTCAAGAGTTTTACCTGCTTCAGTTCCTATCATCGTCGATTGATGAGTGACTTTCTATTTTCCAATTTCTGGATCGAACTCCTCAAGCATTCCTTCTCAATGTTGCAATCCCAACCTGGTTAACATTCACTAGAGAAAATACTACAAAGCACAACCCGCCCTAATACCAAACTATATGATCTAAATGTGATCGAAATTAAGTGTTGAAGTAGAATTTATTAATTTCCATTAGTGAATTGATTGTTAATTGAACTGCTTAATGTGGAAGACTGAAGGAAATCTTAAGCATTTATGACTTAAACCAGTAGCATATTAAGAATTAAATTACAAAAAATAACAAATATAAGGGACAACAAACTTTCATTACGGATTTCATCCCTGGTGGACTACATCTCTAGTTGTGCTTTCAATATGGGCATCTGTTTTATTCAGATTGATCTATGGAAGTCTTTACACTGCAAAAACACCAGACTGAACGTGCTCGCAAGCACCTCTGGTCACTGACAACATAAATATCTCTCTCCTAGCTTTCCAACACTTGTATCTGCACTCAAATCTACCTCCGGATGACCAAGAAACACTAAAAACAAAACTGCCTCTCCTGCTCAAAATATGAATACAAAGTCACTCTCTTGTGTCCTTCTTGAAGAAAATGTCATGGTTTAAACAATTTCATCATCTAACTTCTCAAGGTAAAATTTGGAAAGTGGTTGAAGAAATTAAGGTGATAATATGGAATAAATCTTCACGGTGCAATTGTGGTTCAACACCTAATGGATAAGGTGAAAGGTGGACAACCTTTACAACTTACACAATTAATTAAAAACCAAAAATATACTTTATGATATAATTTAACCCTAGCGGTCAAAAAAACAACGTGGAGCTCTAACAGATAGTATGTGACAGCTACCTTGACTCTAGCGTTTGCGATCAACTCTGGTGGTTGTGGTCAGCTCAAGCAGTTTCGGCTACATTAATTGCTAACATATGTTCACATGGAAGATGTGATCCTGGCGGTTACGGTCTGTGCCTTTATCTGAACTGTATTACCCGCTGTGGTCTGATCCCGCCTATTCACATGTCCTCCTGGTCTCCGCTGCGGTTAACTCCTGACATTCAACTATGCGGTCAATGCTAACATTTGCGTCATGGTTTTTACACCTGTTCACATGTGCTGACGGCTCTGACATGGTCATTGCTCATGGTTTAGGATTGTGGGTTTTTAGATTATGGTTTTAGTACATAGTCCCGAACCTTTTAGACCATGTATATTACATTGCAAGTTTTATACCACCATAGTTTGATGTGCTAGGTGTTTAGGCGTAGGTTTTTAATACACCATGGTTTAATACATAGTTTTAGGTGCATAGCTCTAGGTCTTAGGTCTAGTCCTTAGGTTTTAGACTTAGGACTTAGAACCTTTATATCATTCCACCATAGTTTATAATTTTAGCCTAAGGACTTAGGCTTTTAGCTAGGTGTTTAATACATTGCACCATTACATTTGTCACCATCAAAACAACCATACACACACCAAGTTTGAACCACACTTTAACCATGACATCACATTGAACCATGATGAAGTAACTCTTTCATCTGGAACACTGGAGGACCTAGTGAATTGAAGATTGAACTGGACATCAGACAAACTGGAGCTGAGTGGACCTCATTGTCAATCTACACTGAAGCAAGATCCTCCTAGATCAACGCTATGGTTGAAAAAAATTATAAGTATTTGATCTTTAACGTTGTTATCACAATATTAGTTAATATTTTTAAGGCATTGATAGTTTCAGTGTCAGCACCAATTTGTAAAAAATAGTATAAAAGCACTGACAGGTAGAATATCAATGCATATTGTAGATTTGTAAAATAAAATGTGTTGACAACTAGAGTATCAACACTAGTTTTAAATTTGTAAATTAACACACCGGTAGCTAGAGTATCAACATTGTAGGTTTTAACTGGGTACAGAAATTATCTGCAAACAAACTCTTAAAACATAAAACAATAGCGAGAGCATAAAAAATAAAACATATATACATAGAGATTTTCCCTGGATCCCAAAATCAGGAGTACCAGCTTTCTTTTTCAATATATTCCTTTCAATGTTACAACACATATATATACATGTTTAAGCATTCATAAACCCCAATCCATTAACCGTAAATTAGAACATAATCGTAGTTTCCTTGACCAGATCTACAAAATACTATGGGCAGAAAACCGTCATGCCAAAAAACATGTGCAAACTCATGCACAAAACCACAGGCAAGTCCGCCCACCTAATACAGGGTCCAAAAAACTTTTCCAACAAGTGCTAGTTTGAATTTTAAATTTTTAGAGGTCAATATCAAAAGGCGTTTATAGATTCCAGGTCAGCAAAGGAGCAGGCATTTGATCAAGCGAGCATTGGCTAAACAAATGCTGACATGTTGCATCATGATTTTACATTGGATTTTTTCCACCGTCAGAGGATATTCATCATGGCTTAAGAGTCGTGCAAGTTTAATCCATTATATTATGACAAAACTCACCAGTCAAAGGGAAAAGGTGGAAAATCTTGTTTTGTTTTCACCTAACAAAACTCTGTTTTCTAGATTTTTTTTCCTGTAAAAGACAGTAACTTCGAGCATGATTTATAAAAAAATGGGAACAAATTTTTGAAAACTAAAAGAGGTTTTTTTCAGGAATAGGTCCATTAACAAAACTCTCTCTCATTACGGTTTGGAATATTCGAAGGACTATTTGCAGTCCATTTTTACAAATAAAAATATTAAATAATTACTTGTTTTAGTCATCAACTTTGGGCATTGTTTTCGAGAGTTTTAAAAACAATTTTCCAAATATCAAAGAGTTTTTTTCAGGAACAAACCCATTAAGAAAAACCTCTCTCATTTTTTACACAGGTATCAATGTTTTATAGATTCAAATTGATCTTTGAAAACTATTTTTCAATAATTCATCATAATTAAAAAAATTTATATTTAGAAAAATTCCTAATCTACTTTTAGTTGGAGAGCCACCTCATCATAATGGAATTGGAAATTAAATCAAAAAATGGAAAATCAGTTTGAAAAAATCATGGCACAAAATCAGTTGACTCATTTTTAAGGAGAGAAACTAGCAAGTAAAATATCATCTTTAAAATATGTGGCAACCTAGGTAAACAATATTTCACGCACTCGGCCTCGGCTTTCTCTCAAAGAAGTTCCAAATGCACTTTCTAAGGAAACTTTAGCAACTCATGCTGAAGATACGAGAAGAAAATTTTATTTAAATATTAGAAGGAAAGATGTCAATATTAGAGATTAAACTCTATCTTTTATATTTTGTAAATTGTTTTTACAAAAAAATTTGGATCTACAGTTAAGTGATTCTTCTATATAGCTTATGAAAAAAGAAGAAGAAGAGGTTCAAATTTTGGAAAAGAAAAGCCTTGTGAGTTGTGTAATTTTTTATAGAATTTAATGAAAAATATTTGGAGGCATTGAGATTTTATTCAGAGATTCATGTGTCAAATATTGCAGTTTGTTTTATGGTTTTGTTTATCTTTCAATATTTCATTGTTGTGCTTATTTTATATTGAAATGGAAGGTCATTGATATGGAATTCATGATATATGCTTTGTATCTGTGACATATTGTTGCTCATACTTTCAGTCTGATAGGTTTATGCAGAATTCATAATTTTGATGCTTTGTTTTAAGCTTTGATTGTTTCATGTTCATCCTACATATTTGCAAATCGTAAGTCTACCAGTAGTTGGTTGCATTGCCTCTGTGATTGTTTTCCTTTGTATTGTTTCGAAGATCCTAGTTATTTCATTATGACTCCATCACCCAATGGTGTTTCCTTTTCCCCATACACCAACCAACACCAGCAACTTTTACATTAATATGGTCATAGAGCATTTAACAAACCTGCCTCTGTTGTGACTTAGGGTAGTTGAGTTCACAGGAGCTTCACTATGAGAGCAATACTATAGCATGTGGGTTCATATTGGGGGATATATAATGAGGAAAAAATGACATAATATATTGGGGTATATATAGGGGGTAAAGGGTTTTTATATTAGTAGGTAATAAAAATGGAGCTCAAAGTTAATTGAAAAATATAAAGGGGTATGAAAAATGTTAATGAGAAAATGGATACTTACAATATATAGTGAAAGTAGGGGATTTTTAAATTGGGAAGGTGTATGGGTTTATATTGGTAGGGGGTTAAATAATGTGTGTTTTAGAGTAATTTTCCAATATGTACTCAAAGTAAAGGTATTGTTTAATATGTTATGATTGCACATGATATGTTAGAGGTTCATTGAGTGAATCCCCTGTTGTTGAGTTTGAGGAGAGATCCCCCTCCAAATTGAGTTTCTCTAAGTGATAACATTTTGGCATCGTTTTCGGGGAGTGAAGGTCAAATTTTCCTTCAGAGAATGACAAGATCCGAATCTAATTGCTGATGGTGAACAATTTTGAGACATGAGCAAGTTGTGTTTCATTCACCTAGTGACTCCATTGTAAAAACAAACTAGAGTTAAAAACATCCATGGCGACTCCACTGCCCAGGTACTTAGTAGCCTGAATATTTTCTCGGCCAATCCATTGCATCAAGATGCATCACAAATATGCAAGGTATGATCCAAAGAATCACTCTCACATTATTGGTTTTCCAAATCGTATTCATCGCATAGATTGGAAGACATATCTACCAAGATTTAAAGGTCAGGGCGACGATGATGGTGCTCTTAATTGATTAGATTTCATATGAATGTACAAAAGTTTGGAGTTAAGTTGCATGAGCATTCTTTGATGAAAATGGTAATGTTTTCTTTGGAGCGAAATGCAAATTTTTTGTATGAGAATTTTCCCACGGTAGATTGTATTCTCTTGAATATTTGCATTCAGTATTTTATGAGCTTTTTAAAGAGTATTATATTTCCTTGTTGTTGGTCGAAAATTGTTGTGTGCATGTTGAAAAATTAATTGAAAATCTAACAGACATGTATGGTGATGAGGAATTTACGAAGGAATAAATCCTAGAAGCATTGCATGAGAACTACTTCCAACATAATGAACATAAATTAGAGCATATATGCCCTTACACTTAGAAAATTTTCCATCAGACAGTATTTTATCCCTTGACTGAAAATGAAATGGATCAGAAACTTGATGTAGATATTCATGCTCCTTCTCCTGAGATAGATTAATATTTATAGTCAGTTTTTCACCTTTTGTGTGATCAAAATACAAGCAGTGAACTAGTTCATGTTGGTAGTTTCTCATATTTGCAAGAGGATAATGTGAAAGAAATTAGTCAGGAGGAGCAGGTTGTTTTTTATCCCTTACATGTTACACGGTCTATTTTTTAATGGAATTCTCTTGAAAAAATAAATTCAGAATTTTTTTCTAATTAGGATGGATATTCTTTTAAATTGCATGAAGACGACCCTTTAGGCATTGTTGTCACACAAGATGTTGAGGGTGCATTCGAAGAACACACAATGTTTTTCCTTGCGATGACTAGTAAACAAAACAAACATTTTGTTGTTGTTTCATTTGATTATGATCTTGGGGTTGAAAACATAAAACAAGAACGACCAACAGTTTGGAATGAGGATTTTTTTTGTTTTTTTCTCATCAAGAAGAGTTGATGTTTCATGTTTTTAATGATCCTTTTGCCAGTTTTTAACATCAATTAGTGAAGTCAATTTTTTTTTTAATTTTTTTTTGTAGACCATGGATTTATTTTTCAAATTGAGTTGCAATATTGTACATTTTTTTGTCTACTTACAGAGGATGTGAACAAAATTCTAGTGAGTAGCTATCCCATTTCATGGTTGCACTGGAAATTTCGTATCACCTGATTGGGCAGAGACTTTCAATAGGTTATAGTAGGAAATGAAATTGAATAAGCTTGTTGGGGCAAGCATGAATTTCAATTTGGTTTTCAGCTGTGATTTTTTTACTTTTAGTTTTCAATTTCCAATAAGCAGTGTGTGGTTTTCAGTTGCAGAGTTAACTAGTTGCAAGTAAGGTTGTTGGTTTCAGGTAACAAGTTGGAAATATCCCAATGGATCAGGAACTTGGTATATAGGGGTTCTTGCTACCATCTATGATCAATAGCATCCCTGTGGAGCCAGGTGTTATCACAATCTTAGTTAATAGTTTTAAAGCGCTGACAGTTTCAATGTCAGCACTAATTTGTAAAAATAGTATAAAAGCATTGACAAATAGAATATCAACACCTATAGTAGATTTATAAAATAAAATGTGTTGACAATTAGAGTACCAATGTTAGTTTTAAATTTTTAAATTAAAACACTGACAACTGGAGTATCAATGCCAGTTTGAATTTTAAATTTGTGGAGGTAAATATCAAAAGGTACTAACAAATTCTGTGTCAGCAAAGGAGCAAGAATTTGATCAAACGAGCATTGGCTAAACAAATGATGACATGTTGCATCATGATTTCATATTGGATTATTTCCGTTGTCGAGGATAGTCATCATGGGTTAAGAATCATGCATGGTTCCATTATATTATGTTATTTACAAAGGTTATTATCTCAAACATAATTACACAAACTCAGTAGTCAAAAGGAAAAGATGTCAAAGCATGTTTTGTTTTCACTTGATAAAACTTTCATTAGGGGAATTTTGAGGTCTAAAATGGGCCTCCTAAGGAAATTATAAAATAATAATGGAAATAATAAAATAAGATTAGATTACATCATCAAATTTTAGAGGGAAAAAATAAAAACTACATTTTCAACTCGTATTTTCAAACTATCTTCATATGGGTTTTACTCAAATTTCGAGCGTGGACACTTGTTGGATGCATAATTTGAATCCTCATCCAAGGAATACCCATTTTACATACTTTTGATGGACCCCACTACACGAAAAATGAGAAATACATGAAAAAATGTGATATCATCACGTTTTTTCATTTATTTCTTATTTTTCGTGTAGAAGGGTCCATCGAAAGTATGCAACATGGGTACTCCTTGGATGAGAAATTAAATTTTGCATCCAATGAGTACTTCCACTCGAAATTTGAGTAAAATTTTAGGGAGATAAGTTGAAAAAGTAATTTTATTATTTTAATATTTTATTGTTTTTTAATCTTTTTACCTTTTTGCCCAAAAAATGGTGAATCATCCCCCATGGTTGAAATTATTATCTTGAGTTTTATAGGTTCTTATAAAGTTTATTTTAGTTGTACATTTTTCTTAGGAGGCCCGTTTTAGACCTCAAAAGTTCTCTAATGGGTTTTTAGACTGTTTTTCCTGTAAAAGACAGTAACTTTGAGCACGATTTATAAACAAATGGGAATGAATTTTTGGAAACAAAAAGAGGTTTTTGTTGGGAATGGTCCCATTAACAAAACCCTCTCTCATAATTTTCACAATTGTTATAACTTAGAATATTCAAAGGATTATTTTCATCCAGCTTTTTCAAATTGAAATATTAAATAATTTCCTGTTTTAGTCATCAACTTTGGGCACGGTTTTCAAGAAGTTGAAAAACAAATTTACAAATATTATGAAAGAGTTTCTTGTAAGGAAAAAACCCATTAACAAAAACCTCTTTTATTTTTACATAGGTGTCACGGTTTGAGAGATTCGAATTGATCTTTGAAGCCTATTTTTTAGGAATTCGCCAGAATTAATTTTTTCTATATTTAGAAAAATGCCTAATCTACTTTCAGTTAAAGAGCCACCTCATCAGATTCAACTTGGGAATTAAATCAACATGTGGAAAATAATTTTGAAAAAATCATGGCACAAAATTAGTTGACTAGTTTTTAAGAAGCAAAACCAATAAGTAAAATATCATCTTTAGAATATGTGGCAGCCTAGGTAGACCAGATTTCATGCACTTGGCTCCAGTTTTCTCTCAAAGAAGTTCTAGATGCACTTTCTAAGGAAAATTTATCAATTCGTTCTAAAGATACGAGAAGCAAAATTTTATCTATATATTATATGGAACGAGGTAAATATTAGAGATTTAACTCTATCTTTTATATTCTGTAAACTATTTTTACCAAAAAATTGGATCTAGAGTTAAGTGATTCTTTTATATGGCTTATGAAAAAGAATAATAATGAGTTCATATTTTTGCAGAAAATTCTTATGAGTTGTGTAATTTTTTCCAGAATTTAATAAAATATCTTTGAAGCAGAGGCATTGATATTTTATCCAGAGATTCATGTGTCAAATATAGCCAATTTTTTTTGTTTTTATTTTTATTTTTCATTGATGTGCTTCTTCTATATTGAAATGGAAGGTCATTGATATAGAATTCATGATATATTATCTGTATCTGTGATATCTTGTTACTCATAATCTGAGTCTGATATTTTTATGTAGAATTCATAATTTTTATGCTTTGTTTTAAGCTTTGAGTGTTTCCTGTTCATCCTACATATTTGAAGATTGTAAATATACCAGTAGTTGTCTGCGTTGCCTCTGTGATTGTTTGCCTCTATATTATTTCGAATATCCTAGTTATTTCACTAGGACTCCATCACCCAATGGTGTTTATTTTTCTCCATACTCCAACCAACACCAACAAATTTCACATTAATATGGACATAGAGCGTTTAATAGACTACTATCATTATGACCTAGGGTAGTTGAGTTTGAGGAGTGATCACCCTTCAGATTGAGGGGTCGAGTTCAATCTCAAAGTGGTTAGAGGTTACCTTAGAGTTTTTCCCCCATAGCCATGGTTTTCTCTAAGTGATAACAAACATCATGGCTGAAAATTATTGGAATTTTAAGGCTTTTCAAAGACGTTATATTTTATCTTTAATCCCATTCCTGAAAATTTTTGGAATTTTAAAGTTTTTTGGTGTCATGATATTTTATCTTTAACGCCATTACTTAAAAAGTTTAAAATTCACCCAAAAAAAAGCTATTCCAACAACAACACTTTTTGTTTTCGAGGTGTTCTTTTCACAAAAAAAAGGATTTTATTGGATTTTATCATCATTTTAAAAAATGTTGAAAATTTACCTTGAAAAAAAAAATTGTTGATGCAACATCAACACTTTTCGTTTTCGAGTTGCTTTTTCATGTTTTTTGGGGGTTTTTTTGGCTAGAGTTCTCGTTTTGAGTTTACAGTTCTCATTTGATATTTTACATTGTTGAGGTTTCCCTATGCCTAATATGGGGCATATGTTCATTATGTTGGGAGTAGAGCCAATCATAGTAAATACTTAGAGGGGAGACCTGAATACCGTCGAGAAACCAAGTGTAGTAATATTAGGCTTGGTTTCTCTGTCTTGATAATTACTTGTGAATGTTAAATATATTATTATTACTTATTATTTTTTCTTCGTCAAGAAATAATATAAATGTTCAGCCTTTCAAGAAAAACAAAGAGACAAGAGACAACAAAAGTATGCTTCAAGCCAGAGAAAAACCCCACAAGGGGGAAAACGCAACAACAATATTTCTCTTATAGAATCAAATCAAAATGATAAATCCAAGACCAAAATCAAAATTCCACTAAGTCACCAAGTCCATCCCTCCTCCAATTCACCTCCAAATTCAAAGTCAACACAGGTCAAACTACTTCAGATCTATTAAAACTTCTGTAATTCGAACCTGCAACAAAGGGGGCCAGGAACATGCTACAATTTCCTTAGAGACATCAGTCTTATTCACAAAATTCATCATCCACTTATTTGAGCTATTTTCTCTCATTATTCTTATTCTATTACTCCTTTGTGGAGCAATTGAGTTATATCGAAATTTGTAGAAACACCTAATGAGAGTTAGAGAATTGGAAATATATAACAAATATACCACATACATTATGAAAACCATGTTTAAAACTTTTGAAATATGAATTTTTATAATTAAACCATATACCATGTATTTTTGGAGACTATAAACTTTGGTGGAAATGTTATCGTGGCAATTATAATGTTGTTGATCGTTATATGTAATCAAGTTGTGAAAATATACTTGAATCAAAGTATATTGTACGCAGAGAGTAAATAAAATGTGTGTGTGTGTGTGTGTGTGTGTGTGTGTGTGTGTGTGTGTGTGTGTCATGAAACATGTTATATGAACTTTAGATTTAGAGTAATATGTTTTCATTTTTTTAGTACCAAAGAGAAATTGGTTTTTGGAATAATATTGTTTAGATTAAAAAAAAGGTGGAACTCGTTATTGTATAATGTTGAAGATAATTGTATAATACTTGTACATTATCTATTTTATAGATGATTGTTTAGGAGTTGTATTTTTGACATTATATAGGAAAGAGACTTTCTTGAAACTTAGGATAGAATTATGTAGTAAAACTGCTCTTGGGAATATTAGTTAAAGTCATTAGAAATATATTAAACAAGGAGTTTATAAAAATAGCTTGAATAATAGGATTGATGGATAAATTATAAAACCTTCTTGTTAAAAAAAAATTGATTGTATTAGGGTTCATTACAGTCCACACTAGGGGAAGAAGGAACCAATACATGCATTCTATAATTATTCATTTGTAGCTAAATACCTTGCTAGCAATAGTTTTAAAAGAGAAGCATAAGGATTGGAACGACATCATTTATTTCCTAAATGATATTGAGTGGAAATAGTAGGTATTCCTTGACATATTGGAAGCTCATTTAGCTCACATGGAAAGTCATATTCAATGTGAGTTTAAACTCTCAATGTCACTTGGCTCAAGTGCAAAGGATCTGAATCATGTAACATCATTGGAAACATAATTTGGTTATCATTTTCTGGCTTTATCACAACAGTCTTCTTTTGGTTTATGTTATATTTGGATAAGTGTTATTCCTTGTTTTCCTCAGATACTTGGCATTTTCACGTAGCAGCTAATAGATATGGTTTCTTGTGTCGTAGAGTGAGGTTGGTATATTTTTACTATGAGTGATCTAATTTTTTTTTTAATGCAATACAATTAACTTTAAAAAAAAGTATGTATATATATATATATATATTATAATTAAAAATAATAATAGTTAAAAAAAATTTATGGTATAGTTAGTTTTATGACTTTTTAAATTTTAATAATGTGAAATATGTTCTCAAGTGTTTTAATGCTCATTATGGATTGATGCTTGTCAAACATTTAATTTATATGGTTGAGATAGTATTTATGTTTGTTTGTATATATATATATATATATATATATATATATATATATATATATATATATATATATATATATATATATATATATATATATATATTCGTTCAAAGTCTCGTATTATATTATCATATCAAAAACAGAATTTACAGTAGGAGCCACCATGGCTCGATTACATTCAGTCACCCTCGAAGGCATAAAATGCCCATAGAACTTGGGTGCTTACTAAGGAATTTGAAGCACTTGGTTATTTGCCGCAAAATTACAAAAAAAATACTGAAATATATCATCATGGGGGTGGATGCAAGGGGCCAAGCGGAGGAGCCATGAAGAGATGATCCTAATGATGCAGGTGGTAGTTGATGTGATCCACTTGAGTCTTCAGGGCTCAGAGGTGGTCTTGAGAGCGCCTCAGAATACAATGCAGACTCTCCAGAACCTCAAGGGTCTCTGTATGAAGGCTTTGAACAACATTAATGTAAGTCATTATTTCATTTCGATCCTCATACCTTTGTTCTCTCAGGGTGTCCAAGTTCAGTTGTATCTGCTAGAGCTGGGTGGAGATGGCTTCAAGGGTGATCGGGGCCTCAATCTCACCAAGCGATTAGCTGGGGAGACAACAATGGTCACCACTGAGTTTTTGCTCTCTATAGACTCCGAGTGGGAAATCAGGTCTTCTGGAACCACTCGATTATACATTCCTCGTCCAAGACCACCACAACAAGCCCAACCATGATCTCTCGACATGCAAGCATCCTTCTCTACCTCTCGCTATGCTACGCTACCTCTTTAATTTGTCTCAATTCTGCCCATCTGGGAGACTCATGCTCCACCATAGAACCCTCGGCTGAGCTTAGCTCAGACCACGTCCTACGTCTCCTGGAACCTATAGACGAGGGACACACGGCCACCCCCAGTCTTTACACTATCATCCAGGGAGGTGTAGAGGCTCCACCACCCACTGTTACACAACATTTTTTCACTGTCCCTACAATCCCCATCTCTCCCATTGGAGGGTCATTTCTATGACCAATAAGCAGTGTCATGCCTTGCAAACACCATCATTGTGCCCCTTTACATGAGAGTAACAATCCTCTTGTTGATAATTCCCTGAGCAGAGACTCAAAAACCCTTGTTTTTGCCTTGGCGTGAGTAATCAGTTATGCCCTTGCGCCGAAGAGGAAAATTAACACTAGGCTCGCACGAGCTAGCGCTCTGTCCTAGTTTTCCACCCACTCCAAGCTACTTATGGAATGTTTTTTAAAAATAGAGGCGAATATTCCACTCCAACCACCTCGAGGATGAGTCATTGGGAGTGGTTGAACTGATAAACCATGGACTACCTCCTTTAGGTTTATGGTTTCCACCTCTTATGGGAGCTCCCTAAAGGATAGGCCTCCCTCCCACCTTTGTAGGGATCCTAACCTCCTCCTTTTCCTCTATAAAAGAAGCTATCTCTCTTAGTACAAGCTAGCTGAACTTGGAGAATTAGACATACTATAGTTGAATGACTAGAGAAGATAGAAGGAATTATGTTGAGGAGAGCTTGAGTCCATGCCTTCATCCCGTCTGAATTCCCTGACGAGCATCTGAGACGCGCTATGCCCGAACCCCGCTGGAGGACACTGCGATGTCAAAGCATCGGTTGTAACCCTTCCTTCTATTCATTTATATACATGACTATTGTTTGGTTCCACTGTTGTGTTATGATGTTTGTTTAACACAATATGTTTAGCCCTCTTTGACTGGTTAATATTTATGAATGAAATGTTGTTATCTTGTATGTTGTTCTTGTTCCTTGTTCATTGTGCAGGTGTCCAAGCGTAATGGCGAACGGATTGTGACTTTCCAGAGCAGGAGCGAGAGGCCACCACTACTATAGCAACAACGACAGCGTTGGATTCCAGGTAGTTCCATCTACCATGTCCCTTGTTCATTCTATAATTAGGACGCAACACTTTAGCGTGTCCCTTTGTTTCTAGACCCACTCTAGGGCTAGAGGGATCGTCTCTGTCCGCAGAGAGGATTTAACTGCATAAAAAATTGGCGACTCCACTGGGGACCAGTGCGAGTTTGTCGTTTCATTTTTTTGGTTCAGTTTCAATTATTTCTTTAGTTATCTGTCTTGTCTAATTTTCTTGTTTATTTTTCATCCTCTGTTCAGCTCCAGAGTGTCAAGATTGACCTCTGCTCATTAGGTTTGGTTTTTTTTTCCTCTTTTTCCCATAGTTACCTGGCTTGGCGCAGTTTTTCGCTGAACAATCGCACCAATTTGCGCAGGTTTCTCTTTTTTCAGTCGCGCCAACCCCTTTATGGCATGGATTACAACCTTACAGTCAGGCCAACCCCTATAGGAATTGGTTTGACCTCCTTGATGAGTCTTTTGGTCAATTGTGCTTGCTTTTGGGTTATTTTCTTTGCATGATTTTGCCTTTGGGATTGTTTTAATTGTTGTTGAATTTCTTTTCATAGTTGTTTGTCCATCTTCTTATCAATGTCAGTTGAGGCCTTAGGGTTTCTAGGTTTCCTTGTGCACTGAGCCTTCTGTTCGAAAATCGAGTTGGTTTGATTGTTGTCAGTCCCATTTGTGGCTTGATTTCACTCAGTTTTCTTGATATTTTGAGTGATTGCCTTGGTTGCAGATTCATTTCGTTTTCTCAATTGGTTCTTTGCCCATTTTCTCCAAGCATAGATTACATTGCTTGTTTTGGATCATTTTGAAAATTGTCTCTTGGTTTGAAAGATTGCGGCATTAGTTTGAGTGATTTCTTGTGTTTGTTTCGTGTTTTATTGAGCCATTCAATTTTGATTCCTACGCAACACTTAAGCTAGTGTTTGTTTTCATTTTTCATGTACTTAGTGCATCACGTACTTCTTTTCATTGAAAAAATATATAAATAAGTATATTTCACATTCTTTCTTTGCATTGAAAGTGAAATACTTTTTTGCATAACTAGCATCTGATTATCTAGGAAAGAGTTTCATTTTCATATTTTGTTAGATACATTAGTTTATTTCTTCACATAATATCATTGTTTGTTTTTTGTTTAAAAAATCTCTATCCTTCTCATAACTAGCATTCATTGAATCAGAAATGATGTTCATTTGCATATAGCTTGCATTTATGGATTTTTGAGATCCAAAATCGATAGGACCTTAAAACTGAAACGTAATTCAATATCAACTTTAAAAATATTTAATTAACCTAAGGAAGAATTGAAACCTAACGAAACATTTTTAGTGGACTAGGCTAGAGACGTGTTTCGGTGTCTTAAAACCTAGTATTTGTCGTTTTCCATCTGGCTTTAGACAGCACTAGTACGGACTTGTGCTCCCCGTACCGTCAAGTATATAAAGGGAGACCCTTCTAGGTTGCAATCCTTTTATCCATAGGAAGCCGAGTCTGCTGCCATGTAGCCATGATACACCGAAAACAGCATTCGGGGAGACTACCTACACGTACGTCAAGTCTTTGGTCATTTCTATTTCATTTGATCTCCAAGGTGTATATGGCAGTTCACGGAAACCTAGTACACCCTCTTGCTTAGTATTCCAGAGTAGTCATTTTGATCTTTTCATGACTCTTTAAAAAGAGAAGAGATTGTCGAGCACTTGTCCTTTCACGCTCGTTTAAAATTGAAAGTGACAAGAGTCATCTTTGGCCTGTTTCTCAACTCTTTAAAAATGAAATAGCAAAATATGGTTTCAGTGTCATAAATTTAATCACCTACGATCACACGCACGTTAAATTTTTATTACTTGGCCTGTTTTTTTTCCTTGGTTTTGATCTTGGAATCCTCGATTGGTTTTATTTTTTCCTTTCTGTTTTGATATACAGTCACGGTGTCAGAACCATCGATTTCATCGTCTTCACTGCCTCCCAGTGGTAGTTCTTTCTCGGACGTTTATTTTGAAACTCCTCAGTCCACTAGGTCTGTCGAGATCTCGCAGCCTATTCTCTCGTCTGTCCTACCTCTTGCTACTCGATCTCCTCCCGAAGATCTAGTTGAGTTCAATTGGCTTCCTTCTGGAGCTTGTTCTAGTTTTGGGGAAGAAGAATATTTTCCTCCTCTTACATTGGTCTCACCATTTTTTTCTGTTGTTGTGCCTCCTAGTCCTTGTAGTATTTTTGAAGATCTTACGGTGGATTCAGATATGGACTCATCTAGTCCTATCGGTAGTGAAGGAATGTCTGTTTCCACAGGAGAATATCAGATTTTTCCAGAAGATGTCCCTCATGTTTCTACTCAGTCTTCTCCACCATCGGTGTCACTTCCGCCTGGCTATCGGTCCTTGAGTCAAATTATGTCTGGTGTTGCCTCCATTGTGCAATCCAGTACAGTAACTCCTTTTTAGAGTTCGGTTTTACCTTCATTAGGACTATCGCCTTCAACATCTGGTTCTTCGATTACTATTACATCTATTCCAGACCGACCAACAGTCTGTTTGGCTTCATCCACATCTGTTGATACCCATTAGTCGTCAGAATCTTTTCACACCCATAGGTCTATTTTTCTCAACCCTACATGGCCTGTTAATCCCACCCTAGGTAGCTCACAAACCCGTGCCTTGGAAACCCTATCTACCTCTACCACGCCTATGGTTTCTACCTATGTGTTTGATGAGAAGATGTTGGATATTCACCGATGTTATGCTCCTTCTACGGAGGCCACGCCTGCTTTTAGTGTTATTTCTAGTACTCTTGTGATTCCTGGCAGTATTACCTTTGAATAATATCTGTTGGTTGTTCATTAGCAGAGTTCTCATGGTTCTTAACTGTCTCAGGCTCCTGGTAATCCTCTTTTTCATCATTATGATGATGTCATTAACCCTGTTTATTCATATCCACTTCATTATGATGAACATGGTAATCCGGTTTATTTGCCTCCTACTGATCCTTATCAAACCGTTTCTCATTTCAGGCCTACCTTTCTTGGGCAACCCTCTGGCTTGTAAGGACAACCCCCTGTGGGAAAACCTTTAGCTCAACAGGGCCCCACTTCTGGTCGACAGGGACAACCATATGGTCCACAAGGCTAACCTTTACAAGGGCAACCTTTGGCCCAACATGGACAACACTCCGGTTTTTTCGGTCAATCTTTGAATCAACCAGGACTATCTTATGCTCCTGGGGGGGGAATATACCCACCATAGGGACAACCCGTTGCACCACAACTACAACCACATGCTCAATATCACCCAAATTTTGTGCAACCAGGAAAACCCTACGGTCTGTCTCCGGGTCAACCTGGTTATCAAGGACAACCTGGTCCATTGCAACCATCAGGCCAACCTTTTCCACAAGGCCAACCTGGTGGCCCTCAACAATCGATTCAACCTTCTCCTTAGCTGGTTCCATCATTTCAGCAGCCCGTTCTACCCGCTCAATAGCCTACTCAACCTGCTCGGCTCGGTCCGCCTGCTCAATCGCAAGGTGCTTACTACCCTCAAGGTTCATATCAACCAGTATATACTGTGCCTCAGGTTCCTTACCCTAAAAATCAACCTGTCTATCATCAACCTCAAAGTCATGCTTACATTCCAAAACAAACTCCATACGCTGCTCAGCAAGGACCTAAGTGGTCTACTCCAACCCAGTATCCTGGTCCTCAACCCAAGTATCAACTAACTTATCCTGCTTCTAATCCCTATGATCCGAACTCTCTGGGACAGAATGTGTGGGGACAAAATCCTGCTCGGATTGGATGGAATGTACATGTAGGTCCTTATCAAAGACCTCTGATGACTTTCAATACCCAATTATCGTTTCTTGCTGCGTTGGAATTACCTGATGTGCCAAAGTTGACGAACGATCCCATTCTTCATAACCCGTATTGGCCTCCTGTTCCAACCAAGATTCCTAGTGATTGTCCTAAATTTGAGGGCAAGTCTGGTGAAGACCCCCAAGTGCATGTTATGACTTACCCTTTGTGGTGTTCCTATAACTCTTTGGTTGATGATTCTATTAGACTCTGTCTTTTCCAGCGAACTCTTACTGGTGCTGCTGCAAAGTGGTACATTGAGCTATCTCGTGGCATATTCCAACATTTAAATTCTTTATCCATGGCATTCCTTACGCATTTTCAGTTACCAGTCCATTATGAGATCGGGACACACCTCCTCACTTCATTGAAACAAGACTAAGCTACTCATATCTCGGATCATATTCATGAGTGGTGACATCGTCGTTGCATGATAAAATTTGAAATTCCTGATCAGTTTCTAACTCATTGGTTCACCACCTCCTTTGTCAATCAGATTGCCAAAGACATAGCTATGGGGGCATGTTTAACCGAGGAACAAGCCATTTCTTATGCCCAGTACCTTGATCTTGTGTACTCTCAGTCTAGCAAATTATATGATATCATGCCTGATGTTCCCCGACCTGGAACTTCTAAACCACCAGCGACTCCATCCGTCGATGGTATTATTGGTTATGTGTCTCATACTTCTCAAAAGTATTCATCTTCAAAATCTGGGAAGCCGAAGTCTGCTTCTTCCAATAATGTTCCTTCTCAGCATACTTCGAATTCTAGTAAACCCACAGAATTTAATGTCGTTCAGGCCAATCCTACGGATAATACTTCTAAAGGTAAAAATAAAGTTAAAGGTAAAGCCAAAGCCGATACCCCGAAACAAGATTCTCCAAAACCTCATTCTGGTAATGGTTCTCAATGCAAACCAAAGTACCCTTGTTTGATTTTTGATGAAGAGCACTTCACCAAGGACTGTCCTCAATGGTCTGAAGTGAGCCGATTGCTCAAAGGCACCCAGGGAACTCTGGTCATTCTTAAGGAACCTTTCCCATCTCAGCAGACTCAGATGGTAGAGAAACCTCAGTCCTCTACCCCGTTTGGCTCTCAGGTGTTCATGATGAACTGTTCGAGCACCGTTTCTATTTCTACTCGGTCGAAAGATTATACTGGATCCCGTCAGGCCACGAGGAAGGAGAGCAATGATGGTCCTCCTCCTCCGCCTGTTACTGGTCCTCTTGAGATTGGAAGGCCCAATGCTGAATCCATTGTGAGACCACCTTCCAAAGGTGTCCTCCATAAGTCTTCTTATAATCCCAATGGCCATGTTGCTCATCATTACAATATTTTTGAGGATTTGGCTTAGGCGCCATCCACGATGTCCATGTTAGAAGTACTTCAGAGCTGTCTGTCACAATGAAGAGCTTTGTTATCTGCGATTGGTAGGATTGATCCTGCTGATACTAACCTTCTTGCTTTTGATCTAGAGAATTTCATTCCACGACTTCCACATCAGATTTCGCTCATTATTCAAGTTGTTATTAATGGCCTCGATATTCATCAAGAAGTTGTGGACGAAGGTGCATCAACCTGTATCATGTCATATTTGTGTTGGAAAGCCATTGGTTCTCCAACTCTGAATTCATCACCAAATTCCCTAGAAGCATTTGATGGAAGAGAATCAAAACCTTTAGGTGTTCTCACTAGTTTACTGATTACTTTGAAAGGGAAGAAAGTCAATGTCAAGGTCGAAGTTGTTGATGTTAAACTCAATTATAATCTTCTCCTCGATCGCATTTGGACTCATGCCATGTTGTGTGTCCCGTCCACTCTCTTTCGTGTTTTGAAATTTTCACATGAAAGAAAGATTGTTACTGTTGATCAATTGTCTTTCTTCACCTCTTCTTCTGAGAGCAATGTTCCATATGTGGATAAGATTCCCACTCCCTACAAGAGCGTAGGGTCAAGTGTTTTAAAGATTCCTTCTGCAGATTGGCAGGCCTTGAGTCCGATCGGGAGATTGATTATTGTGAAATCATTACTGCTTCAGAACCTCTGCCCTCTGATTGCACTCCTTTGAGCATGTCTCTTGAAATTTACTCTCAATCCCCCTGGCTTGGTGATTCAGATTCGCCCGATCCGTTGAAAGAGGTATTTCCTTCCAATGAGGCCATCATGAAAACCGTGTCTCTTGAGGATATACCGTGGGATGATGGTCATCATCGTTCCTCATTTATTCCCAGCCTCGGGACCATGTCTACTTGTCTTGAGCATTTTGCAGCTCAGGTTCCTTCTCCTCCACTTCAATTTCCTGTTTTGACACATGACGTATTTACGAAAGGTAATTTGAGTAAAATTACATAGACGATGCCTATTGACATTTCTGTTAAACCAGGAATTGTCGAGAACATCCATATTGGGGTTACTTGTTCTTCTGATGAAGTCCAATTTTATACTAGCCTTTTTCGCCAGTTCCGTGATGTCTTTGCATGGTCCTACAAAGAAATGCCCGGCATTAATCCTAGTACAGTGGTGCATGAAATTCATACTTATCTCGGTTCGAAACCTGTTCGCCAGCATCTTCGTCCGGTGCACCCTAGAAAATTTTCCGCCATTAAGGTTGAAGTTGAAAAACTTCTTCGAGCTAGTTTTATTTATTTGATTCGTTTGAAAGAATGGGTCTCTAATATTGTTCCTGTAGATAAGAAGCAGGGAACTATTTGTGTCTGTGTTGATTATTGTGATATTAATCGAGCTTGTCCTAAGGATCATTATCCCACTCCCTTTATTGATAAGATCATTGATGATTGTGCCGGGAGTGAGATATTTTCCTTAATGGATGGTTTTTTTGGTTACAATCAGACTAACATTCTTCCATTTGATCAACATAACACTGCCTTTATCTGTCCCTGGGGTACTTTCGCATACAAGAAGCTCCCTTTTGGCTTAAAGAATGTTGGTGCCACATTTCAGCGAGCGATGTCATATGCTTTTCACGATATTCGACACATCGTTCAACCTTATCTGGATTACCTTCCCGCTCATTCAGCTAAGCGTTTGGACCATCATGACCATCTTCGTCAGATTTTTCTTCGTTTTCGACGTTATAATATTTGGCTTAATCCGCACAAGTGCGTCTTTTGCGTTGACTCCTGTAGACTCTTAGGGTTTATCGTATCCAAAGACGGAATTCACGTCGATCCTCTAAAGGTTGAGGCTATTATTAATCTCCCCTCTCCATCCTCATTACATCAGTTGTAGAGCTTGCAAGGTAAGCCTAATCTTCTACGTCGTTTTATACCTAACTATGCAGAAGGGGCTCGGGGATACACATGCTTATTAAAGCAAGGCATCCCATTCTGTTGGGATGAGAATGCTCAAAAGTCTTTTGAGGCCCTGAAGACGCTGCTTGTCAATGCTCCTCTGTTGCGTCCTCCTAACTACCATCATGATTTTTCCTATTTTTTAGCCTCCGCTTTCAGTACGATTTCCATGGTTCTGGTACAAGATGATGATGACGATAATGAGCATGTTATTTATTACTTGTCTCGTAACCTTCTTGACCCTGAGACACACTATTCACACATCGATAAGTTAGCGTTAGCTGCGGTCCAACCATTCAACGTTTTCATCATTATATTCTTTTACGTACGGTGACTATGAAATCTGATTGCAACCCCATGACCTATATATTGTCTCGACAATTGCTGGGGGGAAAATACTCGAAGTGGATTGTTATCCTCCAAGAGTTCGATTTGGAATTTACTGTGGCCAAGTCGAAGAAGTCATTAGTCTTTGCTGAGTTGATCTATTCCCTGCCTTCAGACTCTCCTCTGTCTTGTCCTAAGGAATATATACCAGACGATATGCTTTTCTTGATTAACACCCTCGATCTGTGGTATGGTGATATCATCGTTTATCTCTAGACTTCTACTTTCAGATCTAAGGTGACGAAGGATGCCTGCCGACACATCCGTCATCAATCGCAACCTTATTGTATATTCGGGGATACCCTCTATCGTGTCGGAGTGTATTCCATTCTCCATCAATGTTTGACCCTCGAGGAAGCTGAGAGAGTCCTCAAAAATTGTTACAGTGGCGCCTGTGGCGGTCACATGTCTGGTTATGCCACTACACAAAAGATTCTTCGTGTTGGTTATTTCTAGCCTTCTATCTGCAAAGACTGCATTGTTGCGATTCGTAAATGTCATGATTGCCAGGTTTATCAATGCAAGATGTGTGTGCCACCTATACCTCTTCATCCTGTCATTACTGTTGGTCCCTTTGCAAAGTGGGGCATTGATTTTATGACGTGTAACCCTCACTCGGCCGGTGGGCATTCTTATATTATCCTACATGGACTACTTCACTAAATGGGCCGATGAAATGCCTACACTTGCTGCCGATGGTAAGACAGCTGCTCAATTCATATTCAATAATATCATTTCTAGGTTTGGTGTCCCTCACGCCATCATCACCGGTCATGGTTCCCATTTTCGGCATTACATGGTGGCCGAGTTGACTTCTAAGTTGGGTCTGCGTCACGATAGCTCAATGCCGTACTATCCTCAGGCCAATGGCTAGATTGAAGCCGTGAACAAAGTTCTTGTTAATATGCTTCAACGTACGATTAGGATCCATAAATCCAATTGGCATCTCATGCTATTTTCAGCTCTTTGGGCATACCTAACCTCAGTTAAGAGTGTAACCAAATTCACCCCTTTTTAGTTGGCTTATGGTCTAGAAGCTACTCTTCTAATTGAATGTGAAATACCTTCGCTCAAGTTGGCCGTTGAATTACTTCCAATCACTTCACCCAAAGAAGAGTGTCTCCTTTATCTCAAAAGGTTAGATGAAACCCGCCGCTTTGCTGCTTTAGTTATTGAAGCACAGAAAAAGCGGGTCAAAGCTCATTTTGACCAATCAGTTTCCACTCGTTCTTTCGTTGAAGGAGATCTCGTCCTCCTGTACGACCAAGCTCATGATAAGCTATGGCAGGTAAATTTCAACCCATGTGGCATGGGCCTTACATTGTTAAATGTGTATTGCATAATGGGGCCTATGAGCTCATTGATTTCGAAGGTCATCTGTTAGAACAACCCAGAAATGGGTTGTATCTCAAAAAGTATTATGCATGAGTGATTCATGCATGATTTGTGTACATAGGTGTTTTTTTTTCATTTTTGTACATTATTTGATTTGGTGTGCTTTGCAAGCATTTTCTTGCTTATTTGGGTCTTGCTTATTTGTGCAGATGTATATTACCCCTTATGTTGGTTTCGTGGAAGGTGCTTCCTGCAGTACCAGGAATTTGTCTTTAGCAACCTGGGTAATCTATGATCCTGCTAGTGAATTGATATAACTATAAGGTATTTTTCTAGGATGAACTACAAAAAATGTCACTGAATATAGTGTTTTTCTTGAACTATTAACTGAGGCGATCAATCTCGGCATACACACATTGCTTGTAAATCTAGATTCACAGCTTGTTGTTCTACAACTCAATGGTCACTATTTGGTTAGAAACCTGTACATTTTGAGATTGTATTTACGTATTCCTTTGTTGGAAAGACATTTTGATTTTATCACATATCAACATATTCTTAGACGAATGAATGCATTAACTGATACAGTGGCTAACATTGTATTAGATAGACATTTTCGTAATTTGTAAAATCATCATCATGTGAAAAGATCCATACAGGAAAATAGATGTATTTATGTATGTATATATATATATATATATATATATATATATATATATATATATATATCCATGATGTTTTTTTTTTCATGATTATGCTTGTTCAAATATTTGTGTGTTTCTGTTACATCCTGAGACCCCATGTCTCTCAAAAATATAGATATAAAGCCTATGTGTCTAATTGGCGTGATGCTCATGATAGCATTCCACTGCCCGTACAAGCTGCCTCAGCAAGCGGTGAATACGGCTTGACACCCCACTGGTATGTCTCTGGTAGGTGCGAGGAACATCGTCGAATCGTGCATAATCTAGGATTCCATGGGTGATCCCCTCTAGGTTGCGCAAGAGCTCCTCTTCCTCACTGCCCTCACCATGAGGGTCGAAATCACGAGGAACTCACCTTGCTATCAGAGACATGCCCGCGGGTCTCTCTTTGCTGGCATCTGCAAATACATGGATTTAAAGTCAAAACATACATAAACAAAAAAATTCATAATACTCATGAAAATTAAAAATAAGTCTTACCCAAATCTTCGTCCCAATCCTCTCCCTCTGGGAGTGGGAGGTCCGGATCACCAGTAAAATCTGTACCAGAGTAAGGCCAGTCCTCCACGACGATCAACTGTTGGCGGAGACAATCAAAAAACTCCAGTCTCCAGGACATCTGTTGACCGCCCCTGCCCTTGGCATCAAAGTTGCCCATCGGGCCATCCGTGTTTCTCTCACTGGTGGTGTCAGGACTATGACCTCCTGACGCTGAAAGATTAGTATTCATTCCAGGAAGAACGATACCAAGATAGGCCCATAACCAAACTGCTTCAATTTGGTCTTCTTGCATTTTGTTAGCTGGCGTTTCATGTTTATTCTCACGACCTCTGCCCAGTTGTAGATGGTCGGTGCCAAGCAGTCTACAGCAAGAAGAAATTATGTTTTTGTTGCTTCGTGCGGTGCTTGCGATCCCGCAGCTCGTGTGATGGTATGTAGCACTACTTTTAGGGCTAGGTCTGGGATAGTTTGGCTATCAACTTTCCCAATTCCTATTCCCTTCTGTGCACCTCGACATACTTTGTCCATCACCATGGACATACTCTCCATGCAAGTCCGGGTACCGATTAGGATCGGTGTTGCTCCCCTCCACAACAATCCTGTGATAAAGTAGACATCAGAAACATCAATCTCAAGTTCTTGGTCTTGAAGGATGAAATTTTCCTGGTCCTCATCCCATATGCTGATCAAATATTGTAACAGCTCTGGTTGAGCATGGAGACACGGTGTCAAGAAGAACTTATTCAGTCCACAGTCCCTGAGAGCTTCCATGCATCTCTCATTTTCCATGGCAAGCTCGTCTTCTTCGCTGTGTTCCTGTTCTTTCCATTCTATCACCATTTTGTTGCTTTTTACCTGCAAACACATTCATATGAGTGATATTATCCTTTTGGGAACTCGGATTTGTGAATAAATGGGGTTTGTGTCTTACATTATGCACAAAAAATGGTTAGTGTCGTTGGTGCGACTGTTTCCCAAATAGTCGCACCAATGGGCACACCCCATTATAAAAAATTGGGCGGTTGGCATGACTCCGTGCCCGAAACCTGCGCCAACCGTCGTGCCCTAATTTTCATACTTCCTCCCCCAAATTTCAAAATTAGAAGTTGCAGGTAGTAAGAAATGACTCAAAATGAAGATAAAGATCTCAGCTCTTACCTGGAACTGACGGATTTGAGATTGGTCTGCTGGATTTTCCATTATCGTCACTGCAAAATTACATAGTAAAATGGGTAACTATTTGCTCCACAAGAGGTAAAAAGTGAAAGTAATTTTTTTTTACCATTTTTGGCATTTTATAACTTTTTACAACCCCAATTAGGTTTTAAGACATGTTTTTCGATTATTTTATTATATTATTTTTCGAAAAATGGGTTTTACACGTGTCTCTTGTGCAGCAACAGGTTTTTCAGGACAAAGTGATGAAGTAACAAGTTAAATTTTATACTTTTTCGGACTCGGTTAAATAGCTGTGAAACGGTATCTACCCAGTATACGTTTACCCCTTTTTCGGGATGGGATAGATTATTTATGAAAAAAATTAGCCTATCACGACTAAGAGGCTCTTTCAGATATTGTTTTCTACCTTTTCGGATCTGAGAGACTATTTACGAAAAGGGTCATGATGGAGTTTTCTTTTTTGCCTTCTTTTCAAACTCTCTAAACATGAAAATAAGCTGAGTTATCCCTTTTTCAGACTCGTTAAACCCTGATGACATCAGATCTCGTTGCCATTACGTTACTCGAGTTACTCCTTCCTAGGGCTCATAAAATGTACTAGGTTGGATTTGTCCGAAGGACAAACTTACAGCACAAGCATATGTTATCCCCTTCAAGCTTGTTTTAAAAATAATTAGGGTACTCACCAGAAATGGTGGGGGAAAATGGAACCAAGTTTTAGTTATGTTGGCAGTATGTCACTCTTGAACATGGCACTTGTCTGCATTTGTGTCGGGTTGGGGACATCTCATTTCGTCACTTTTTCCTCCATGGGTTTGGGTAATCTCTTATGACCTCTCATCTGCTCTTTGCCACATCGTCATGACCTCAGATCCTTTGATGTCAA